>CM055268.1:73389650-73709290 GCA_029237695.1 Conchocele bisecta
CGCCACCATTAATCAAGTGTAAACAATAGACGATGTGATCCCATACCATGTTTACCAAGCGTATCCTGGCGACCGCTTATATGCATTTCTTACATTTTAGTGGGTGAGTCAGACCCATGAAAATAGGGTTATCATTACCACTTGCACTTATAGTATGATCATAGAAATGTGTATGTTTGTTTAAGGATTGCATGCCCTATAAGTGGACATCACCCCTAACACGACATTTTCTGCTGTGCACTTGTGATAAAAAAACAACAATCAACAATATAAACGCGCATCCAACATCGAAAAAAGCCGGTAATTATAATTTACATGAAATCGAAAAGTAATGTGCTTTGGGAATTCAAATATACCGAAACCAAAGAAACAAAGTGGTTATGTCATTTTCATACAACGGACAAATTGCTATGATATATTTTAATAATTTCCAAATTATTCAATATTAAATAGTGCATACTAATACATATTTGCGGTACAATGTGAACTTATGGCGCCTATCTTAGATTTTGGTTTTCCAAGTATGTGTTACGTTTGTTTTACTGCGTACATGTAATACTGTATACTTTTGATAAATGCTTAGTGCCATCAAACAGATAACAAGAAATTGATAGTAAATCGTGATATTTGGTGGCCACCTTGGATTTTGGTAAACAAAACATGTATTCAAGGATGTTTTGTCACTCATGACCATTTACTGTGGTGTACATATGATAGTATGTACGTATATTTTGAAATGTTGAATAATGTAATATAATCGACACGATGGCAAATGGGCGGATATTGTGATTGTTGGCTGCCATGTTTGGATTTAGACACCAAGACTTGGTCAAATAAATTATATTTATATATGGTTTAGTGTGGTGGGGCAAGGTAATGGTGGCAATCTCGGATTTTGTTTGACAATTTTCTAGTTCGATTGTAGGTGCAACCACACTAAATCATCAGATATTTATGCGCGGTGTAGTAGTACGTTTACAAAGTTCATACATATGTGTTATGCCATATACACTCTTTTTTTGCAGAAACCAGTCAATTGATGCACTAATATACGTCACAGGCATGTTAATGTATCATTTACATCAGTTTCAAACATATGCTTTGGGATTATTTTGTAAGTCTGACCATGTTTGTATTGTGAGGCGGTTTCAATTCCAGCCGCTGACTTTTTGCGCGACCACCAGGGTGGTCACATGAGATTGAATTTATATTTCTTAACAATAAGTAAAGCTATATTTTAATTAGTGAATATCCCGAGCAGAATGGCTGCATGTTATGGGAAAATAGGTCCCACAACATCCTTAAGAAAAATGAAAGTAGCAGAGCATAGCCAATGTGTGGTCATTGGTTAGTTCGCATAGGAAAAATATTTGGTGGTGGTGGACCTTTAAGCATCAATAAGGCCAGCAATGTGAATTCAGCTGTCTGGACAATAATTAGTTCAGGGATATTAATTCTTAAATATGTCGATACAGTGAGAAGAATAGGAATTGCATCAACGTAAACTTGCGGTGAAACATTGCGTCACATAAACTGTTGCTCATAAAGCTTCGCTGGGCGACATTTTTCTGAACCGCTTACGTAAACATAGGAGAAATCTCTATTATCACTACATTATTTGCTGAAACGTGTCATTTGAGTGTGTATAATTAATATGCAGGTGATTTTTAATGAACATCAACAATTGTTACTCGATATAATGTTTTTTTATGTTTTCGGCCAAAATCGACATCCGCTGGAAGCCAGATCAAGTAATCAAATATGCCCTGGTGACACAAACTGGCCAACCTAGTATTCAAACATAGCTAACCTGATGTTATTTTCACATATATGATCAATACCCATGCACTCCTAGCAGTGGCATAAACCAGCTTTGTGACCTTTTCTGATCAATAAAACCATTTTTATCACTGACAGTTCCAAGGCGGAACCTTTTCCAACAAAAACGTTTATAATGGTTATTATGTTGCTAGATTTGTGTACGTCGTCTCTGCCTGTAAACATGTTAAACGTGCTCTTATGTAGGCGCAATTCTTCATATTGCAACACAGATAGTGAAGTGGTTGTCGCATTAATCTCTTGAAAGCTTCACATTTGTCTATCTGTTCGAGTTGGCGCGAATTGCGACAAGTCACTGGCTGGAGCTGAACGGTCATTATACTAAAACTGCTGGATACCTTAGCCCCAAACGTCATACTATATCAGTGAATAGGACATAGCTGTGAATAGTTGCCAAATTTGCCAGATCTATAAGCATCAGTTGTTCTTATAGGTTCAACCACACTAAATCATCTGACATTCATGCACGGTGTAGTCAAACGTAGTACGTTAACAAAAATAAGCCATACTTGTTATGCCATATACACAGTTTGCTTGCAGAAACCAGTCAATCGATGCACTAATCCACTTCACAGACATGCTAATGTATCATTTACATCAGTTTCAAGCATATGCTTTTGGATTGTTTTGTAAGTCGGATAATGTTTTTCATGTGAGGCGGTTTCAATTAGAGCCGCTGACTTTTTGCGGCACCACCAGGGTGGTCACAGGAGATTGAATTTATAAATATTAACAGTAATTAAAGCTATATTTTAATTAGTGAATATCCAGTGCAGAATGGCTGCAGGTTATGGGAGAATAGGCCCCACAAAATTCATATGAAAAACGAAAGTAGCAGAGAATAGCAAAATGTGTGGTCATTGGCAAGTTTATATAGAAAACAATATTTGGTGGTGTTGGACCTGTATGTCAATCAAAATTACCGGTGCCAATGTTTTCAATACGCTTTACAATGTGTGTATGCGATTGTGCGGCAGTTGTATTTGATTGTTCGCAAAACAGCCCTTTTTCGAGCTGAACATGTTGCTTTTTAGGGGGGTTGTCGCATAGGGGTACACACACTTTAAACGAAGCCTTCTAAATTGCTATCATGCGGGAATGATATGCTGGGAAATATAGTTTTACCTTTCCAGAAAATATAGTCGCCCTCTGAATCACGAGAGAGGCGCTACCACTATTAACACCCCACCCCCACCCCACACACCCCAAACTACATCTAGATTTATGACCGTAGTAAGGACATACTTACTCGTTCACAAATTCAAGATAATCCTCTCATCTGATTAAACGTAAAATGTACATCAATTTCAGTGGAAATATATTTCGATTCGCGGAAACCGAATATGGATGACGTGTCTAGGGTTAGAGATGTAATTCAGGGCCTTGTGCCTATGTTCTCTATTTCAGTTACTTCAGCTTGCAGTTAATGGACGAATTCATCATGTATCGCCACAAGATATTACCAATAGAGGTACTATAACTGTAATAAATTATATGAATTTACTTATTTCGTACGAAATGAGTATACACCGAGTTACAATGAACTCATTCAAAGAATACTATATTTTTCTGAAATTTTAAATTTAATTGCTTTAATGTAATTGCCGTGTATAGGAGGATGCTGAAATCACAACAACTTATAATCCAGAAAATATCAATTACAGAATATAAACTGTTCTAAAACTGATGGCGGGAATGTCTTGGTTTCGGCATCCTATGATATCTAGTCACATGTAAGGGATATAATTTGAATAAGCTTGCTTTCAATCCAATCCCATTTGTATAGTACTGTATATAGTAACATTAACATTGCCAATGAACTTGTAAACATTATGCAAATAGAATATGTTTAAACTAAAGAGTTAAATAAATATCATATTAAATCAACGCACATGTTACACTCTGTTTTTGCATCATACATGTACGTGGAAGATAACGTATTTTATGCTGCTTTCTCATTGTTCTATTCATTTAACTAGTGTAATGTTATTGTTCACACATGATCGGGCGGAAGAGCTATGGTTTGTTTGTTGGGATTCAATGGCCTATCAACAGCTAAGGTCATCTAAGGCCGGGTCAATGGGATTAGTATTAAATCCCAAATATAACCTGTAGTGTACAAATGGGTGGAACATCCCAAAATCAAAACGGAATATTTACAATAAATAATCTATATATTCAGCCCTGAAATCAGAATAATCATGATCTGATGCCAGGCCCTCGTCGCACCAGAATCACTTGGCCCCCTCCCAAAAGCAGTAGGATCAGTAATAATCTTATTACTTTTATAGTGGGCAGTAACCCAATTTAACTGCCAGGTAAAATAAACATTCAAGATAAAAAACGTACCAAACCCGGCAAATCGTGATTCCTATAAAGAGGAACCCCTACCGTTAATGTATGCCGTCGCGTTTGACCGACGCCAAATCTACACACACTCAATTAATTAATGCTAGCTCTAAATAATCAGAGCTATCTTTAAGTATTTAGAGCCATCTCGAATTGATTGACAGCTAGCTCCATTTCATTTGAAGAGCTCTATAGTTCCTTTTGGAGTTAGCTCCAAATCATATCGAGCTACCTGTTCATTTGGAGCTAGCTCTAATTCATTTGTAGCTAGCTCTAATTCATTTGGAGATTGATCCAATTTGTTTGAAGAGCCCTCCAAAGCATTTGGTGCTAGCTAATTTACTTCCAGCTAACTCTAAATGATTTTGACTGAGCGTTGCTTAGCCCGGCTTTTAGAGCTAGTTCGAATTGATTGAGCTCCAAATGTATTAGAGAGCTCTTCAAATGAATTGGAGGTAGCTAAAATGAATTAGAGCTAGCATTAAATCAATTAGAGCTATCTCTAAATTATTTGAGGAAAGTTAAAAATATATATATATATTATGCCCTCTTAAAATCGATTTGATCTACCTCTAAATAATTTGAGGCTAGCTCTAATTCATTGCAAGCTACTTGTAAATGATTTAGAGAGAACATGAATTGGGCACAGGTGGAAGTCTCGGACCTAGAAACCGATAAATAGCTCATTTGTAAACCGTTACCCTACCAACTGATTTCCCTAAAATAGACACTATAGCCTTTTCAAGGTAGCAAGAGCTTGGAAAAATGCCGTTGTTTCGGGACTCGCTCAAGCACGACCCATTTCCGATTTTTCTGCTGACTTCTACATCTGGTAATCGATGTCTTAAGTCTTCAAATATATTCACTTCAAGCATCTGCTTTTACCATTTCGTTAGTTACGGTCAAATTTGCTACCAAAGACAAGGCGATAATTGTGTGTACGAAAGAATGTGAAAGTACGTGTACAATCTGGTTGAACTCCCAGATTAAGTGCCATGCACCTTGAATAATATAAAACGTGCGTTTATTTTGATTTGTGAACTTTACTTTCGGATTTCTTGTTATATTTGCAGAATGATCAATAATGACGTCATGGGAAAATCTAAACTGGAGCATTACATATACTACAGCCAAGCAGGTGGCGATGGGTGAAGCTCAGTGTGTGGCATTCTTTCGGAAAGATACATGTCTCTGTAACATGGTAGCTAAACTGGGTGTAACTAAAAATATACCAAACACAGATGTTTAAAGTGAATTCATTTGGGGGCCTACGCCATTTATTGGGCCTTCCCCCTGTCCAGCTAGCTCTAATTATTTAGAGATAGCATTACAGTTACATGCCCACTCAGTCGGCACACACTGTTCTTTATATCAGAGACATCATCTCATCAGATACATCTTCTGGCAAAAAAAACCATACATTTTATGTATATTTGTCGTTCCATTTTGAACTGATGACTTGTACGATTATACACGTATGTGTATTGTTTGGACAGTGTGTCCGTCCGTTACACATATCCTATGAATATTGAAATGAGTATAGTGTGTATATATTTAGACACTTGATACGTGACGGTGTGAACATTTGTAACAGTTTATGCTGTTATCTAAAATTTGAACCAGTTGGTCATCATTTGGATCTACACCGGTGGAGACCCATTTGTCAAGTCATATCAATAATGCAAGGGATACTATAATAAAGAGGCTACATGTAACTCCCTCATGGAG
The DNA here is from genome assembly GCA_029237695.1 of Conchocele bisecta. NCBI lineage: Eukaryota > Metazoa > Mollusca > Bivalvia > Lucinida > Thyasiridae > Conchocele > Conchocele bisecta. The sequence continues at coordinate 73,395,567 of CM055268.1, forward strand.
TTAGTTCCTTTTTTCACTGACCCTACACTTATTTTATTTGTAGGTGCAGATAAAGACTGTGCCGTGTAACGGCGGTTGGGCCAGTTGTATATGCGCGGTAACTGCTCGACAGGGGCGGGATATCTACACGGTAAACTACTGCGGGGACAGCCCCATTACGGGGTATATCTCAGATATTGACAAGACACTGGATGTGTACGATATATCTTGCACCAAGACAAAGGTAAGTCGCCAAGCGATGATAATAATGACATTCAAAATAACATATATTTGGATGAGACTGGAGAAATGGATATATGGGATTTATGGCCAGTCTAGCTGCTGATCAAATAACACACTCTTGTTGTCACGTCAGGGTGACACTGGGATAGTTCATCGTTGATGATATACACAAATAATGAATAATCAAGACAGTACAGTCTGGAACAGGTAAGTATCGTATAACAATGTTCCTCACGTTCAAGATACGGATTTAAAGTTTATATCATCCAACTCAGGTTTCCGCCATGATGAGGGTGACGTTATATGACGTCGTTAAGTTATATTGCAATGTTATAGACTACTTGGGTGGATGGGGGAATACTTCACATGGGTGGACGTCCTTTGAGAATCAGCTCGTCCTTGGATGGAATGGCGTCACCGGAATAATAACCCCCACCGGAATAATAAGCCCCGCTCGATACGCCCTGGTCCACACGGAGCTGAGTCCAAGCTGGTACACGATGTCGTGTAGTGGACCCCAGAATAGTATCGGTGCAGCGTACTAGTTCTACGCAAAAACACCCGATAGACGTGCCGTCGCTGGTTGCCTGGCTGGCTGGCTGGCTGGCTGACTGGCTGGGACTACAAAACACCAACGGTGTTGTTTCCAGAGTGTAACGTGTTATAGTCTGCATAATAGTCACAGTAGTGCACATGAAATCAATATTATGATTGCATGGCAATACTAAACAACATCATAAATTACAATGATGAAACCTGATAAATTGCAATGTACACAAAGATATTTTCACTATTTGGAAGAAGGGGACTGATGGAATTCATATGTCGGAGAATGCGATGGAACACATTAATGTACAGCCACTATATATAGTGTACCAAACGGTATATATATATTCACAGCCATATATGTGAATATCGACGTCATTCACAGTTATTTACCATTAGTAAACAAACATTTAATTGCGACCCGGCCTTACCCTGATCAGACTGCCCGTGGCCAACTGCGCTAATTTAATAAAGAGCAACTATGCCAAGTATTCTCCTGTTCAGACTCGCAGCATTACATTACTAATGATAAACAATGTAGTCTCTATTCATACTGTAGGATTCCACAGGCTGACCTAAAGCATCAGTGATTGAAATAAATTATACGTCACATCATGTCCTTATTACAGCTTTCTGACATATAAATCTGTGCATTTAGAGCAGAACTGTCTGATATGGTATATCTTGGTCGCAATAGCATTTTCACTATTTACAATTCACTGTGAACGTACATGACTTAATAAAATGAATGTACAGGCGACTTGGATTGGTGTTTTACATGTGTCCAACATAGAGTAAATGAAAGTCGTCCGGAAAATTCACGTTACATTTGTTACAAGTTAAAATTGGCAATAGTATCATGTATGCATGGTATAGTACAGGGCGCATGACTGATATTGGACTGAATAGTACTATAAAATGCATATCTAAATTTTAGTAAACATTTCAATCGTGTTCGCCCTTCGTTTATAAATTGAAAAAAGTTGCTACTTCAATTAGTCGGAGTGACATGCACAAACGACATGAGAATAATATGCCAGTACAATACTCACGGAATGCTGCCACATGCGAAACCTGTAATCGTTATCATTTACATGTAAGCACGAATTATTAATCATTCAGTTCGATTTGATCAAGGGAGATAATCTACACCAGCGGATACATGCCATACTGCTTTCATTAACCAAGCATTTGGTCGAAATGGGTCCAAATAGCTCAGGTAAACGCAATTTTGCAGTATGATCGAGGATACAATAATAATGCGGTCAATTGCCGGTCTTGGCATGAGTCAGACGTTATTGGCAGCATTTGAAAGTAAATAATAAACATAAGTACTTACCAGTTCCCAGTGAAAGATTGTGTCGTAAATGATCACAAGAATGGTTGAATGTCCGACTCCTAGAATATGGATACGATAGTTTATACACATAGTCTAGTGCATAAGTTTCCTCTAAATGTCCGCTTGTCAATATAAGAACTCCGTGCCAAAATTTTGCTTATAATTTTGCTTAAGTGGACTAATGTTCTAACAGTCAGTCTAGCTTCTGAGATATCTGGCGAATTAATCTGAAATAATTCAGTCATTAGTAGATATGACCTACTCGGTATTCAGGCCAGCATCCACGTCTGCATAAACAGTGTAAATCACCCAGATATAACCGGTGCAAAATCCAATACTGGTGGTACGTGCATGGTTTCGCGCTATTCTCTCCAGCGGTGTATTCCACGGGAGCGATATTTCACACACGAAGACCTATTCGATAGTCGTTACAAGGTTATTCGAGTTGTATACTCGAGTATTGTGTAATTGTGTAACACGTGTTACAAATGATGGCTGATAAAGAAGACAGTCGGCTACAATTTGTGACACCTGTAGTCTGGTAATGTTCTAATTTGTTTGCTAAAAGCACGATGGTGTTTTATTGATGGAATGGTGAACAGTCTGATCTGAATCCACATTGGTAATAAAACCCATAAGCCTAATGTCTCCAGTCACAGCCACATAATCCGTGCATCATTACTCAAGTAGCGACTCAATGGCGCCATGGCCGCGGCGTTCCTTAATGTTCTTCATTGTGATGTCATACAGGCGAATGTTCGGTGAGATTAGGACATATTGGCCTTTTGCATGTTTTAAGGCTGCTGTACCCTTTATGTTGCCCCATGTAAAATATATGGACATTTAACTGTTTAATGGAAAAACCTACTCATAAACCGTTAGCTACTCACATCCATAAATCATATATTTTTGCAGATACTGCAAGCGAGGTAATCACACCACATGGTGTAGTTTGTGCTTTACATTGTTTAATTTGGTTTCTACACACCTGTGTAGGAAAGTACAAGTTAATATACATGTGACTTATTGTGCTACATCGCTGTTGGTTTACTATTTGCATATTGCAGGTGTGTGTGTGTGCATTTCTATTGGTATCGGTATCTGCATAATGGCTTACATATCACATTCATATGGTACTTTATGTCAGTCACTATAATTGTTTTATTAGTAGCTTTTTATTGAGTTTCCATTGAATTTACATGGGGCCGCAAGAAGGGTACAACCACCATACCACAATCAAATAAAGTTTGGCATCTAGTTGTATTTGAAAGTTTGGGCATAATCATTCACTTGAATTACGATGTTGTTAATACATAAGGAACAATAATTATGTACACTTACTGATAGTGGCACTCGAGTAAAGGCGGATTTAAATGTATTATATATTGAATAATGGCCAGAATAATTCCGTCTATTCCAACGGCATATGTTCAACATCATTTTAACTTGTCTTCCTACATGTAGGTCGTCTTCCAACACGGAACAGTGGTGGAAATATCCGTCTCCACATGGACATCTGTCGTCAATGTCATCATAACAGCGTCACCATATGACGTAGACAACATACAGGGCCTGTGCGGTGAATTTAATGGCAGACCGGAGGACGATTTCACCCACAGCGACGGGACTATAGACACTGATTACTGGTGGTGGTGGTGGGGTGAACCGAATGACTTTTCGAAATCTTGGGGGTATGTGGTATTATAATACGGTGAACCGCTCTAAACCGGATGTTTGGTGTCATACATCGATGGTGGTCATATATGTTCGTGATTTCAAAGGACAGATTGCATGTGGCTGCGACTGGAGAAATTGGGTTTATGGATTTTGCAATCAGTGTAGATCCAGATGTGCATGTGTACCCGGACAGTATGATCCGGATCTGCATCGCTCGCCATTTCATCAATGAAACACCAGCCATGCTTCTGTAACAATCAATATAGGCTGCAGCTGTGAGCTATTTGATCAGGAGCTACACTGGTTTAATACTACCATAAGCCTCATTTGTATTGGAAAGCCAATGTTATTACATTACCTTCACAGTGGTGTCCATTTCAGTGGGACCGCCTTAGAACATTCCAGGTTGTCCGATTTAGATGTCTACTTTATGATACGACTATCAGGTGGACAACACAAATTTATCCCGAGTTTCAAATTGTCATATCTCAGAAACTATTCATCATTATGTTACAGTTTAATGTATCATTGTATCACTTCATGCAATTGTCTCGGATATCTGAACGTTACATAAGTTATTATACAAAACCTAAAATGTCGATTTTAAAAGGAAGACAGATGTCCAAAAAGTTGCAGTTTTAATTCACTTTTTGGAACATACTATCATTTATATTGTCTTGTAGATTGGGGTACCAAGGACTTCTGGAATCACAAAGTCTGCTGATATCTGAGAATGCTGAAAGCAACTTATGGGATAGTGTTACAAACACATCAATGTGTGTTTGTCCAAACGACGGACTCGATGAACCCCTGTGTTCCATCAATGAAGACACCACGTGTACCTCCGATGTTGACCGTGGAGGACATAAGAAAGATAAGGGAACACGAGACTATAGATCGACCAGGTCTCTCAATCCGGACATGACGCGCAGGTTGAAAAAATCGAGCCAGGGCTGGAAGCATTCTCATATCGTGAAGGTAAATTATAAGCAGCGTTTTCACTGCTATTTATACGATGTGTGTGGACACTGTCCATGTAACTTTGCTAGTGAGGCTAGCAGGATAAATATATATTCGATGTTCGCTGTAAGAATTTGAAGTTTCATTGCCGTTTAAATATTGACGCTACCACTGAGCTAAAGTTTCTATGAATAATGCTTACTCTCATAACGTAGCGCGACATTGTTGATTGGGAATAGCTTATTTGACGTCATTAATCTTAACGACGTTTATCAACGGCACCAGGTGGTTGATGGACAATGCCGCTTACGTAAAATTAGCGTAAACTAAGATTCAATCAATTTTATTATCGCATCATAAAACAATATATTTACCTTCTGGAAGCAACCCTGAAATGGCGTTATACATTAATCGGCTATTGTGTTATTGTGGTAAAGATACTATGGGAATGGATGTTTAATATTTGAATACGATCAATTTCATGAAATAAAATAACATTTAACAGTTAATATAAATATAATTTTTTGTCTGATTACACCTTTCCATACATTAAATGCGTATGTCAAGGTGTACTAACTGTACTGTCAAGTGAATTGTCTGAAACAAACAGAACAATAAACAAGAGGGCCATGATGGCCCTATATCTCTCACCTGTGAAATGTCACAACAATCAAGCAAATACTGGTATGTAAAGTTGTCACTATATATACATTAGGTGTACGCTCCCATAGAAAGTCGGGTATTTGTAAACCCCACTACTTCAAAGAAAACGTGGGGTCGGGAAACCCGAGTTTCACAGCTGGATACTGGAATAAACCTGTCTGCATCCCTGATACCAACCAGATTTAATGTTCCTAACACCGGGTCAAATGGCCCATTAGGCGATATGATAAGATTCTGAAATTCCCAGTTAAATTCTAAATATGTTATAACGCAAATAAAATCTATAAATAATGCTATAATCAATTTTATCAGTATCAGAGATGCAAAAATGCCTTTTCTCCCGTCAAAATCGGTTGACCAACGACAAATATATTGTGAAAAAAAAGTAAGATTTTACCAAAATATGTGTTCCGAAGACCTCTCCAAATCCCGCCAAAATGGTTCCAATACGGCGTAGGAATATGCGGGCCAAAATACTATCTATGATACCATTATAATATAAAATTGTATTAAATATTTATGTACACCGAGGTGAATCGATATATGTATGCATTCCACTAAACAAACGAAAACTAACAAGAAGCCAAATCGCCAAACATAATCCTTATGTGCGAAAATGAAACTGGACGTGTGAGAACTATTTTGTGTCCGTGCATGGATAATGGTCAGGCTGCTTGACCACTGCATAGGACAGAATAAATATGTCTGGGTTCTGAACTAAAATGGGAAGATATAATACTACTAATTTTTTTGTTATTATTCGATAGCAGAGATATGTACTAGATATTTGCTGTATTTTTATATTTTATTCAAAATGTAGCAGTAAATATGAAGAGCACATAATTATGCCACCACGATTGCAAAACCTGCAAATTATCTATGAAATACATGCATACATATGGCATATGTTGGCATGACGGAGAAATGGGGCTTATGATCTATGCTACCAACTCCGCTACCCAAATCAGCCTGCATATCCGCGCAGTCTGATCAGGGTCTGCACGGTTCGGTTCGCCATTCCATCTATCTCAATTGATTTCATACATAATAGCATCCGCGATATTCAAAGAATAATATGTATAACAGTCTTGTGTTTTTTAGTAAATGATGACATCTTGCAATATGCTTTGAAAGTGTCATAAATATTCGTTGTCATGTACGGAAGAAAATCATAAATTATGTAAATATTTTTCATGAACTATGACAACTGTGGAAATGTATCAAATTACTTACATGGTTGATCTCATAACGGATCACTATGTACATAGTATACGCATATACAAATATAAGGCCAAATATGTATAATTTGCAATTGTGTGTTATTGATTAGAATATTTGCACTAATTGACACTGAGAATGATTGGGAGTCAAAGTGTTTTCCTGGTAGCATTAATGTTACTCCTTCAAAAAACTTTAGCCCTGATCAGACTGCGCGGACTTGAGATTGATACAGATCGTGTTCCGTGTCAGGTGCATAATTTGGTGGCAAAATTCTTATTTCTCAATGAAAGATAGCAAGCTAGGAGTCCTTTAGAATCGTCTCATTGAGATCATTGAGACTCCCAACTTGCCATTTGTTGGTGCAGAAATTTGTTGTTATCCAGAATTGATAAAATTACGCACCTTAGCTTGAGCTCTGTTGATAGTTTATAAAAACAATTCTAATCAAACGTTTTAACAGTCATTCATTCAGTATCAAATAAACTGACTGCGTCTGTAGTTGTACTCTTGACCAAAGTTTGATGACCTGTTTATACACACTATCCCCAATTTATTCCAACATGGGAATGGATGGTAGGAGGGAGCATGTGATGGGTAATTTAACGATCGGTGTGTGTTCATCCTTCCCGGAATGCCGACCTACATGGTTTGGTCCTCTTGTATCGTTTTGCCCGCCCCCCCCCCCCCCCCCCGCTACTTGAGAGCTGAATCATGTTATGCTCCAGTAAGAAATAATAAGCTTATCATAGCTCCCAACTTGCCATTTTTGGTGAAGAAATAACAAAATCCTACCTGAAATTTATCAAATTACGCACCTTGACTGAAGCTCTGTTGATAGTTTATAAAACATTTCCAATCGCCAACTTGGACTCAAAACATATTTCCTTTTGCACACGCACTAAGTACGATTCATGTCGAGGCGTTTTGCTGGTGTCATTATTGTTACTACTTCGATGAAAACAAAACACGACAAATATAGGCCCTGATCAGACTGCACGGATGCACTGGTTGATCTGGTGCTACACTGTCGCATATGTCGTAAGGTCCATTCCCCAGCCAGGACTCACACTCAGCTAAATTCCTTGTGTGAAGTCTGACTTTGAGATTGAAGTAAGGTTTTGCAATGAATATATTTATTTCTGCAAGGTGTATGTAACATAACATATGCTACATGTAATTATGTATCAACAGCACATTTTAATTTGTAACTTGCTAGTGTGCTGGTCAGTTTGAACCCGCAGATATATCTACACTGGTTAGAAGACTAGTGTGTTCTTGTATCATCAGCTTATAGCTGTTAGAACAAGCAATTCTCCCATCATTATTGTGGAAATCAGCACACACATGTTGTAGGCTACCTGAGAGCATGGAACAAGATCAGGGTTGATTATCCATTTAGGACAATGATGAATCCAGTCGGTAACAGTCTAGATCCTGATGTGACTGCTCATTCTGATCTGGACCTAAGCTGCAAAGATTACAGCCATAATAGTCGCTGGTGGTAATAAAACTCACCTGTACATATTCTCATGCACTATGGTCGAGTCTGGCGGTTACTGGAGACTCCAGCTGGGCTGTGAAAGTAGTTCGGCATTCTTTGTTATCTCATTAGCTGACCCCATAGTGCAATACAAAATCATTAACAGGAACATTAGCCTGTCAGAATCAGCTTGGCATTTGGCTGTTCGTTTTCTATGGGACTGTACACATAATGCATCAAAATAAGCCCATGACAGGCACAAAATGTCAATGCCGCGCTGAAACTTAAGAAGTGACCAGGGTAGGAATTGTCTCGCGATATGTACAGATATATCTTACACAACTTTGAGAGGTTTGGAAACCACAACAGGATGCTTCCAGCCTACATTTGTATTGCAATCCTTAGATTTTATGTATTATATAACCATATTCCGTAAACAAAATTACCCCTATTTGAACCCCGGGACATGCCCATTTTAGACCCAGAGGTCACCATTTTAACAGCTTTGAAAAAGCATTGTACATCGATCATTCCTGTCAAGTTTCGTTGAAATCGGTCTAGTGGTTCGTGAGAAGATATTTTAAGAATTTATGCTATTTTTAGATTATATGCTATTCTTGGATTAACGACGACCGCTATTTTAACAAAACTGAAAAGCCTTTTTCCAATGAACCATAATGCGAAGTTTGGCCACCAATGGGCTAGCGGTTTGTATGAAGAAGACATTTGAAATCTCTATTAACAGAACAACATTTTGACCTTTCGGCTGCCATCTTGGATGATGTAATCATCCGATTCGATGAAAACAGCACCACAGCAATACCTTTGATTTGATATATTATAAGACCATATTCCGTCTAAAATGAAATTTTACCCCATTTTTGACACAGCGTTCACCATTTTAACAAATTTGAAAAAGCATTGTACATCGATCATTTCTGACAAGTTTCGTAGAAATCGGTCTGGTGGTTCGTGAGAAGAAGATTTTTTTAAATATTCATCTATTTTTAGACGGCCGTTATCTTGGATTAACGATGACTGCCATTTTAACAAAACTGAAAAGGCTTTATCAATGAACCATAACTGCGAAGTATGCTACCAATGGCTAAGCGGTTTGTATGAAGAAGACGTTTGAAATCTCTAATAAAGTAACGACATTTTAACCTTTCGGCGGCAATCTGGGATGATGTAATCATGTGTTTTTGAAAAATGCTCCTAGGTGACCGTTTCGTCCATACCTTGGAATTGATATATGACATGACCGTATTCGGTCAAATGTGAAATGTGACCCCTACTTGACCCCTCCTGCACCGCGCATTTTTGACCCAGGGGCCACGATTTGAAGGAATCTGACACATCGTTAACTATCGATCATTCATATGAAGCTTCGTCGAAATCGGCCAGGCGGTTCGTGAGAAAAGATCTTTTGATAATTTGACCTACTTTTCAACGGCGGCCATCTTTGATTTCGCGATGACCATCATTTTAACAAATATGAAAAGACTTGACGCACTGAGCATTACTGTGAAGTTTGGCTATTATTGGCGAAGTAGTTGACGAGAAGAAGACGTTTGTAATCTATATTGAAATAACGACCTTTTGACCTTTCGGCGGCCATCTCGGATGACGTAACTATCTGATTTCGACTAAAACGCTCCAGAGTGACCATCTCGTCGATACCTTCGATTTGATATATTACATGACCATATTCGGTCAAATGTGACATTTGACCTCTACTTGACCCCTCCTGCCCCGCCTATTGTTGAACCGGGGTCCACCATTTGAAGGAATCTAAATCAGCGTTAACTGTCGATCATTCATACCAAGTGTCGTAAAAATCGGCCTGGCAGTTCGCGAGAAGATGATTTTTTTTAAGAATTTGACCTACTTTTCAACAGCGGCCATATTTGATATCGCGATGACCACCATTTAAAAAAATGAAAAGGCTTGATCCAATAACCATTACCGTGAAGTGTGGCCAATATCGGCCAAGCGGTTCACGAGAACAAGACGTTTGAAATCTTTATTAAAAGAACGACCTTTTGACCTTTCGGCGGCCATCTGGGATGACATGACCATCAAATTTGACAAAAAATGTACCAGACAGATCGCTTCTTTGATACCTTCGATATAGGCATGACCATATTCGGTCAAAAATTAAATTTGACCCCACGGGCCACGCCCATTTTTGACCCCGGGTCACCATTTTAACAACTTTGTAAGAGCATTGTACATCGATCATTCCTACCAAGTTTCGTCGAAATCTGGCTAGCGGTTCATGAGAAGAAGATTTTTTAAGAATGTATGCTATTTTAGACGGCGGCCATTTTGGATTAGCGATGACCTCCATTTTAACAAATCAGAAAAGGCTTCACCCATGGACCATAACTTTTAAGTTTGGCTACCTTGGGCTAAGCGGTTCATGTGAAGAATAATTTTGAAATCTCTAATAAAAGAACGATCTTTTGACCTTTCGGCGGCTATCTTGGATGAAATAACCATCCGATTTCGACAAAAAAAATGCACCAGAGTGATCGCCACGTTGATACCTTTGATTTCATATATGACATGACCATATTCGACCCTGTTGTGACCATTTTAACAACTTTGAAAGAGCATTGTACATCGATCATTCCTAGTAAGTTTGTCGAAATCCGGTTGGCGGTTCTTGCGAAGAAGATTTTTGAAGAATTTGTGCTATTTTTAGACCACGGCCATCTTGGATTACGTCATTTTATCAATTTTGTAATTCCCCTACATAAGGACCATGACCATGAAGTTTGGTGACTATAGGCCCAATGGTTACCGAGGAGAAGACGTTTGAAAATGTTCACGGACGGACGGACGACGGACGGACGGACATATTGCGGTAATAATAGCTCACATGAGCTTCGCTCAGGTGAGCTAAAATACGTGCATAAACAAGCGTCATGGTGAACAGTTTCCACACATTATTTCCATTTAATTTGAACGTCATCAATGTTCCACATCACACCTTATGCCCCAGTCAGACACACACATTGCGGATAGGGCGGATAGTTGCGGATAAAATCCGCAGTCTTCCGCAGAATTTGTGGGCGTGGCCTATTTTCTTCATGAATTTACTGATACAGTTACCTATAGATGCGGATAGATACGGATGGTTGAGGATAAATGCGGATGTCAGCGGATGTCAGCGGTTAGATACGTTCCCTTTGAATTGACACGATGCGGATAGATACGGATAGATACGGACTACTTACCTTACATTACCTTCTGCTAGCTTTAAATGCTGATAGATGCGGATAGATACCTTCAGATACGGACTGTTGCGCATGCCTAGCGGATAGAAGGGCTGACGTCACGGATAGCGTCCTTTCGCCATTTGCATTTTGAACAAGTTACATGTACAAATTATTGGAATATTAATACTATATTGAATTACTGTTTTCTTACACCTATATTTATTTGACCTTTATTGGACATTTATTTATTTCACCTTCAATTATAGATGGGTTCAAGATTAAAACATTGAAGGTCCAAGAGATATTAATTGATTTATTTGACCATTAATTTATTTACCTTTATTTCACAAACCTTTATTTATTTGTCCTTAATTGGACAACTAAATAAATACAGGTCAAATAAGTTTATGAAATGGTTACCCAACTTTTGCAATTAACAAGTTTATGAAATGGTCACCCCAATGTTACAATTAACAAGCATTGCACCACTGCAACATACGCCACTGCCATGGCACCGACCCGGCCTCTCCGTTGTAGTAGTGATTTAGATACAGTCTCTGTCAATTCACCGCCCTGCTGGTGTTGTTGCCGTACAGCCGCCTCTCCAAATCATCCATAACAGCATCATCTCTCCACGAGCCGGGGATGAGGTTGTGCTGCTCGTTCTCACGGTCGCCAAGTGCACCATCATCTGCGCAGGCCGTCCTCAGCATATTGTGGAGTGTCACACACGCCAGCACCATGGTCTCCACGTTCTGCAGCTCCTGTCGGAGGGCTGTGAGCAGGCAGCCCCAACGGTTGGCCAGTATGCCAAAGGCATTCTCCACACATCGTCTGGCACGAGAAAGGCGATAGTTGAAGACCCGTTCGTTCTCTTCCAGAGGCGTAGCAGCGAAGGGCTTCATCATCCACTGGTTGAGTGCAAATGCGTTGTCCCTGATGATGAAATACGGCATCTGACGGTCGTAGGCAGGCAGAGGTTCAGGTTCGGGGATGCAGATGGTGTTGGAGATTACCGCGTCTCGCATAGCCGACTCGTTCTACAGCTGGGCATCAGATTCCGCCCCTGTGGCACCGAATTGGGCCCATATGAACCTGTAGTTCGCGTCAACGAGGGCTAGGAGTGGTACCCCTTGTAGTTGTAGAACTGGGACCCTCCGTGGGCAGGACACCGGATGCGTATGTGCTTGCCATCCAAGGCACCTAGCACATGGTGAAAGTTCCACCGGCTGGAGTAGCCTCCAGCAACCTCCTTCCACCCCTCCGCTGTCGTCGGGTTGGTGACCACATCGTCGCCGTCCCAAATGGCCTGACAGACGTCCCGGACTATATGGGAGATTATGTTGTGCGGCACATAGAACAGGTATATCATCGACTTGTAGCAGTCCCCTGTGGCCAGGTGCCTGAATGTGATGGCCACCTGAAGGTCCAACCTCATACGAGTCTCTGTACCATGTGTCTTTCTTCTGTAATCTCGGCGTGAGCCGCTCCACCACGTCTCGGAACATCTCGGGGTGAAGTTGCGGAACGCCACCACATCCTGAGGTTGCCATACGCTCCCTGTTCCGGCTTGAAAGTGATCCAACAGCGGACCCACCACCTCCTCTCACGACGGCGTGCCATCCAGATGCGCAAGAGCTGTGCATAGATGAGTGCGAGGTTCATGTTGGACTGGCAAGAGTCTCAGCAAGAGTAGTCTGCGTTCGTTATTGTTATCCAATGGTTATGTCAAAAGACCAACCAGTATATATAGATCGAGAAACCTACCCCAGAACTCTGGGTTCACGTGTCATTTATTTTGCCAAAATGGTAGAGATCGTCGCACAAGAAGTTAATGGGACGCAGGTGTCCGTAGCAATCCGTATTTATCCGTATCTGAAATTAGCTATTCGCAATTATCCGCATTGATCCGCAAACATAGGTATCTGTCAGTATTGGAACGCAAGCTATCCGTCTTGAAACGTTTCTGAAGGTAACAGTCCGTAACAATACGCAGAACGAGACCCGTAACTAACCGTAACTAAAGGTAACGATCCGCATGAAACCGTATCAGTCCACAACTTGGGGTGGACCGCGGAATGATAGGTTTAGATACGGATTAGATACGGATAAATGCGGATGAATGCCTTCAGTTACGGATCATTACGGTTTACTCGTCCGCGCCTGAATTTCAAAATTTGGACGCGGATCCTGCGGACCCTGCGGACCCTGCGGACCCTGTGGATGCGATACGGACAGTTACGGACTATGCGTATGCCATACGGACCATTACGGATATAAGGGATAGATACGGACGAGCCATCCGTAGCATCCGCAGAATCCGTATGTGTGTGTGACTAGGGCATTATATCCGCGCATCAAATTGAAAATACATTTTTCTGTCAACGCATCAAACAGTCCGAGTTTACAGCTCAAACGTTTTCGAGAATTCGTCGACTGCTGAATATTGTTTTAACATCTCACAATGCACATAGGGAAAATGAAAATTGATCAAAAATCGCTTCCTGGACAGGCATGTCCGGTAGTTTTCTCGAATGATCTGGGAAACTAGGCAATCTCGCAAACAGTATGAATATCCTGCCGTAATCGGAATCATTGGCGGTCCGGATAAGCATAGTGTCATGTTCATAGGACGTTTCTACAAAAATATACAAGAGATGACATGTCGCCTTTTATTTTATCGAGCCAAATTCTCACTTAAAATAGCGCTTACAGGGGTGATAACAATAAAGGTCGATGGTGTATTCATCTTATTGGGGAGTTCATTTACAATTTACAACATTAAGCACACCGTGTCTCAGATGATGCACATCTCCAATGCGAGTTTTTGCACTTCATGCACACTAAACGATATAATAATTGTGTGGTTGCGACTAGATAAATGGGGCTTATGTGACTTGTAACCAGTGTAGCTCCTGATCAAATAGCACACTCCTGTAGCCTGATAGCGATCTATATTGCTTGTTAGAAGCACGATGGCTGTTTTATTGATGGAATGGCGAACAGTGCAGATCCTGATCAGACTGTGTGGATGTACAGACTGATCTGGATCTACACTGGTCGTAAAGCTCATAAACCCCATTTCTCCAGTCACAGCCACATACATGGTGTATCAATCAATCGGCCTGTTGTATTTGATCGATAAAACAAACGTTCAAGTATATTATGTCAGAAACTAGAAAATGTACATGCTTGAGAGATACTATGTTTTTGTTGAGACAGAAGGCGACATAATTTAATTCAGGGTTAATCCATTCCAGCGCGAAGCAGAAGAAAACCGAGACAGCATCAGTGAAGAAGACGCACTGGAACTATGCGAACGGTACTTTGCGTCGAACTGTCCCACGTACCGATATGCTGATATTGCCCCCTTCGCGGCCACAAACGAGACACTCCAGGAATGTGCACAGGATGTCGCTGTACGTTGCTATGCTATAATACACAGCCGCATGCGTTAACTTTTCCCAGATACCAACATGTCAGACCTTCTATTAGCAAACTCAATTTGTAATACAGCAGCTTGATTGACTGAGCCTGACATGTAGCACAGCTCATGTTCATCCAATCAAGCTGTTTGATTTTAAGCAGAATATTCAAGTATTTCGAAATAAAAATGATTACAAATATTGGCAAGATTAGCGGAGGCGGTGTTGTAACAGCAGTGTGTGTGTACTGTCCTTACCTGTCCGCCATGTACACGGCATATACTAACAAACTTGTTTTGCCGCAACCACATGACTTGAATGCACACGTTGTTATTATAATAGCAACAGTGTTTCGCTGGCACTACAGTTCTAAAATATACAGTGTATCTGATAATCATATTATATTGGGTCAATATACTGATGATTACACAAGTGTAATTCACTAAACATACTACATGGAAATACCGGCTCTCTATCACAAAGTTTATCCACTTTGTTTTGCAAATACATGCAAACATAAAGCCTAATATTTAAAGTAATCATTCAAGTACATGTACATGTAGTTGTATATGCACGGCAGTAGCGTATATTACGTGTACGCTTGGCATACGACACTCAAGCATAGGATGTTAAATATTATATGTTATATATCGCTTTGTAAAGCTCAAACGTTGGTGGACACACGCATAGCGACGCTACTACAGCGCTTCTATTGACAAACACCACATACAAAATGGACCAGAGTGTGTACATTTAAACAGACATTGTTAAATATAGATTGTCCTTCTGCTAGTCGTTCTCTGTGATGATCATGGATCGCTTGACATATTGTAGTATTCTATGTGTTTGCATCACACTATCGTGTTCTAGGTGAACTCTAGCGTGGACTGGCAAGGCTCGTACTGCGAGGTATACGTGATGCATGTGGCCGGCGAGCTGGAGAGGAATATAGAGTTCCAGGAGACTCATGTTCAGGAAACGGCGGACATGAAGGAAATCGCTTGCCCCACGTGTAACAGTCGCGGTGCCTGTGTTCATGGTATGTGAGGACGTCATTACGCCAACCGTTCTTTATATACAATACTAGGCTTATGTCTTGTTATATCAAGTGCATCAGGTAAGGCTGGGAAACGTGTATAAATTCCGAGCTCGAGGCGAGCGAATATTTCCTACCATACAGTTCCTGAGGCGAGTCGGTGTGGTATTATACTTGCATGTATCAGGTAGCGTTTTGTGTAACATAATCATTATATGCAGAAATGACGTGAATTTCAAGTTCATGTACCCCGAGATATTTCAAGGTGCATATTTTATGGTACATATTCACTCGTAAAACACATGAGAAACATTTGGATATGCTTTACATATATGCCTGTACTAAAACCCAGCCTTTATGTAGTTGCCTCTCTTCCTGTTTTAAACATGAACTAGCGTCATTATTCAGCAAACGGTATCAGTGTAATTCCGCGCTTTTACATTTCAGATTTAAGTCTGTGAGCTCCATATCACACTTTACTCAACATTATCACATTAAAGAAACACATGACTGTGAGATTATAATACACTGAATATGGTGAACCGTAAACAATGTAGTCAGTTTTTTTTGTTTTACGACATATAATGTATCCCTGTCCGCTTTTGTAAACAATGGCGGCGGGGGAATCGCAATGTGTCGCAAATCATTTTCGGCACAGTTTCGGTTATCGATTATGTAACCTGTATAGCCCAACTCAGAAAGAGAGAGAGAGAGAGAGAGAGAGAGAGAGAGAGAGAGAGAGAGAGAGAGAGTAAACCAAGATGACTTCAATGTGGCGCTTCAACAAACAGAACGAAATATATGTTGCCCTATTCACCCTAAAATGCATGTATAAACAATAAAGTATGATCAACTCAATTGCTCGAATGCAAACTGAGGTCAGTATCCACCTACAATTTTACAAATTCCAATTTGAACATATATTAATATGCATAATAAACTAATGATCAACTCAATTGCTCGAATGCAAACTGAGGTCAGTATCCACCTACAAGTTGACGAATTCCAATTTGAACATATATTAATATGCATAATAAACTGGTAATCACCTGAATTAGGCGCACATCCTGGCAACTTGAGTTGGCAACTCTTTACATTTCTGTCATAAAATCACTGGAAACCGACAGAATTGCTGCATGATTCTTAAATGAATAAAAGCAAATAAATGGTGTAACTGCATGTAGAAAACAATAACATCGTTAAAATAAACTTTCCAATCAAGTACATGTATATATATTTTTAGAAATTGTCGCGTTCATCTCAAATTTGAAAATGGATTATTCTTTAATTCTGTGTTTCGGTTATCGATGACCGCATCGATCAGATGATATGTTTGTAAACTATCGTGATATGCTCCATCGTTTCAAAAAATACATGGAACACATTATAATGCATTTGAATACGGAAACATGCTGAATTTTCGGTTTGGAGCGGTATATGTGACACATCGTCGTACATATACGCGAACTCGTAGCCGTAAACATAATTATTAGACCATAACACCTCCCACATATCGCACCTCAATATGGTTATCCCCTAATTTATAAACTTGATACCAAAATACACTAACCTGGCATGCTAAATGTAACATAGCTATATGCAAAGCAAAGAAGGACATAAAACACAATACTAACTGTCGCGAATGGCACACGACAGCCTAATCAAACATACTTGATACAGTAACAGTACTTGATCAAAATACACTAGCCTTGTGAGTCATACATGTATCCATCCTAGCGTGGCTAAAATACCATCTGCGTTAATCTTGACAATGCTTATACATCGTGTTCTTTCAGAAGGCATGAATATTGTGATTGAAACCAAGCAGCTTTATTGTCTGAGCCTGAGATGTGCTATAGCTCAGACTCAGACGAAACAAATTGTTTCATTGCGAATTGGCAGTGCCAATATATGTGCATAGACATTGATGATTTTGGCAGGCTTCTGAGTACCTGCGATATCCGTGCATCTGTCGTCTTACACCTTGGTCAGTGTGTTAATTATGTTGTTTTCTACAGGCAAATGCGTATGTGACGCAGGCTACGGCACTGATGAATGTTTGCTGAATGGAGCGGATCCTGTAACACTCAATGACGTTACCGGCGGCGGTGTCTGTGATATCAGTGTATATGGAGACTGTTCGTGCATTCTCCTGGTTGGTAGCGGCTTTTATCGTGTAGCGAAATGCCGTATTACAGAGACTAAATCCATGTATGTAAGTATGCTCGTATACTGTGTTGTTATCAATCGCCGACATGCAAGAGGGATAAAGTGTTAGTCCACGTGTGTGTTCGTGCGTTCGTGCGTTAGTAACATATTTTAGTTTTCATTAGCTTATGAACCGCTTCACCGATTGTGATAATATTTGGCCACTATGTGTGTCTAAGGAATATACTTTGTTTTGCATACGAACTACGTCTGACCGCCCAATATTAAGGTCCCTGAGGACTTATGTTCACCTTGATTGCAAAGCAAAAATATTAACACAAATTATTATCCAGGCTGTCAGCGATAGGCTGGTAAAATAAAGGTTGACCCACCACTAATTGCTTACCAAGGTTTTATTTCAGAGTATGCTTCAGCATGGTCTCTTGAGTGGGTAAACCAAAATGCACCCGAATGCACATTGGGGAAAGCACCTAATTTGCATAAATTCAAGATGGCCGCCAAAAACACACCCAAACAATTCAATAACACACACTATTATGAAAACTAGTCATAATATACTATATAAATGTATTAACTACAGATAGGAATATGTGTATCAGGGTTTAAATCATGATATAACGTAATGATAACGTCGTGTGACGTTATCATGACGTCAGTGTGACGTCATTGTGACAAAATTATTGGAAATGTATGTATGTGTCATGTTATTCGGCCTAAATGTTCAGTAGAACCATCATAGAATTGAATGCATCACATTAGTGACCAATTACGTGTGAGTGTATTGTACATATTAACATATCACATGTACATGCACATACTGCACATATACCAATCAGTTTCACATCAACTGATCTGGATTATGCTAAATATGGCATTCGACCTGTCATGGGCGTATCAAGGCACATATATCATGACGTCACAATATGTATACTTTTTAGCTCGCCTGCACGAAGTGCACTAGAGCTTATGGCATACCCCCGGTGTCGGCGTCGGCGTCGTCGGCGTCGTCGGTATCGTCGGCGTCCACAAACTTACCGTTGGGGTAAATGTCTTATAACTTATGTTTCCTTTCATGGAACACCTTGTTATTTCATACATGCATTCATCTGATGATACTCTATCGTGCTATAGCAAATCCATGAGCCACAGCCCGCCCCTTACCCTAAGGTAATGAGCATTTCAATGTAGAACAGTCTCCCTTGAAATCGCAGTGAATCAATTTCATCAGGTATTCTGGGGCAATAGGGTCGATGTCATCATTGGAGTTGGTTGTGTGTCATGGATGCTCCATGTAAACAATCAAGGTGGGCGCTGACCAGCGTGTGCATCACGCACACTCTGATATGCGTCTACATTGCTTGATATATCTGAGAATAATCAATAAATACCGCCATATTCGTTGCTTGTATTGTTTAGGTAAATATTACCATTACATTATTTTTCGTCGGCTGTTTATTTTAATTTCAATTTTTTCTTTAATAGAACATGATTGTGCGGCACTTGATAATCATCTCCACTGGAAACGATTCTGCAGTCCTGCTGGGCAATGTTGTTTGTGCCGTTGAGAAATATGAAACAATAGCATACGACAATGTTCGTCTCCCGCATTCAAAAGGTTGAAAAATATCATGAGCAACAATATATACATGCAAATATTTATTATACACTGTTTGTTATACAGAGCAAACACCACGCCTGATATCAATTTAAAAAAGCGTAAGAAATCCACAGAGTAGACTACGATCAGACTACACGTCCGTGTGTTCTGACCAATGTCCACAATGACTGTCTTTCATGATGCAGAATTAAGTTGGTCATCGAATATCAAGAGAGCATCATAATATGATCCAATACACAGACTGTAGATATGAAAACATAACCAGAATAGGCTATGATCAGCCTGCACAACTGTTCACACTACATGCAAATATGTAATACAAATCAAACTACTACTGACTGTTAGACAATCAGAGTATATTCTGACCAGCATGTATGTATGTACGTATTGGTCGGCACCACACTGCTTATCGCTAACATTGATATTAATGGACAACTTACTTTTCGACTTACAAAATGTATGTTTTACATGTTTGTTGCTGTTATAAAATAATAAAAGGATTGTCTACAGGCAATTCAAAAGAATGAAAAAAGAAAAAATGCTAGAAGCATTTATGAAGCTGCTCATCGATTTCAATACGCCTTTCCCACTCCGTGTAGGCTGGATGTAGTGTCACAACCCAGCATTGCATGTGCAAACTTCAGATTGTTACATATTTCACACCCTAGTACAGTTCGACAATTTATTTGTCATAGTCGGGGAGACTTTTTCGTACAGTGTTTAGTGATAGGTTGATAATACTGATTGTATTCAAGTTCATCCACTTTGTGATTACTGAGTAAATAATCGTTAATGTTAATTCCGAATCACTACCGATAACTATTGTTGGTTCAGATGCGGTTTTAATTAACTTTGCCACTATTAGAATATCCGCGTCGGCTTCGTCATGAAATACTTCAAAATCGTTCTGAATTAGGATGCCATACAGAAGATTGATGAACCTTTGCTTGTTTATTTTGTTTGACAGAAAGCTGTTTCGTTGTTCGACTCATCCTGTAGCTTATCCAGCTCTTTTCCTCATATTAAATCCTCTAATATTTTCGTAATATAAGCCATAAATAAAAAGAAGGTTAATTCGTGAATTTTCCTATAATTTAATATGATCGAAAAGAAAATCTTGTATTTGCTTGTTGATATGTCCGTACAATTTGGGCAGGCTGCTTGAGACAGACAGTAGACCCGGGTATACGAAAACGACCGGTGTAATGACGGATCGTCCAATACATCGTCGACTGTTTTCATGAAGTTGCTTTATCCTACTATTTACAGGACCGTGCCGACGGGTCGCGAACGACAACGACAGAGACATTCACTGGTATTGGTGCTAGGTACCACAGCCTGAACGAAGTCTACTGTTGTCCGTCCGACGTGGACAGCAGACGTCGACGTGACGCCGCCAGTAACACGGTAGAAGTGGGCCAGCAGTTTGGACTGTCCGTGAGCAATGATGGCATCACCTATGGCAACACCCTGTACGTGTTCGTGCTCGACACGACCTGTATGGAGACATTGACGGACAGCAACGGCACAGAGGTCGTAGCGCTTAAGGTAGGACATTGTGTTATACATGCTTGAGTGTATGGCGTAGCACGTGGGTCTAACGAGGTGACATAAAATGTATTTTGCAAATAAGCCTGCAGTATATATTTTACTTAAATAAGTGCTAATAAAAAAAAACCAGAAAATGCTAATAACAGACTAACAGTTTTAGTCCCTTTACCTCCCGTCATTGCATTTTTTCCAGTGATATATTTCATTGAAAACAGTGCGTGAATGTTCGCATTATGTATCCACTTATGTGTACATGAATTCTGTGTCAAGTTCTACTTTACCGATAATAACGATTTTATTCTTAACCAAGTTTATCGTAGCAAGAAAATATAAATTATATGGATTCTCAAAATTTTCCGTGGACACCATTTGTGTTGGGGTTTGTTTCCCATAGAAAATAATTATATACACATACATCGCTACTGTGATCAACCAGTACAGCCATGCCAACTAAGTAGTCGTCATTGCATCAATGAAACACGCGCAATTCTCCTAACAAGCAATACTACGTGTAGTATAAAATGTAAATAATTATCTACATGAGAGTGCTATTTGATGATGAGCTACTCTGGTCACATGTTCCATAAGCCCCAATTATCCCGTCACAACCACATTTCAGGCTGGTTATTGCTATATAGAAGGCAGTTGTATCACCGATGGAACGGCGGACATCGGCAACACGTGCATGGTGTGTAAATACAGCACAGCACTGTTCGACTGGACACCAGGTACTGTAGAAGTATCCAAGCGTCGATATTGACATAATAGGCATGCATTTATCGCTTTTCTACAATCCTTGTCACCTCCTTTTTGCTCCATCTTGAAATATTTAGTAATGATGGAAAAAAACGTACCTATACAATTGGTAAATAAGTATCACATTTAATGTAATTAATAGCCAAAAGTCGTTCGGTAGAAAAATGTGGAACCTCAGAAGTGATTGCATTGAGACAGCGTGGATCTTAACATTTCTTAACTTTTTATTGACCATTTTTGTCACCGGTGTTGTTGTCACGCACTTGTTCTATATAATCCCATTACATTGCTATGTGAGATTGACATACCAGATGCCATTGCGACCAGTGTAGATGCAGATCAGCGTGTGTATCCGCACAGTCTGATCATGGTATTCACCGTTCGTAGTTTCATCAATTAAACACGCGCCATGCTTCTAACAAGCAATATAGACCGTTAGCAGGCTACACTAGTATGATATTTAATCAGAGCACACTCAGTGATCTAAACTTTATTATAATCGCTGGTATGTAAAATGGTAAAACGTATATGACATATTGCAGAGAACTGTACCACAACAGCAGCAGCAGCAACAACAACAACAGCTTCAGCATCACCGGATGACGGAGGCACCAGCATTATCATTATCGTGGCAACGTTATGTGCTATTGCTGGACTCCTGCTGGTCACCATAACTGCTCTGGTTGCTTACAATCACTTCCAAAAGCCACAGTAAGTTTATATCAATTGTCATTTATCAGGTAAGGAGCTTTGCAGTGACATAATGCACGAAATGATAAAGAATTGTCGTATCATACATTGCTAGATACGAATATCCTGGTCACTTGTGATTCAATCCGCGTTCGCTGACCTTTCTTTTTGTCGAATATTGTCGTTACAGAAGAAACCAAGCTCGCGTTCGTTTCAACCAGTTTCTGTTTCCCCAGCTTGGAACATATATTATGTAATAAAGGTACCCGCTACATATACATAGAGAATACCAGGCTAGTGTCTTTTTGATATCACGTTTATTAGGCGACGATAGGAAACGCGTAGGAATTGCGAGGCTCACCGAGAAATTCCTACCGTTTCCGAGGCTAGCCGTATAAAATACATATCTCAATACACTAGCATGGTATTCTATTTCTCAGGAAACGTTTTAGGCTACATAATGAGCAATTGCGACGTTGTTTTCTTTGAAAGGAAGGCCTACTTGTTTCCGTGACGTCATTACAATGAGTAGACGTAATTCGGTAACGTCATGTGACGCCGTTCGACCAATGAAACGTCAGTTTTCAATTTGTTGTAACTTGCATATTCCTATCAGGTCAATGCCTGCTACAACAATATTATATCAGTGAGTACGTAGTCGGCCAATACAAACTCGTTCCCTGCTATACTGTACTACAATGCTAGTGTCTTTTTATATTACCTTTATCAGGCAATACTCTTGCATGCGTAGGAATTCCGCAGTGCGAGCCTGATACATATACATGTGACATCAAAAGACACTAACCATATACTATAGATGTACATGTATGTATCCGTATTAAAGTTGCAATCTTCATAATACATGTATACATGTAACGGGGAAAACTGTGTAATTACAATGCACATACACATTTAAGGTACAGTTGTCGCCAATAAAGAATCAAATGCATCTGAATCAATGAATCAAGATTCACCGCTACGCTACCATGCGATTGTTACGTACATCGATTGTTTGCAGGTGTTATGTACATATTGTATCGTATAAGTATTAACATAGGTATCTAACGTTTTTCTTTATTAATTCACTGTATATATGTAATTGGTATATGTGGCCTAATAATGTATTAACCACAGCATTGCAATTTCATTGACCTCATAATCAAATCTTTTTATTTCGGTCGTCGTCTTCATCGTAATGTACATTTAAATTGTGTACATTTATTGTTAAGTGTCCATCATTGCAAAACATAAAAGGTGACGACATTCAGTCCCAAAATAAGTTGGTGGCAGTGGTAGAATATTTATCCCGGATATAGAAGGTGTGCCAATTCCCACCCTTAAATACAAGCCGAATGAATTAATATATATTAATATTAACCTGTCCGAAGAGTGTTCATTCCAAACTCTTCCATCCAGGTATCGTGTGAATATGTGACAAGCTACTTGTATGAGATTTTGTACCTAAGATGACGTGCGATTTTTCGTGAAACGCATTTACAGAAACGGTGATATTTTATGTAAATTACATCGAAACATTTGTAAATTACGTCGAAAGTTGACGAAATGTTCAAAATAAATACGGAAAAATCGCACACATTCTTACATACAAAATCACATGGCTTGTCTTGTGCATGTATGTATGTACTGTTTCAGAACTGTCCGGCCTATGATCAGGAATGTTTATCCGAGTCCTGGCAATGTTCGCTTTGGACAACAACCACCGGCCTATGAACATCAAAACCCGACTGGGAAATCTGGTTTCCAGCAATCACTATCAGACTGGATGTAGTACGGCTCACCATCTTGCGAGAAACCAAGTGAATCAGTTGCTTAATTTGACGATATGTGATGCAAGAGGAGACCTAACCCGAACGTTCTGTATGTAACGCAGGGCGACTTGTAAGTCGCCCTATGTTACCGACAGAACGTTCGGATTAGATGGGACGAAACACTTTACTGTAGATCATTAACATAAGTGTGTATGTACTAATTAGTTAGTCTAATGAATCAGTTGACGACACGCCAATATGTGATGCAAGATGAGACCTAACCCGTTACAGACAGAACATTCGGATTTGATGAGACAAAACGCTTTTCTATAGCTCATTAGAATAAGTGTGTGTGTACTAATTAGTTAGTCTAGTTATTGAATAATTATTTTAGGAGTAACCTTCGGGTAGCGCATATAAATCATTGTACATGTGTATTTTTAGTGTTTTGTTATGTCAACGTACCTATTGGTGCCGGGACATGTAACGTTAAACTTTTCCTTCGTTGCGTCCGTCCATTCGTCCGAAGGTCCGACTTCGTTTCCGATGTGATACATTGAATACTGTTTGGCCGATTGCCACACTACTTCACAGGTATTTTGATATCCATCAGGGGATAATGCGTATTGGATGTGTTGTTCGTTACGCCTTGTTCAATGTGACCTGTGCTACGAATATGTGGCTTTGACTTGAGATATTGGACTTATAACGTTTTTTATCAGTTTAGTACCTGATGGAATGACAAACTGTGAACACGTTAAGCCACATGACCCCTAAAGTAATACACATGTAACAGGAGTTCGATTATGGATGACAAAGACAAGCAGCCGATGTATAACCCGTAACTTTAAGAATACAGGAACTACATGTATATATTGTATTCGATGCAACTATGTCACCGTCGAACATTGGCCATAGCACATGGGGAATAGACTGTAGTGAATACCGTGCACATCAAGCAACATAACCTGTTTGGTTAATCTTTGAAAATCCATCGAGTTATGGCTGTGCAGCATTCATCTAGTGTAGGACAATACACTACAACCTGACGAACCGTCAAATATCATGCAGTAATGTAATGTCGGGTTAATATTTTTTTTTATTTGAAGCGCTTGGTATACTTATGTATTGGCCTAAGTTTCTTACAGTTTGTGAATGTTCTGATTTAATCAGCTGTATGAATTTAACAATAATTGGCCTGTTCAAATATTAACGGTATATATATGTTTTCTGAGATCACTATACATTGTACATTCTACAATTAAATGGTATTCGTCTTCGAAATGTTCAAACAATGTACATTTTCGGTTTTCAATTGGAGTTCTGTTCCATCTGTCTGATTCTACTTCTAGGCTATGTGACGGTACTTTTAGTCTAGCAAAGGCGTACCTACATTCCGTGAGTCTCACTGTAATGTCCTTTAAGTAATATTGAATTATGAAATCGCATATATTTCTATACTATAACGCTTTTCTATATTCTTTAATTATGGCTTGCTACTCCGGCATAAAGGTATCATTCAATCTGTGCTTGAAAACTACCAGAAAACTTTTATATTTCCGACACATTGATTCAACCAAACACAAAGAAATCCGTGGTTCCATAACACTTTATTGATTAGCAACGCCCAGTTTGTTTCCTTTGGATTGATTTGCATATCTTCTAGCATCATGTTGTAAACTATTTTATGTATTTATGATCATCTAAAGAAGCTGTTATTTTGAACCATACTTTAATTATATTTAGATGACGAGCATCCAGTAGGGTACGACCAAGTTCTCCATAGATAAATTAAGTTTTCTCTATTAAACTTTTGCAAAACTGCGAATGAACCTTTTATATTTTATTTCCCTGCACACATCCCCATATTTCAGCACCGTAGTTAAGAATCGGTTGTATTGATGTATCGTCTAAGTGTAACCTGTGTGGGGTAGTATGTCTGTAAATTTATACAGATATTTGTTAAGAACCCATTCTATACCTCATCACCGTTTGAAATATGTTAAATAGTTCATATTAGTTGGCAATATTGTCATTCAGTAAGCAATGCAACACATATTTTTGATAAAACAGTGGTACAAACTGTATCGTAAATGTCACAGAAACCCGTTTGTTAACACACCGGCATCAATTGTACCTACAATAACTTTACAGTGAATGATGCCTCAGAAATTTGTTAGTAGCCGTTTATCGAAGACACATGCCGCCATCCCTTCGCATATACTAGTATATCGTTACTCAATGTGTAGAGTAAGTAGAGAAAATAAATACAAACTTTACCGTGGGTGGCAGGTGAGAGCATGAGATGGGTAATTTAACGATCGGGGCTCATCCTCACCGGAATTCCAACTGGAGACTTGGTTTGGCCCTCAAATACGTCTTTGGTATTTTGTATGTGACAGTTGAATCTGGTTATAGCCCTTGTGTTAGTATTATGATAATTCGTAATCCTAATTTAGGGGAACGGACCAAGTGAGCTTAGTGTGCTGTGGACCTGGCACCAGGTCAGGTTATTTTTTCTTGATGTAAATATTCTGTTCTGATTTTGGTTTTTCCCCCCTTTGCAGTAGGATAAAACGGGATCGAACCCGTTTGTCCCACATTACATTACCTTAGCCGTTGATAAGCCGGCCGTTAAGCACCAATAAACAAACAAACACATTTTATCAACTATGTGGTGCCGCATCCACTAGGCGCCGCCATTTTGGATACCCGTGCCATTTTTTCACTTGGCATAAGGTACCCATGTACCAATCGTGCGTTCATCACACTGGTATATTGTAATGTGAAATAGAATGTGGTCACCGTCAAGAGAATTGTTTTACCGTATTTTATCAAATTGCATCGAACCTATGTTGTAATGTATTATAGTGTAGAGGCGTAGGCTCGGACCAGACAGCAATGACTATAAACAGGTTTAAGCCTATACTGGCCGTACATATAACTACTGTCTGTTCCACGTTTTGCAGCCGACGATTTTTTCGACATTAAAGATATAAAATATTAAACATATTTAAATGTAAGTACTTTTTCATCAATAACAAAAAATTCACCCTCCCCAAATTGTTTTATTTGATGAAATTCCGTCAAATATTGATTTTATTGCGTAAAAAACTATTTTCCTATGGGAATTTAACATGGGGGCTAAAAATATAGGTTTTATTTAAAAAAAAAAATTATTTGTCAAGAGCAAATCATATGTACCGATTTTTCAAAATCTAACTTTTGTTTTCTTAGTTACATCATTTCCACGCTATCTAGCCAGGTTTCGGAGTCGATTTCCAATTTTGTTTCGTTTTTTTTCGCCCCATGTTAAGTTCCCATAGGAAAATCGTTTTTTCGCTATACAATCAATATTATTGCACAATTTGGAGAGGGTAACTTTTTTGTTATTGATGAAAAAGTACTTCCATTTAAATATTTTTAAAATTTAATGTGCTTTATGGCCAAAAGTTCGTCGGCAGAAAAACGTGGAACAGGCAGTGGGTCCCATTTCCCCCAGTAGACGACGAATACATGTATGAATGACCAGTTGTTCCGTGCACGCACCTGTCTAGACAGGTGTTCCCATTGGTTTTCTACGATATTGCCGTCTATTCCAGTAACATTTATACACGATGATACATATAACATGTCGATGGCTCAATATGACACATACTTTGCATATATTCAATATTTTGTTTATGTTCTTGAATCCGAACAGCATGTACACTTATAACAGTATATACATCTTATTTATAGTAATATGTATGTATGTATGTACGGTATGCCATGTCAAAATGATTATATAAATTGAGAGAAAACGACAATTACTTATTTGCTAATATGCACACTTTTTTCTAGAAATTTAAGAAAACAACAACAACAACCAAACAAAAACATCATCGAAATTAAACAATCAACATTGTCTCTTTGGGATGTAATAGAGACCGGCGTAGACTCTGAGCCGACTGCATAGATACACTGACTGGTCAGAGCCGTCACCTTTCATAGCTTTCCACAGCGTTAGCATACATCCAAACATTAATTCTCACATATTTATACACGTTTGTTTACTGTTTCCATGCTTCTCTCCCCCCTCAGAGGTATATCTGACATAAATACGTTACATTGCCAACCATGTCTACCCACCTACATAGATTTCCAATTTCAGTCTCGTTGTTACCTTGTAACCTGACTTTATATAAAAGTATTTTCTGTTCAGTTCTGTTATGTAGTGTGTACTGAAGTGATTATACTTTGTATTTGTATATTTCACAGATGTTTGTTCCCTCTGTATGAGTCCACCATAGTTTAACGTTGTCCCATCGTTAGCACCAGCCAACCAGAAAGCCTGGTGTTGTACATTTAATTCAGATTATTGCAAAATAGGAAAGTCTACTAAGTTTCCTCTTTGCAGGTGCATATTTGCGTTTATTTACGTAGTTGTTAGCTAACCTGAGTCAAAGGCTCAACTGAGCTATTGTTGCCTCGTTTCGTCCGTCGTCCGTCCACAAGTGCAAACGGTTTCTTCTCCCGAACCACCGGGCCAATGTTGGTCAAACTACACCGCGATGATATATGCGTCGTGGTACGTCAGATTTGTAAGATTGCAGGTCGTCGCATAATACAAGAACACATAATAAACGAACCGCCATACCGATTTCAACAAAATTGGCTGGAATAATTGACAGTCAATGTTGTTTCAGATAATTACCCCAGGATCAAAAATGGGCGGGGTATGGAAGGTCAATTAGGGGTCCAATATCACATTTTACCAAATATTGTCGTGCCATATATCAAATCGAACGTATTGAGGAGTCGAACGCTTTGAAGCGGTTTCTATCGAAATCGGATGATTACGTCATCCAAGATGGCCGCATAAAGGGCATTTGGAATATTTGTATTAAAACTTTCAAACAGCATTTTCTTATTAACTGCATGGCCGATGCTGGCAAAACTTCATAATTATTGTCGGTCGGTGAAACATCAACATATTTTTGAAATTGGAGATCATCACATAATCGAAGATAACCACTGTATACAGTTGGAAAAACTCTTTAAAGAAGTTGTTTCCATTATAATCACCAGACTGGTTTCGACAAAACTGTATAGGAATAATGGATGTACAGATTTACTGGAATTTATACAATACTGGCATATATACAATAACCAGGTGAACGATGTAGTGCCGCAATGAACCTCTTGTGCTCGTTTTCCGACACCCTTGGAAAAGGCAAACACTCAAAATCCTTTTTGTTTTACTTTCCAATGTTGTTTGAAAACGTAAAAAGGTCACACGTAAATGCAAATATGCATCTGCAAAAAGAAGAAACTTAGTAGAATTCCATTGTTTGCAATAACTTGAAGTAAATATTATATGTACCGGCCATTCCATATTCATGCACCGTGTGCATTTGAAAGCTTGTGAACTATATTGGAACTGCCAAATCACTGATTCATCGTATTAAGCATATTGACCCATTCAGAGACAATACTATGTGACAAGAACGCATAAAGTGTTGATCGTGACAATATAAGAGGCGGTTTCAAGTTTCAAATATGTTCGTGCATACACTCATCAATCAGAGCCTTCTTTGATCTAAGAGTATTTGGGGACATATGTCTGCATGTTGATATTACATATTTTCGAATTGCTGTGTATTTGGGCTGACTGGAAAAATGGGACTTGTGTGATTTGTAACCAGTGTAGCTCCTGATCAAATATCACATTTATTATATCCTGATTACGAACTACACTACACTCGATACCTCAAACTCTCTAAAGCCGAATTACTGAAAGCTCAAAGTGAAATTCTTGGTCACATGTATGCTTTATTGTATTTGTTAATTTTTTTTTTTTTTTTTTTTTTTGTTTGTTGTTATGCCAGGTCACACTTATGGTGTACCGTTACATGACGTATCGTATTCTAATAGGAACTGAGAAGTATATAAACAAAGTTAAATTACTTATATTTTGTATTTAATGTATGTTAATATTTATTACTATTGTCCATGTGACATTTTCATAGAGTTTTGAGCGAACCATTTCACGATGGGTATCACGTGGTTTATTTTGTTTCAGGTTTCCTCCTGATAATGATGACCGTGTTCCAGCGTTAGCTACTATTCCAATACAAACTTTAGCATCTTTACTACTGCCTTTTGCACGTTTTTCTGCCGACAAACTTTTGGCTATTAAACACTTTAAATTACTTAAATAATTAAATGAAAGTATTTTCTCACCAATAATAAAACAGTCACCTTCCCCATTTTTGTTTGTTTGATGAAATTACATCAAATATTGATTTAATAGCGAAAATATGATTTTCCTTTGGGGATTTAACATGGAGGGAAAAGAGGTGGAAGCAGTGGGGTCGGTCGGTCCACAAATAAAAATAAATTTAAAAATAATCTGTTTTAGCCTGTTAAATTCCTATTAGGAAATTTGTTTTTTCTCAATAAAATCAATATTTAATGGAATTTCATCAAATACAATTTTTTTGGGAAGGTGACTTTTTTGTTATTGTCGGATTTACAGATTCCAAGAGAAATAAACCCGGTATTTGAAAATGGTAGTGGAATAAATTGTATATTACATTCTCGTCGAAATATGTGAAATTTGCTCTTCGAGCAGCTTACTCGTGTAACGTTGTGAAAATGCACACGTGATGTCAATTACGTCTAGGAGGACATATTTCTTTCAAGAAAATAAATCCCTCCAGAATCACGGGTAGCATGTATATATACATTTATCTTAAATTTCCCTGTACAATGTTCAGACTAACTACAGAAATAATGCTGCTAAATTTGGTATTGCTGGACCAGTACATGGTACGACGGAACCTTGGTCATCATATAATGGAATAAACCACAGTCGTATTGATGAAAAATAAGATTACCTCACTAAGGCCTACACAAATAAAACATGTGGTGCGGGCAACGGTCCAGAAGAAAACTAAGTAGGGAGAGTAGACTTTAATTGTTAAATACTACTACGGAGTTGTTTGTGCCAATATGGTGGAATAGGTTCACTAGGTTTGTTATTGTTGTTACTGATGCAGGCACACAGAAGACAAGCGCCTAAAGTACGCCAAGTACGCTTTAAGCACACGAAGGACAGCGCCATATAGTTGGCATAATGCCATTCGTACGTAGGTCCATACGTTCATACGTCCGTACGTATGTTAGTTTTAGTTAAAGTTTATGTTAGGACTATAACATGCCTCGGCGGGCGCGACATGCTGGCCGCGGCCATCTAGTTATTTATTTTCTTCTAAGCTGCCAACAAGTCTAGGGTCGGCAGCATATTCATAGGTAGGATCGGGTTGACCACGCCAGAATACTTTTTCTCTTTGGCCTAATGGGCCGCCATTATGGAAAACCAAAACAATAGACCACGCGGTCGCACACCGTGCATTTGTCGTTCTAGCTCAGCATATTCAGAAGTATCGACGGTCTAATGATGGAATTCAATCTGAGAAAAGGAACGCTCAAGGCATACGTTGAGCGTAGACTGGATCAGCCTGTACATACGCTTAGTCTGATTTGGGACTACGCCGGTCGCTATTCGGTCAATGTAATGATATTTCTGTGATATAATGAACACTTTTGATATTGCTTACGATGAATCTATCTGTTGGTTATAAGAGTACCTATGTTGATCAGGCAGATATACAATCATGGCTATATATGTATTAAGGGAATTTTCATGATACATATAATGTTTTGTAGCATTTCGGAAATTAAATAATAATTTTGTTTATGTGACGTATAGGAAATGTCAATATTCATCTGCGAAAGCGACATGATGTCATTACTTGATATAATATGTGCAGTTTGATCATGTTTATATGTTTAACCAATATAACATATATAGTATGGCAGCTATCTTGGACGCCATCTTGAAATTTCTGAATTAAGTTCCATTAAGATTTATCGTGTGTTTTGATGTGTTGTTGTTTCTGATGATATAATGAACATATACAGAAAACAATCAGCGTTTGAGTATTGTTTCCGATCATTTTCACTTGTATGACGGATAATCTTCGACTATTGGCCAATAATAATTGTATATTACGTCGGCACAAATAACTAAAGTGATAATGTAAATATGATTTGTCTAAAGTTTTCTGTCAGGACCGCTTTACACTATCGCATTCTCAAATTCTCAACTTTTACGCCAGATCGCGAGATTTCGACAACGCGATTTCCAGGGCGCGAGGCGAGAGCGAAATGGCGAGATCATCTCACATTTTCGCCTCGCGTTGTCACGTTCTCTCCTCACATTCTGCCGATCTCACCTAGCGTCCTCTCAATCTCGCCTCGCGTTCTCGCAATCTCACAGCTCGTGTATAAGTCTTGAACATGAACATGCGCGAATGTCAAGTGGCTGCAACAGGACGCTATACATGCATACCTTAGCAAATACAATTTAGTGCTTTCACAACTCAGCAAAGATGTTTGCCATGGTTACATTTTATATTTTGTACTCGTGTGTGCGCGCGTGCGTGCGTGTGTGTGTGTTATTTAAGTATATGCGTATGTAAATGTAGTTGTGTGTCTTTTTGACGGGTGGGCGGGCAGGCGGGCAGGCGGGCGGGCAAAGTTTGTTCTAATTGACAATATGAAGAAGCCTATTGATTTTTAAAATGTTTCGATGACTTATCTGCGCTTGGCGGCCATTTTTATTTTTCGCACTCTGTATCCTTGTCCACGCGATAACTCAAGTTATACTTCACCGCTCGTAACCAAATTTGGCATACATGTTTATCACGACAAGACAAAGAAGGAACTTTATTTTCAAAAATTTCCCATGACATATCTCCCCTTGGCGGCCATTTTGATTTTTCGCACTCTGTATCCTTTTCTACGCAATAACTCAAGTTCTACTTCACCGATCGTAACCAAATTCGGTATTCATGTTTATCACGGCAAGATGAAGAATCACATTTATTTTCAAACATTTCCAATTACTTATTTCCCCTTAGCGGCCATTTTTATTTTTCGCACTCTCTATCCTTGTCCACGTAATAATTCAAGTTCAACTTCACCGATCGTAACCAAATTCGATATACATGTGTATCATGGCAAGACGAAGAAGGCTTTTGATTATGAAATAATTCCCATGTCTTATCTCCCAATTGGCGGTCATTTTTATTTTTCACACTCTGTATCCTTGCCCACGCAATAACTCAAGTTCTACTTCACCGATCTTAGACAAATTCGGTATACATGTTTATCACGATAAGACGAAGAAGCCTATACATTTTGACAGATTGTGACCAAATTCAATATACATGTTTATCACGGCAAGTACCCTATATTTTCCAATGAATCTCACATCAAGACAATGGTTGCGACTATTTCAATGACTGAACTTTGGAGTCGTAATGCTGCCATGTAGCGCCCTTTTGTGCCAAATCGCGGACAGTTTCTTCGTATTTGTACAAATTGGGTGTTTTCTCTGGAAATTTTGTTGTCAATACCGCACCAAAAATATGGAAGGCCGTAAGCCATTGATCCAAGGTATACAGCTGACGAGTTGT
Source organism: Conchocele bisecta (assembly GCA_029237695.1). NCBI lineage: Eukaryota > Metazoa > Mollusca > Bivalvia > Lucinida > Thyasiridae > Conchocele > Conchocele bisecta. The sequence continues at coordinate 73,429,440 of CM055268.1, forward strand.
GCTAGGAACCTTGAGGGTACTGTAACTTTACTGTACAACTGTAAGCTTGAAAGCTTCCCCCTGTGCCTGTGCACTATCCACCAGAACATCCATATATATATGCATTCCAAAATCCATATTTTATCTTTTATTTGTGGAACTTGCATGTGCAAAGGAGTCGACTGGGATCGAAATGTGGGGCAATTGACCCGACCCCCAGCTCGTGTGCATGCGGTAGGTGAAACAGACTGTGAGACATCAACAGGGACAGGCATAATGGGATCGGCGGCTGACTTTGGTGCAATGAAATCTATTTCACGAAATCCACATGCCTGGACCACAAGGTCGGACTCGAATTTCCTAAAAGCCGAAACCTGAAAATGGTCCTCTAAGAACATGGGTTGTTTCTCTGTTGTGGGCTGTAGACGTTGGTTGCTAAGGCTAGTATTGGACGTTTCTAGTATTGATGCTTCCGTTACCTCCCCCGTACAGGTATCTAACTGGCCAGAGATCATGACATAAATGACTATTGAACAACACACATAAAGCTTGCAAATGTTAAAATCCTAGCTTCCTGGAAGCAAGTTAGACACCCCCTCGGATGGCGCGATACAATGTGTTGGTACCGTTTTCGTTAATATGGACCCCATCCGGCAACTTGTAAGCTGACATGGTATGAGCTAAACCTGAACTATCCTGATAATAACACAATTGGTGTCAACATAGCGAGTTGATACAATTTCCTTTTTGTATACAGCTACAAACATAACACCATACTCTGAAAGTGCATATACAAACTGCAATAAATCATCGCTTGCTGCGCACTTGGGACCGACTTGTGGGTTGGATAGGTCATTGCCCCCAACACATATATAACACATATGGGGCTGATATGTTCTAAAAAACTGAAACAACTCCTGGGAGTATATACCCGCACCACTGAAATGAACTACTGGCTCACAGCTCGTTATTGTCTACACAGTTATACAATCAACATATATGACTGTCTCCGGTGACAGCAACTCGTAACATATTTGGTGTTGATAAAACTATGCCGTTTGAACTATTGCTTAATCGATACTGTAGAAAGAGTAAAACGTGGATTACCTCCCTTTTTATAAAAAGACCCGTATTGGCTATAAATGGACCTGCCGATATATATATACATGTTGACGACAGACACACGCCCTTTCCAATAGGAGAGACAACATATAAAAGGGTAAACATACAAAGACATGTAAACAGAGAGATTCAGCGAAATTCCTCGACAAGCAATTATAATATAGTATAAGATAACGCCCCTGTCTAAACACTGAGATAATTCGTAATGTTCCCAACGATCTTGAAATTCATCGAATTAAAAACAGAATTAGAAAGTTGTTACAACACGACACCGTGACGCTATATATGATACACAAAATCGTGAAGGGTTACACCACAGCATATATGCTACAAAAAGTGTAATAATATTTGGGTGAAACAGGCCATTTAAATGAAAAAATATACCGAAGATTTGTAACCACGCCTAAATAATTTGTAAGCGAAAGTGGAAATGGTTTCAACCAATCGAAACACGCTAAAATTATATAGTCTATAATGCACTCGCCCACTACTGATTTAAAGCCCGACTACACGCCGCTACCATGAAAGTATATTTCTTCGGCATAAATGTTGCTATATAAATATAGCCTTTGTTTTACACAATCACTCGGACGCATAAATTAGCATTTTTTTTTTTGATCCATGTAGTTCGCGTTGGTTAAAAATGTCAAGGAAGGCTTAGGTAGGTGTGAAGGTAAACCTACTGTATGAAAAGAGCCAATATGGTTATCGGACTTGCGGAAAAGTTCACTACATTTTGATTCAGACAATAGTCTGTTAAATTGCAGGTTCGTTGCTATGACTCTTCTGAGCTTTTCGGGTTTGCTAAGATTTGGTGAAGTTTTGCATATTAGAAGAAATTACATTGATTTAAATAATTAACATGAGGATATTTTTATTTCTAAATCCAAAACTGATAAATTCCGTAAAGGAAGCTCAGTAATAGTTAGCAGCAATGTCACATGTCCTGAAAGGGTTCATGAAATATATTTGACGTTGGGTAAAAAGAATGTTGACGAATTTTTGTTTCTAAACATTTCCTATTGTAAGAAAAGCGACTCTTACACACTACGTAATGACGATCATATGTCTTACTGTAGGGCTAGATACATATCTTTAGAGAATATATACAGAGAAGAAAAAAATCGGGTTACATTCGTTGAGGTCGGGTAGAGCAACGTAGGCAGCTAAGGCGGTAGTACCGGATAGGTTATTCAGAAAACATGGGCGGTGAAGAACGGAAAATGCTAAGGATGGTTATGTTAGAAAGAGCATAGAGATGACAACGTCTGTTTCCTTACAATTAGTCCTGGCGCTGGCCCATAACCGCGCTTACATCAGAGAGGCAAAATGTTTGACAAATTAAATCAGCTACATACTACATTACCATAATATGTACCACAGGTGATAGTCTGGATTTTGTGGTGACAATGAATGGCGGCCATTTTTCCAAATGGCCGCCATCAAAAGTGCCCTTCATCATAGATTTGTCAGTAATTCACATATGTGTTTATGGTTGGTGCCTATACCCGTGTTTATAGGGCACAGGAACACAATAAACACATTACTAATACTAGTTAATCATTTGGTAGATGGAGACATGTTAAAAATCAAAATAGCCGCCACGAAAATATGTTTTTGTCCATATTGCAGTATTCTATTCACGCAATGGAATAATTTTAGTGTTTGTTTTACTGAGGTTATTATACCTAACTATCAAATAAAAATACTGGTTGTAAATGTGCGAAATTGTAATTTAAATTTCAAAATGGCCACCGATGCATGTTGTTTTCTGCCCATATCTCAGCATTCTGTACACACTATGAACTTTTGTAATAACATTTTTTGGTAGCCAATATTAAATTTCAAAATGGCCAGCGACAAAAAAAATATTTGTATCCATATTTATATCTCTATAAGCTGAATTAAGATAGACTTTCAGTTCATATTTAATATAACATTACATGCATATCTCAGTAGGCATCCAAATAAAATACACATGTAGATACTTATCACTTTATTGGTGCATGTCAAACCGCCTAGCTCTAAGATAATACCCACGTTGGTCTCCAGCACCTTAAGAGTGGTGCCATGAAAAAGACGCTACTACATGTCATCATCATCAGCAGCAGCAACAATAACAACAACAACCTGAGTGAGTGTTTGCTATTGTGCAATACTTTCAAGGCAATTACTTACTGTTTACCTACTTATCTGTGTTAATGACACTCTAGAATAGTACGAGCAGAATGTCTTCCAACAGAGTTAGTTACTGTTGCGGGTTTGATGCCTGCTTAGGGCATTCCAACCCTGTAACTGACTATGCTACAGAGAGGAAATCCCTTACTAACTTCCAGTGTTGAGCAACTAAATCAGGAGAGCATGCATGTAGAGTCAAATGAAGGCGTTTTCTACATCGTAGTCGATATTGTCATCGCAGCGCCTGAGCAATTTAGTGACCTCTATACAATGCTTGGTTCCTTTCACATGGCAAATGTTCTCCTTCGCTGTGCTGGACGCTACCTCTCCGGTAGTGATTTTAGTGATGCCTTCATTGAGACTGAGCTTTTCTGAAATAAAACTCTGGTTTTAGCTCTCTCATGAGGACATTATGTTAGAGCATCATAAGGCATGCTGATTGTATCTTTGATATTGACAGCACTAGCATGGCATGCATTCTGAAACGCTAGTGAATACGAGATGCCACAGTCTGTGGTTGAGCTGAAACACTCTCCAATTGGAAAGAGGCGTGATGTCTGTTCAGATAAGTTTTATATGCTGCCGGTGATTGCGATGCTGTTCGAACTCAGTTTGAGGTATTTCAGATATGAGTGTCAGGAAAAGTCTGAGCTTTGTCAATATATTGGTGTGTATCAGCAGATTGTCAGTGTAATCACGCAGCTCATCACTGCTGATCTGGATGGGAACTGGCCCCTCAATATAGTAGTTGTCCGTTCAGCTATACCAATTTTCAAGGAGTTTGACGCAATCAACTACCTCAGGTATGGTTCTAGGTATCTTGAACATATGCAGGTTGTAGAAAATGAACACCCTGCTCGGTATCATAGGTTTCTGAATGCATTATTCGTGGTTCGAGATCGGATTGATGCCGCTGTGTGTTCTGCTGTGTCCGGTGGCATGAAACTGGAGCAGTCAATAAACCGTTTATCACAAGGTCCAGATGGTCATGTCATTGTGGGTAGCTCTCATGATGCAGCAATTGTAGATGAATTTGATCTGTTGTACCAAGAATTCATCGCTATTCACAACCTCCTCTGGCAGCTGACCAATGTTATGGACCGTTTAGAGACGACAGTGAGCACGAGCTCATTGGTCACAAGGGTCTAATCTTCGACAGGAATGTTGTAAGGTTGTTATATTCTGTGCAGACTCGAGGCAACCCATTCTCCATCATGGTCCCAGATGTGCCGATACACAACGATTGCTCTTGCTGACAAAATCAAGGTGAGGATCCTTGAGGCCCTGGAGCATGGAGAGAAGGCATGAAAAATTATGCGACAAAAGCAATATACAGAGAAGATAAAGAAGCTAAGTGTCACAATCTCCAAAGTTAGTCTTCCTGCATTCAGTTCCAAGTGTGACGACTAATCACCACCTCCAGCATGGACAATAGTGAAATCGAAGGACAATTACATGGCATAGAAATCGCAACCATGCAATACATGTCACAAGAGGAAATCTACTTTCATGATCTCATTCAGGCAAGTCCGCTATTTGATGGTTGCATTACCACTAAGTCAGATAAGTGACAATTAGTAGATACGTTGGAGAAAAAATAATCAGGCTAACTATCACTTCAACTAGACTTGTTCTCTTGACACACATGTTTTGGTAGATTTTGTGTAAAAAACCCGTCGGTTAACCAATATGCAGGCGTTTGAAACTTTTGGTGGGGCCATCACTCAGGTTGTTCAAGGTTGTTCAAGAGTTGTTCCTAGACATGTTCTTCGACCATGACCCATTTGACTTTTGATAGCTATGTGAAATGTCCATAAAAGTTGGGGAACGGATGCCCAGGCCATGTGAGGGTAGTAGCATCGGCATGCAAAATACATCTAAGTTGGCCCCTATTCCTCAGCAAAAGTTTTGGTCATCCAGCCATAACAAGCAGAGGCTTCAATTATTGGCTAGGGATATGGCCATCCGGGATACGAGTATGGGTGTGCTCAGTGGTATATTGATGGATGAGGAGATTATGTCTGCTGGGATGAAGCATGATGCCGGTTGTCCTATGATTGAAGTACCAGAATTGAGCAGCTGGCTTGGAGAGACAGTCTGTCGTACAATATCGCATGCGGCATGGTCTTTGGCGAGAGGTTGCCAATGGGTCGTTGTAGCTTCCAATGATACCGATACCATAATTCTTCTTCTTCGCTATGTATCTCATTTGCTCCAGATTGGCGTATTGGAAGTATGGATACAGTTTGGCACTGTGCATGCAAAGTGAATGATTCCCCCATATATACTTCAGGACAAACTAGGACAAGTGTTCTGCCATGTCGTCATCAAAGCCCATATAATCACTTGAACATGCAGCTCTGGTCTCCAGTCCAGTTGGCTACCTATTCGAGCTTGGAGAGTCAGACGCAGACATGAAACGTGCATTGAAGTATCAGGTCTGTGTATGGGCAGACGCTCACAGTAAGACTACCATTTGCACCTTTGATTGACTGCGACTTGAGATCCATGGAAGTTCAGTTGCGGGTTTTGCTTAGTTGCCTTCAACATCAAGCGCGTTACCAGGGGTCATATTAGAAGAGCCTTCTTCGTTATCCGGAATGCAGTTACTCTTCTCACTGCCAGTCGCATTGTTGATCCACTCGACTATGGCCGGGTGAACGACGATGGCATGGTAAATGCCAAACCAATAGGTGCTCATGCAAGAAACGCTATGTTCCACGTGTTATCGTTTGTAAGGTAAATGGTCCTAAATGTGAGAACACAAAATGAAAGGTGACTGATTAATATGAAGTGTTTTACCAGTGTTGGTAGGGATTGCCCTGTAACCCATGTGTAAAACATATCTAACCTACCGTTCAATGTTAAACCCATGTAAAATGCAAACTAACAAACCAAGCATGAGTTACTAAAAGTACAGTAGTGTCGGTATATATTGCCCTGTCACCTGTATGTAAGCTGTACTTAGCTTACTGATCAATGTAAAACATGCGCCAATTGTATCCTACTGACCAATTATGCCTTTATCTAATTAATGTACGTTAGGTTGGATGGCCACGTTGGGCTATGAATGTTACCCACATGTAAAACAGTAGTTTCATATGCTGTCCAGGTGAAAGGTATACGAATTATTAACTGTAAATTTGAAAAGAGATGCATCGACACTGGCTATAAGTAATATAGGTAATTAAAGTCAATTGAACAACAAGGTATGCATATGATATTAATATCATGGTCCGATTTCAAGTTAGTCACACGTTCTAACAATTTCATACCGTAAGTGGTACGTGATATTCTGGTTGCAGTGTAAACATTGTATTGCATTGTAAAGATTTTATGATCCCTCCCCTCCCAGAAATGATTGTGATACTACACTGCCTTAGAATGTATGTACTTTTAGCATCACTGGTCCACATTCGCATATACATGTATGCTGAAAATGAAAGTTGTCAAAATCAACGCACTGTTCACCTCAGTGTTATTAATTTACCTTGCTTATTCATATTGTATTCTAAAAGGTTTAATACTTTAGTGTGTATTAGTGAGATGATAATATAGCACAATATTATTCATAAATGGAAGTTTGACTTGATTCCGACAACATATATGAACACTGTAAAACAACAAATCAAGTGGCTAAGTCACTTGAATGAGTCATTAACCAACACAATGTTTGCATTGTTGGCCATTTTCAATATAGCAGTACTACCCAAGTCACTAGATTTTCTTACTGATGTTCTAATTACAATCGTTAACATGAAGACATAGGCACCAACATGAAAATGAAGCCTCGATGTGTATAAACTAGCGTAATTAGGACACAAACAGCAAGTTGGTTTTCTCTACCAAAGCATCTACTGTTATCACCAAGGTGCTCCTATTGTACTGTGAACCTATACATATAGGCATATGCATTAGGTATATACTTTTAGGTGACTCACGGACCAAGATAGGAGTAAAAACACTTTTTGATGGCGGCCATTTTGAAAAATGGCCGCCATGCATTGTCACTGCAAAATCCAGACAAATCACCTGTGAAAAACTTTGTGGGAATGGAACATGTAACTGATTTCAGTTGTCAGAAAGTTTGCCTCTCTGATTGTAAGCGGGGGTATAGGCCAGAGCCTGGACTAAATTAGGGATTTCGTAAATAGAACGTCTGAACGTTAGTTGATATAGTAAAGCTGTATCATCTACTTTTTTCATACACGTATGGTAATTGGGGTGTTGTATAGAACAGTTTAAAGTAAATATGTCCTGAAATACATGATTAAACTGTAAATTGCCCCATGTAGTAGCTTACATGTTTTTTTTAAATAATTTGCATTAATATATTAACATTTCATACAAACCAAAATAGCATTATGTATTCCTGTACAGTATGTACACAGTAGAATTAACAATTACTGCTTGCATCAAAATTGTCAGTACACTTAATATTAGCCCGTTAGTTTTCGGTCGACTATACAAAACCGTATCTCTCCATTCCTATACAGTCATTTTCCCACTTATTTAGACCTCAGCTGCTGCAAGCAATGGGGGTACTCTGAAGTTGTATTGTATGCTAGTAATTGTTTAGATAGTAAATGATTTATGTTCGGCTGAGTGAAACGATTGATAACATAAATATATTTACTATAGATCAAGTTAGTATCCGGCTTAACAGGTCTATACATAATATTATGTCCTTTTTATGGAAGTGGACAGGTCAGCGTATGAATATTGGACATATTAACTTGTTCTTATACGCAAGTGATATGGTCAGCGTAGGGATATATCTGGACACCGACTATATTTATTGCTGGTCCAGGGCGGGAAGGTTTTATGGGTCTGTACTCGATTGGAACTGGCCATATAAATTCTCTCTGATATGGACTGCCTTATCGAGGATTAGAACTGGGAGATTAACGAGACGATATGTACAGGCTCGTATGGGCTAACACATGAAGCTAAACTAAATAAATTAAGACAAACCCAATCTGAAAATGTATATTACAGTATAAGGCTTTAAATATAAATATAAGACACGTGGTCTATCCCCATTCAATGGGTATGTACTCGATCGGAACTGGCCCGGGAAAGTCTCTCCGGCAGGGGTTACCTTGAGAAGGGTTAGTACTAGGAATTTAACGAGACGATATGTACATGCTCATAGGGGCTGACACATGAAGTTAAACTAAATAAATGAACGAAAACCCAATATCCAATGATAACATATTATAACTAGTATGATAATCAATCTGTGCGACAATATATATATATACATAGATGAACCTATGTAATAATACATATAATATCACTGCCCACCCCTCCCTCTGTACCATATACTTTTCCGATGACAGCATATGGCGACCGCCTCCTGTTTTACCCTTAATCATACATGTTCTCTTCATTTCAAATATATGTTGAAGAACAAACTGGACTTCACTGCGGTGTGGCCGGGCGCCGAGCATGAGTGAGCGACGCATGTCGTAGTATCAATAGCTGATGCCGTTATTTAGACCGGGAGTAAAGCCCCGGCATTGGTCCCCGGTTGCTGTTCGATCACAGCTCTACACCGACGTATGTGAAGTTGTCATTACATGCCGGAGGAGGTGGTGTTCCCCGGGTACTCCGGTTTCCCCACCATTCATCTCACGGAATAATGCAATTTAGTCCGGAATTGGCCGCTCGCTTTACTGTCATTAAACAGTATTGACTGTAATCTGCATCGTCTGAAATCAAATTTTAAAATGTTGGACCATGACAGGCGGTATGGTACGTGACCATTTCCTTATCAATTCCACTAAACTATTAACTGTCAAATTTAGCTCAGAAGGCTAAACAACTGTCAGCCTGATACTTGCACACACACACACCACTCGCTAATATTGGGGCAATTATTATATCGACGTGTATTATCTTCTTCTCTTTCGTCTTCAGAATATATGAAACAAATTGTCATCTAACCAAATAACAATTATAGATAAACGCCGCACCTGAACTCGAATAATAATATTCGTATATAACGATAAGCCGCGAAACGACAGTAGTTGGGCCCGAAAACATATTACATCATACTTTGCATAACCCAATAGTTATCATTCCCTACCTGATATGTTTTGCCCTGACCCACCCTCAAATATCGTCATCATATAGGATAACACATATGTCACATGCACCCACACTAATATAATAAGCACAACAGCTCCTGGTTTTATTTCTTATATTTGCATTGCACATTTGATGCACGTTTTCCGCTTTATAGGCATCATGTTTCACTATAACGCTACACCACGCTACATACTAAAAATGTGAGTAATAGTATTTACATTTCGCGCACTAAAATATAGAAACAAACATGCAAGGCGTTGACTTTCACACTTCGCTATTTTGTCAATGAGATACAATTCTACAATATGTCACATGAATATTACTATAGACTTACATAATAACGTGTGTATTACATGTAGCAACATTCTTAGGTCACCCTCGACGAAGTAGAAAGTAAACAAAGAACACTCTAAATGCACATTTGGAATGACTACTCCGTCATAATGCTTATGTAATGCAATGTAAAGAAATGTAATTAGAGATATGTACTCGGAACGATATTTTCTGATAGTTATATAAAGGTAACTAACCAAATGTCGCGTTAACAAAAGGTTCATCTATTTTTCTGTTGGCGCAATTCATGGAATAGTGACTTTGCCGGTCAATAGCGTGCCGTTATTGACTACGTATACCGTATCTCCAGATAAATCGTCAATAACTTCGTCAATCGAAATTGACTGATCTTCGAAAGTTCAGACATTAAAGTGACTGTTTCTCAGATGGTATCTCCGAAAATGCATTTCACAAAAAAAGCGATATATCAATGAATACTGCATAAATACAGTCGCAACTGGTCCTCAGTAGTCATAAACATACGTTTGTCCGCTAATTATGGCTTTGAATATCAGCGTTCGATGTTGTAGACAGAAATTTGAGGACAGTCTATGCTAAATTTAACTTGGCCGGATATCGCCATCTCCTGGAAAACCGTTAGATTCAGTTTTTTAGTCAAGTAGAGGAGAGGGGAAATTTTGGTTAACCTTACAGTATGGTACTACTACATGTAACATGTTTTGTTGTATTGATTTTCGTATATTAGGTGTTAGTAATTCGAAACTGAATGCTGACAGTGTGTCAATCATCATTCTGTTTTCAATTATCCTCATCATCATCTAACAAAATCAATCAAAAAACGTTTGCAGTACCCTACTATAAAAATAATCGAATTTAACAATGTAAGAACTGGATGTTATCGCTGACGTAGTGTCAACACAAATGTGGCACGTGAATACTCATCGCCAGTATCAGTGGGAACTGTGAATGCTATATTTCCCAGATCACTCACAAGGGCAAATCTATTCAGAAAACCAATACAAATATTCAGTTTTAAATGTTATTTTCCTAACTCAATATGCCACTTTCCAAACTCATCTAAGACACAGTACTTTTAATAGACACGGTTTCATGCGAGATATGAATATTCAAAATACCAGAGCCTAACATAATGAAGGGCGTATATGTAACGTATCGTTGTTGTGATAACCATCTGAAGCGCACCTTCTGTGGAGCCTCTCTAAGAAGAACAACGGAGTAGTTCTTAAATCATACTTATATTAACACGCAATCGATAGGATGTATTCGAAATTGATCTAGATCTCAGAGTCCCGGGTTACCGCTCATGACCAGACTATCTATCGGCGCTCTAATGCGACCTGGCGTGGATCCGACCTTCTAACAAACCTATTACACTGACTAGAAAGTCCCAACGAACAGCCGTATGTATTATATGCATTACCATGATTACATTTAATGTTACTGCGTCAGCAGTATCCTTGTTGAGCTGGTCCCCGTTTATGTGTGCTTGTCTAAATATTGTTACGCACCAAGAAATACTTGATTTAAAACCAAAGGAACAGGCCATATCTTTATACATGTACGCTGTAATGATCAAACCCTATCTCAAACCTGTATAATGGACCGTATGGGTTATGCAACCAGCGTAGTTCCAGAACAGCCTGTATATCTGCAAGTCTGAGCAGACAACTAGATCATTATCAGGCGACCGGATTGTGTTATTTGATCAGGAGCTACATGTACATGTACACTAGTCACACATCCCATAAGCCCCATTTATCCAGGCATGGACACATATACCGTTACGTACATGTATTGGCTGCTGAAAGTTCGAAGATAAGAAAGTAGAAGTTACAAATAATGTTCCTGCAACATGGCGACAGTCCATTCAATACTTGCATGAAGCAACTGCAAGATCAGTGTCGCGTTAGCACCGCCGTTAAAGTTGGGGTCTCATCTATTGATCACAAAATGCTCTTTATAAGAATTAAATAAGTGCATAAGTATGTGACTATTCCACCAGATTTAAACGATACGAGTGCCCCCTATGCAGATATAATCATGTATTAATATTTAAATACTACTGATAGAGAGGTGCGATTGCATAAGGCTGTTTTGATATGTAAATGAGACAAAACAATTTTAAATTATGTTTATCAACTAAATGCGTCACATGAATAAACATTTTTATCTACATACATGTACTATAATGTATGATCATTGCACACAAACATTATTTACACTGTCCATAAATTCATAATGGAAACGCCCATTCAATGCATGGCGTTTATATCCCAGTACATTACATTAGCCACACGTGACGTCGAGTGACGTTGTTGATTAGCTAAAGTTTGTTCGACGTCATTAAGGTCCACGAAGTTGTCAATCACGGCATGCTTTTGACCGGAAACGTCGCTGTTCCATGAATTGCGAGAAACTGACGTAAAACAATATTATTCTTAATTTTAACGGCATACATGTATTCCGTTTATTTACATTTTTATAGAAAATTACAATGCAAATACAAGTAATGCAACCACGTGCTATTGCGTTTACTGTAGTATGAAACATATTTTGTCTGTTGAAGTTTTGCGACGCACGTCAAACATACAAACTGCTTTTATACTACATTAAACGCAACGACCCATGGTTGTATTCATTAAATAAATGCAGAGAATAAATATATTGTTTCCGTTTACCTTTTAAAAAAAAACGGTTATGACCCCTGAAATGAAGAGTGTCAATTACGTTTTATTTAAAACGTATGATAATGCCAATCAACACGTCCAATAATGGCAAATGCATCTTTAGTTTGCCCGAACAAATGTCGCATGTAAAGAATATACGAAAACGATATTAAGTCTCCTAATATTACAACCTGGGATGTTGGAGTCCTGTAGCTTATTTCACCAACATGAACAAGTATACTTATCTAGCAAACTATACTTTGAGGGAGAAATTTCCAACTTAAGGATAAATTTATTAATTTTTATTATACTGAATGTATTACATTATCACAGCCATTTTGGCTGTGATAATGTAATAAATTCAGTATAATAATTATGCATACTTTTAATCATCACATATATGCAGTCGTTGTTCTATATGAAATAATGCATTTCTTGAAAAATAAGTGATTACTCCCTCAAAGTATACTTTGGTAGATAAGTATACTTTGCAGCTTTGATGAAATCTGTTGCAGATTTACTTTGAACACTTTCTACAGACTTCGATACTTCATTCTCAGGCATCACGAGAACACACGCTACGGCCAGGATTTGTTCCTCGTTCCACGGCGGAACGATTGCCTATCGTGTACACATCGTTTACACATTGTTTTCGTTTTTTTAAGTAGAAAACGTCACGTTTAAACCAACGAAGACATTGTTTTCTAATCACAAAACCGAATACGATGTCGAAACGACGTGCAAACGACATGATATGCGTTGACTAAAAACGACACGACAAGCGTTTTGCAAGCGGCGATATGCGTTTACATTGTTGAGAGCCCTTTATTTAAACGAACATATCGTTTTCGCGTACAAATAAATCAAACGATATTCGTTTATATGCATAGCATTATACAAAACACGCTCGTTTTCACTCCGTTTTCCATCTGTGTTCGTTTGTTCCGTTTGTGAACCATCATCAAATCGTCCGTGTAACGCCAGTGGTGTACTGGGAAATGAGACAATTACTATAATGACACTGTATGATAGGTGTTAATTCTAATGCAATACAAATATTAAAGGTACATGCCCACTCGGTAGACACAAACTGTTCTGTATATACATTAAATGTGTCTATACTTGTGTCACTATTACAACAGTTCTAAAAATTACAAGTGCCCATATAATAATTTAGTAATATGTATGTTACTGATAGTGACAGGCGGTGTTTTCAGGCTATATTCATAATTATGCAAATGAGGCATGATATATTTTAAGTATTTACACTAATTAAATGAAAAATAATATTTTCGACAGATTATAAAGTATGATCATTGCACATCAAAAATAAATACAGAGAATAAATAGTAATGTCCGTTAACATTTAAGGAAACACGATTATCGCCCCTGATATCAGTGTGGAAATTTTACATCTGATATAAAATGTATAATAACGCCAATTAATACGTGGAGTAATGGTGAATGAATGTTTATTTTGCGGGAAAATATATCAGATGATGTTTCTGATATAAATAGCTTGTTGTGTCTACTGCGTGGGCATGCAGCTTTAAACTAAATAAGCATAGCTACATGTACCTGACATGTTCTTGTTATTCAGCAAATAACGTCTATCCTGATAGACGCGCTGAGTGCTTATGCCAGGTGATCAACCGACCAGTCAGTTAATCCACGTACATGCATTACGATTGCCAAATACTAAATATGTAATCCAACCAATCATATAGGTTTTAAGCAATATGCAAATGAGACGATTTGTTAGCTATATGAAAACCTATATGAACATATAATTCCCATCTGTCATATTATATCTGACGGTGATCAGTGTAGATCCAGATCAGCCTGTGCATTCGCACAGTCTGATCAGGATTTGCACTATTCGCCAATTAATCAATGAAACATCCGTCATGCTTTTAACAAGCAATATGTATCGTCATATAGGCTACAGGAGTGTGCTTTTTGATCACGAACAATACTGGTAACAAAACCCATAAGTTCCATTTCTCCAGTCACAGCCACATGTCTGACAAGGCACAGCAAAACCGTTGCCGCTTGCTGTTAAGTCGTCATAGGTCTAGATCGGTGAACAAACGTAACTATGTAATCGAAAGTTGTTATATGTGTTTGTGACCTGTATTCAGAACGTTTCAAGAACGGACAGTTTTCTCATTATCAGACTGCGCTGATACGATAGACCAATCTGGGATATAACTGATACACAGACAATATGCATTCTTAGCTCAAGGTGTGCAGCATGTATATATCGTTGCCAAATATACACAGAATAGAATTACAAAATACAAATTAATATAGTATATTGTAGTTTAAAGATTCTTGTGAAGAAAATATATGATAACGATAAAAATATATTTGCATATATCTTCTTACATTGTCTGAATTAATATACCTCATGTGGGTACCATTGAAATGTATGGGATACATTTAAGGAATAGAACATAGGCTGTTGCGTTTACTGTAGTTAAAACACATTTGGTCTGCTTAAAGTGCGTGGAGTCCGAATGACACCTCGCAAACCTTAAACAGACCAACTGTGTTTCATGCTACAGTAAACGCAACATTACTGTCCATAGTTTTATTATATATATTTACATTGCATTTTCGGATAGTTTCAAAAATGTAAATAAACAAATACGGCGTTAAATTAGGAATCTATTGTTTTACGTCATTTTGTCGCAATTCATAGAACAGCGACGTTGCCCGTCAGTAGCGTGACGTTATTGACAACGACGAAGAACATCATGTATTTTAATGACGTTAAACAAACTTTAACAGATCAATAATGTCGCGCGACGTCACGTGGGGCTAATATAATGTACTGGGATATAAACGTAATATGTTGAATGGGCGTTTCCATTATGCATTTAAAACAGTGTAAATATTTAGCTGAAAGGCACTGCGTCGCATATATGCGCAGACAGTGATGACACAGATTACAGACACATATTTTATTTACATATTTGCATCGTATTTCTTTACCTCATTGTGCCGTTGAGTCTTCTGAAAACCACCACAATAACTATCGTTGCAATTGTTGTTTTTTTATGTAATTAATGGTTACTAATATATTTGTTTCTAAATGTAGTATTTTCAAATGTGACGTTGTATGATTATTTTAAATATTAAATAAATGTTTCATATATTATATTACTGATACGCGCATAGCGAACAGGCAAACAAAAATGATCTTGTATAGTTTTCGTATATGTTCGTGTGATTGTGGAAGGATATACATCGAAATGTGTTGATGCATACCGTTTGGAGAGTATTTGCAATCATGCTAAATTTGTAAATCGATGAACTAATTATAATAGATTAGGATAGTCTGTAAATTCCACATTAACAACGTTTTCTTGTAAACAATTACTGGATTTACATTTATTGAGCATAGGCTGCATATGCAGCCTATGCTCAATAAATTTAAATCAACCAATTGAAATTTCCAGACGATCCTAGGTTTACACTTACGCACATCTTAGTCCAACGAAGTTTAGTGAAATGGGCCCCTGGTGGCGGCTTACCACAAAAGGCAAAGGCAATAAGTTAACCTGAATTTGTTGGCTGTCATGCAAAGCGAATTACACGTCGTCCTGCTATAAAATTCGGATTACCAAGACATGCTTCGTATATTATATCATCACCAGCGGACATATGCCCATCGACGTGGAAGAGTCAATTTGTCAGTCACTTTTTGGTTACATTTCCGTTTTTATGAGAAAGTTCCTGACCGGTTAATGTTCTGGACGTTTAAATGCTTTTAAATAAATTCCCCTCGCCGACAGCATTGATAATACAAAATACCAAAAAAAAAAAAAAAACATTAAAGCATTTGCCTTACAAACAAGGTGAACATACGTTCTCAGTGGCCTTGACCTTGGGCGGTCGAACGTCGGTCGTGTGCAAAACAGAGCAACATTCCTAGGCACACGGCCTGACGCACTAATTCTGCGTTACGTCACGCGATCTCACTTTAGGAATTTGTATAGCAGCACAATTCTGTCAACTGAAATGGATCCATAAATTGATAAACTTCATTTTATGTATAGGTTTTAGTACCACCTACCTTATATATTTCCATCAATCTTTACTTGAACATTCTAGGTTTGCTCAGTAAGGTTAAAATCTAAAGCCCCAATCATACTGTCAGGTATTGATGGCTATGTATTACTACGTTTCCCACCCTTACGGTTTGCTTATGTGTGCCCCGCTTTGGGGGTATCAGGTTTTACTAGGTTTCTAATATGTTTCTACTACGTTTTGCTAGGTTTTACTACATATCGCCCCGTATCAAAGCGGCTCATTGTCACGATTTCACTAGCGATTAGTAAGTGTTACTATGTGCCTGCCAGGTTTCGCTACGTTTTACTACGGTTTAGTACGTTTTTATTAGGGATTGCCACGTAGTGTCAGCGATTACTACGAGGTCGGCAAACACGCCATGATTCTCCGGCGCATGGACGTGATGTAACGCAGAATATACGTAGTAAAACGTATTAGATACGGCAATATAAGTAATGAGAATTGCTCCGGCCACGTTTGTTTTGGACATGTTCATAATTAGCGTGGGGTTTCGATATACGTAACATATACCTACTAAAACGTAGTGAAACGTATTAAAACGTATTAGATACGTACATAAATGTAGTTAGCCATACCCTATGAGACCTAATAAAATGTAGAATTAAAAAGCAGCAAGACGTAATACAAAAGTAGACTTGTCTTTATTATGTAGACCAAAGGCACGATTGTAATTTACATACGCAAGGTCGTTACGTATTAGATCTTCCGGGTACAACTGCCAACTCATTATAATATTGTCAACATTTGGAGAAATATGCCTGTTCAATAATATGAGACACGTTTTGTGATTTGTTAAGACTATATGCAATATCTCATGAAAAATATTTACACAATTTACGATATTTTCAGATTACATCATCCAATATGGCCGTCGACAGGTCAACTTTTGTTATATATTTAAACTTGTTTCATCTTGTGAATCGCTTGGCCCATGAGGGCCAATAATGACAGGGTTGATATATGGGTAGGGGCATTTCAGATTTGTAAATTTTGAATCAAAGATGTTGGTAAAAGTAGAATAACTTCTTAAAAACCTTCTTCTCACGAAACAAAGTCTTCCCATTATATTCAGCAGACTGGTTTCGACAAAACTGTGTAGGAATAATGGATGTATAAGGCTCTCTCAGATTTACTGGCATATATACAATACTGACATATGCACAATAACCAGGTGAACGGCATAGGGCCACAATGACCCTCTTGTTTTCGTTTTCCGACACCCTTGTACAACGCTAAAACTCGCTACACAGGTGAATGCCAATATGCATCTGCATAAGAGAAAACTTAAGCCCTGTTCATGTGCCCAACTTTACTCAGTGTGTAAAATTGCATTTTATGAAAATGTAATCCCATATGTAAAATAAAATTTACACTGCGTTCACCTGAAAAATAGATCACGTATGTAAATTCGTCAACTGAAGTTCAAACGTGCAACATCTAAGATGGATAGACAGCTACGGTTGCGGAGACAAATGTCATATGTTATCACCACCGAAATGTGTTATCAGCACCGGTTTAATTGTGGAACTTACACGACAAAAATGCTATTATTATAATGTATAGACTGTCATCAGAACACATATGCAATTGTTTATGTGTGTTTGCTTTACGTATGTTTAACATGTTTAATGATCCTTTAACAAAACTAATACCAGTATAAATGTGTACGATGGACAAGAATTCGAATGTGTGTAAAGCATGCATTAACGTTTAATAAACGTTTAACCGTTCAATTGTTTATAATTGCTACACACGAGGCAACCGGATAAATCCTTATATTACACACGACCCAATGAGTTACCAATATTTCTGAAATAAATATATCTTGATATTTTCCTTAGAGGAAATATTTCCTTCTAGATTTTAGCATGATGTTGTTACGTTATCATTTATAAAATTTGATATAGTGAAACATTTCATACTCAAGATAAAAAAAATATATTGAACGCAACATGTTCCACTGTCCAAACGTCTTAATGCATCTTACTGGAGAGTGGATAAAGCTGAACACGAAGATGCAAGTGCAGTGATGACAGTTAATGTTTAAACGGATTTAATTGAATTTACATTTTTATATTTAGACTAGGATATGCGCGCATTTGGCAAGAATGTACAGTATGATATATTCAGCAAACATTTACTATTACTATATCCATCGAGGTTTGTAAATCCGATAACGAAACACGGTCTATAAGTGCTTGTTTCTTTATCGCATTTACAAAACTCGAGAGAAACTTAGTAGACTTTCCTCTTTTGCAATATACTGAAGTATGTATTATATGTACCGGTCATTCTATAGTCATGCACAGTGTAAATTTCAAAGCTTGTGAAATATATTGGAACTGAAAACTCACTTAATCATCGTATTAAGCATATTGACCCATTCAGAGACAATACTATGTGCGAAGAAGGCATAACGTTTTGATAGTGACATTATAAGATGCGGTTCATGCCTATTTCCCATGCAGGAATACGTTTCAAATACGTTCCTGCATACAATCATCAATTAGAGCCATCTTTGATCTAAGACTATTTGGGGACATATGTATGCATGTTGATATTACAGATTTTCGAATTGCTGTGTATTTGGCGCTGACTGGAGAAATGGGACTGTTGTGATTTCTAACCAGTGTAGCTCCTGATCAAATAGCACAATTAGCATAGCCTGATTACATTACAAACAACACTACATTCAAAATGTCAAACTCTCTAAAGTTAAATTACTGATAGCTGAAAGTGAAATGATTGGTCACATGGTCACAATTATATGTTTTCCCATAATAAAAACAGATTAACTCAAAGTTTCGTTAACTCCAAACATTTTCCTCAATCCCTTTCACTTTGAGTACACACGTGTATAATGGATTTGTTATTTATATAATGGCCAACTTGTGAAGATCCTGATCAATCAGTGTGGATGCACCCGCTCATCAGGATGTGCGCTAGTCACAAAGTCTATAAGCCCCCATGTATCCATCATAGCCATGTATGTTTACATGTATCAATATGTGGCAATGCTCATTGTGGGTTGGAATGATAACACAAACTGGTGCGAATGCATTTACTATTATAAATACAATGTGCATGTATGCTTTATTGTATTTGTTAATTTGTTATGCCAGGTCATACTTATGGTGTACTGTTACATGACGTATCGTATTCTTTAAGGAACTGAGAAATATATAAACAAAGTTAAATTACTTATATTTTGTATTTACTATATGTTAATATATATTACTGTCCATGTGACATTTGCATAGAGTTTTGAGTTGACCATTTCACGATGGGGATTATGTGGTTTATTTTTTTTCAATACGTCTTCGGTTTCCTCCTCGTAATGATGACCGTGTTCCCTTAAGATTCCGACAAACTTTATCATCTTTACTAGTTATTTTCGTGGCTTTGAAATGGGAAATATAGTTCATTCAACTACCGAAGATATCTTGAAATCCGATAAAGAACGAGAGCGGAGCACAAGTTTCTTTGTCGGATTTACAGATGCCAAGGGAAATAAACCCGGTATTTCAAAATGGTAGTGGAATAAATTGTATATACACGCGACGTCAATTACGTCTCGCGAACGTCTATGAGGAAATATTTCCTTCAAGGAAATAAATCCCTCCAGAATCACGGGTAGCATGTATACATGTATATACATTTATCTGAAATGTCCCTATACAATGTTCAGACTAACTACAAAATTAATGCTACTATATTGGGTATTGCTGGACCAGTACACTAAATAAGTGTATAATTGTGTCACTATTCCACCAGTTCTAAAAAATTACGAGTGCCCGCTATGCATATATAATCATTCCGTAATATTTATTTTACTGATAGTGACTCCCGGTGGTATCAGGTCATTTTCAAATGAGGCATGGACTTTTTTTAATTATTTATTCTAATTAAATGAGCCACCTGAAAAAAGTAATATTTTCAACAGATTATAAAGTATGATCATTGTACATCAAGACAATAAATACAGAGACTAAATAGTAATGTCCGTTAAAATTTTAAGGAAACACGGTTATCGCCCCTGATATAACTGTAAATTTACGTCTGATATAAAATGTATAATAATGCCAACCAATACGTGGCGTAATGGTGAATGAATATTTATTTTGCAAGAAAATGTCCCAGTTGATGTCTCTGATATAAAGAACAGTTTGCACCTACTGAATGGGCATGTACCTTTAACTGCAGAAACTTTGTCATCATATAATGGAAGAAACCACAGTCATATTGATGAAAAATAAGATTACTTCACAACTAATGTCTACAAAAAAACAACATGTGGTACGGGCAACGTTCCATAAAAAAATATGCAGGGAGGGTAGGTCCGTATTTGGTACTTATTGTTCTTGTTATTGTTGCAAGCTCACGGAGACAAGCACCTAAAATCTAAAATACGCAAAGGACGCACTAAGCAGTAGTACCCAGCTCGCAAGCCCATATGGGTCCTATGTGGGCGATATATGGGCAGGTCCATATGGGCTGGTTGATATGGGTCCCATGTGGGTCCCATATTAAAACGCATATTGGCTAATGGGTCATGTGTGGGCTATATATGGGCAGGTCCATATGGGCTGGTTAATATGGGTCCCATGTGGGTCCCATATTATAACGCCTATATTCGCTATAATGGGTCCTATGTGGGCTATGTACGGGCTGGTCCATATGGGCTGGTTAATATGGGTCCCATGCGGGTCTCATATTATAACGCCTAGTCGCTATAATGGGTCCTATGTGCGCGATATACGGGAAGGTCGATATGGGCTGGTTGATATGGGTCCCATGCGGGTCCCATATTAAAACGCGCCTAGGCGCTAATGGGTCATGTGTGGGCTATATACGGGTATGCCCATATGGGCTGGTTGATATGGGACCTATATGGGTCCGATGTAGATATTGATATGGGACCTATATGGGTCCCACATGGGTCCCATATAGGTCCCATATCAATTTCTATGTCGGACCCATGTGGGTCCCACATAGGCCCCATATCAATATATATATCGGACCCATATAGGTCCCATATCAATTTCTATATCGGACCCATATGGGTCCCATATAGGTCCATATCAATTTCTATATGGGACCCATATGGGACCTATGTGGGACCTATGTGGGTATCCCATATGGGACCCATGCCAATCCCGTTTGCAAAACCAATATAGGCCCCATATGGGTAGCCCACATGGGGCCCATATAGAAAAGGATATGGGGCCCATATGGGTCCCATGTAGATTGCTAGCTGGGTAAGCACACGCAGGATCCAAAAGGAACAGTTTTTATACGACTGTTTTTATGTATTATGTTTTACCGCACGGCAACTGCAGTGTTTGTGTACACTACTCCTCTAAAACCAGTCAGTCAATCGATCTAAAACTATGCACACGTCTTCTACACATATTAACAACAATTTGGCATTTTTAACTTAGCCACTTTTTCTACAGTTTGGTATGCAATTATATATAGGGTACATAGTTTGTTTACACAGCTCCTCTAAAAGCTTTCTGTCCATCGATATCTGAAACTATACACACGTCTTTTAAGCATATTTAAGATGTGCACATTGGTGATTTTATGCCGGAAAACACATATGTTTTAACAACATATATCATCTTTTTAACTTAGTCATTTTTTCTACATCTGTGTATGCAATTCTGTATAGGGTACATAGTTTGTTACACTATTCTTCGTGGGTGGTTGGTCGGGCGTCCGCGACGGCGTAAAGTAACGGTAGGGTTTCCTCCTTATATGAATCACGATTTGACTGGTTTGGTCCTCGCCTCCGTTGTTAACAGTGGCTCATTTGTTATCTGGCAGTTGTATTGGGTAAGTGCCGATTTTAAAAGTATCAACATTATTACATATCCTGCTGCTTTGTGGGAGGGGGCCAAGTGATTCTGGTGTGGCGAGGACCTGACATCAAATCAGGACTATTCTGATTTCAGGGCTGAATATATCTGTTTTTTATTGCAAATATTCAGTTCTGTTTTTCGGATCCGGTGTTTTCATGCCGAAAATAATTGTTTTCGAACAAATATATCACGTTTTAAACATAGTAATCTGTTCTACATGTTAGTATGCAACTATATATAGGGTACAAAGATTGTGCACGCTACTCCTCTAAAACTTGTCAGTCAATCGATGTTAAACTATACAAACGTATCCTACACATATTGTACGAGCACTTTGGTGTTTGTATGCCGAAAACATATGTTTTAACAAAAATATCGCCGTTTTAACTAAGCCATTTTTTTCTACATTTTTGTATGCAATTATATATAATTTATACTTTACCCATCTCTACCAAAATTAGTGTACCTGTTTATCACAACGAGAGGAAGAAATAATGCTATGTATTTTCAAATTCACATGAAGGTTTCTTGCCTTGGTGACAGCTTCACATTTCTTCATCTTCGCTGTCTGGTCCATATTTTGCAACTTATGGCACTCTTGTTATTTGTTATTTTTTAAACGGCCAAACAAGTCTAGGGTCGACGGCATATTCATATACTGTATGCATATCACATGGAAATACATAATCAGGTTATTATACATCATTATAGAATAATATGCATATAGTACATTATGTTTCACACAGCCGAATATAAATCATTTACTATCTAACACATTATTAACACACAACAAAACTCCATATTACCCCCTTTGTTTCCTATTGCATGCGTGTCCAGATATATCCCTACGCTGGCCATAGCACTTGCGTATACGAACGAGTTACTATGTCCAGTATTCATACGCTGACCAGTCCACTTCCATAAAAAGGACATATTACTATGTATCGACCTGTTAAACCGGATACTAACTTGATCTATAGTAAATATATTTATGTTATCAATAGTTTCACTAAGCCGAACATAAATCATTTACTATCTAAAACAATTATTAACAGACAATACAACTTCAGAGTACCCCCGCTGCTAGCAGCAGCTGAGGTCTAAATAAGTGGGCAAATGACTGTATAGGAGTGGAGAGATACGGTTTTGTATCGTCGACTGTAAACTAATGGGCTAAGATTACGTGTACTGACAGTTTTGATGCAAGCAGTACTTGTTAATTCTACTGTGTACATACTGTACAGGAATACATAATGCTATAATTTTGGTTTGTATGAAATGTTGATGTGGATATATATTAAAGCAAATTATTTTTAAAAAAAACATGTAAGCTACTACATGGGGCAGTCTACCGTTTAATATGTATTTCATGACATGTTTACTTTAAAATGTTCCATACAACACCCCAATTACCATACGTGTATGCAAAAAGTAGATGATACAGCTTTACTATATCAACTAGCGTTCGGACGTTCTATTTACGAAATCCCTAATTGTAAGGAAACATACTTTATCATCTTTATTCTCTCTCTAACTTAACCATCCTTAGCATTTTCCTTTTTTCACCGCCCATGTTTTCTGAATAACCTATCAGGTACTCCCGCGTTAGCTGTCTACGTTGCTCTACCCGACCTCAACGAATGTAGCCCGAAGTTTTTCTTCTCTTTATATATTGTCTAAAGATATTTCTCTAGCCCTAATGTAAAACATATGATCGTCATTACGTATTGTGTAAGAGTCGCTTTTCTTACAATAGGAAATGTTTCGAAACAAAAATTCGTCAACATTCTTTGATTTTACCCAAACGTCAAATATCTTTCATGAACCCTTTCAGGACATGTGACATTGCTGCTAATTATAACTGAGCTTCCTTTACGGAATTTATCAGTTTTAGATTTAGAAACAAAAATATCCTCATGCTAATTATTTAAATCAATGTAATTTATTATAATGTGCAAAACTTCACTAAATCTTAGCAAGCAAACCCGAAAAGCTCAGAAGAGTCATAGCAACGAACCTGCCATTTAACAGGTTATTGTCTGAATCAAAATGTAATGAACTTTTCCGCAAGTCCGATAACCAGATTGGCTCTTTTGGTACAGTAGATTTACATTCACATATAAGTAAGCCTCCTTTGACATTTTTAACCAACGCGAACTACATGGATCAGAAAAATATGCTATTTTATGCGTCCAAGTGATTGTGTAAAACAAAGGCTATATTTATATAGCAACATTTATGCCGAAGAAAAATACTTTCATGGTAGCGGCGTGTAGTCGGGCTTTAAATCAGTATTGGGCGTGTGCATCACAGGCTATATAATTTTAGCGTGTTTTGATTGGTTGAAACCATTTCCACTTTCCCTTACACATTATTTAGGCGTGGTTACAAATCTTCAGTATATTTTGTCATATAAATGACCCGTTTCACGCAAATATTGTTACAATTTTGTAGCATATATGCTGTGATGTAGCCCTTCACTATGTTGTGTATCATATATAGCGTCACGGTGTCGTGTTGCAACAACTTTCGAATTCTGTTTTTAATTCGATGAATGTCAAGATCGTTGGGAATATTACGAATTATCTCAGTGTTTAGACAGGGGCGTTATCTTATACTATATTCTATTTGAGTGTTGTAGAGTAATTTCGCGGAATCTCTCTGTTTACATGTCTTTGTATGCTTACCCCTTAATATGTTGTCTCTCCTAGTGGAAAGGGCGTGTTTCTGTCGTCAACATGTATATATAGACAGGTCCATTTATAGCCAATAGGGGTATTTTTATAAAAAGGAGGTAATCCACATTTTACACTTTCTACAGTGTAGATTCAGCAATAGTTCAAACGGCATAGTTTTATCAACACTTTCGTCAACTAACAAGTCTCTTTGATTACAAATATGTTACGGGCTGCTGTCACCGGAGACAGTTACATGTGTCGATTGCATAACATTGTACAGAATAACGAGCTGGGAGCAAGTAGTTCATTTCAGTGGTGCGCCTATATACTCCCAGGAGTTGTTTCAGTTTTTAAGAACATATCAGCCCCATGTGTGTTATATATGTGTTGGGGGCAATGACCTATCCAACCCACAAGTCGGTCCCGAGTGCGCAGCAAGCGATGATTTATTGCAGTTTATATATGCACTTTCAGAGTATGGTGTTATGTTTGTAGCTGTACACAAAAACTAAATTGTATCAACTCGCTATTTTGACACCAATTGTGCTATTATCAGGATTGTTCAGGTTTAGCTCATACCATGTCAGCTTACAAGTTGCCGGACGGGGTCCATATTATCGAAAACGGTTCCAAAACATTGTATTGCGCCGTCCGAGGGGGTGTCTAACTTGCTTCCAGGAAGCTAGGATTTTATCATTTGCAGGCTATATGTGTGTTGTTCAATAGTCATTTATGTCATGGTGTCTGGCCAGTTAGATATCTGCCTTTAGTATATGTTGTATGTCTCACTGCTGGGATCTGTCAAATAAAGTCCGGTCTTGTACCATTCTATTGGCTCTAGACACCCTATGTATGGGGGACATGCTCACACATAAACATATAAATATATATAAATATTTCAAATTTAGTGATGCTCATAGTTTGATTGTGTAGCGGGCAGTATTATTTTTTTATATGACTACTGACACTTTTCAGTCACATGCCTTCACACATTATTTTAGTTTATCAGAAGGACACTTGCTTACAGTGTAGATCATGCTGAGACTGTTCATGAAGAGCCGGCTTGTCGGGATCTGCACTGTTTGCAAACTCCGGCATAATAGTAAGTAAGTAAGTAAGTAAGTAAATTATTTATTTAAAGAGGGTAATCAAGTTGGCGTGCACCAATCTTCCATAGGGCCCTCTCAAACACAAACACATATTTACAGTTAACAGGTTATGGCATGTGTAAAACAAATGATGCAACCCGACTGCCACAAGCTACACGTAGCCGGCAAACGTTGGGTTGCTTGCAATGTTAACATGATACATTTATGACAAAACCGCGCTTATTGTCTCAGACACGAGCAGATTGCAGATGCTGACCGACCCGAAACTCATGATCAAATACTAATATCCCGACAGAGTCCGTTCGGTGTAGACATTAGTAATTAAATGTTAGTGTGAGGTTCATATGAGGTTGGAAATGTACTGCATGTTTCTCATTTAAGAACCTGGCTTCCTGTAAATATGTTTATGCCTTTTAATTAATATTGGCATGTATGTCATAATTCATAGGAATGATAGTACCGGAATTTGCAGTTATGTATATGCACATACATTGAATTATTGCTGCGTTTTCTCTTCAGCTATGCCAAAGTCTAAAGCAAAGACAGGCGGGAAGGTGGCGGCCAAGCGTCGGCGCACGGGGGATGTAACGGAAGCATCAATACTAGAAACGTCCAATACTAGCCTTAGCAACCAACCTCTACAGCCCACAACTGAGAAACAACCCATGTTCTTAGAGGACCATTTTCAGGATCCGGCTTTTAGGAAATTTGTGTCCGACCTTGTGGTCCAGGCATGTGGATTTCGTGAAACAGATCCATTACACCAAAGCCAGCCGCCGATCCCATTCTGCCTGTCCCTGTTAATGTCTCACAGTCTGTTTCACCTACCGCATGCTCACCAGCTGGGGGTGTGGTCAGACGCACACGGTAATTTGAATTTCGATCCCAGTCCACTACTTTGCACATGCAAGTTCCACAAACAATAAAATATAAATTATGGATTTTGGAATGCATATATATATGTGTGTTCCGTTGGATAGTGCACAGGCACAGGTGGAAGCTTTCAAGCTTACCGTTATACAGTAAAGTTACAGTACCCTCACGGTTCCTAGGACAACTCGCAGCTGTATACCTTGGATAAATGGCTTACGGCCTTCCATATATTTGGTGCGGTATTGACAACACATTTTCCAGAGAAAACACCCAATTCGTACAAATACGAAGAAACTGTTCGCGATTTGGCACAAAAGGGCGCTGCATGGCAGTATTACGTCTCCAAAGTTCAGTCATTGAAATAATCGCTACCATTGTCTTGGTGTGAGATTCATTGAAAAATATGGTTGCAAACCATCCACAGAAAGTCAGGTCAAAGGGAAAGAGGCAAAAAGTAAATGAATGCAGGTTTTTCAATGGCTTAAGGACAATAACAACTCAATATGTTTATTCCAAGAAACACTTTTAACGAATGCCAATAAATTGGAATGGGAAAAATATTGGGGAAACATTACGTATTTTAGTGGTCTTTTTAGCAATAAAGAGGGTGTATGAATACTAATATATCCAAATTGTATGTATAAAATAAATAGTTATTCAGAAATTATACCAAGTAGGATATAGGGGCCCGTTTCACTAAACTTCTTACGATAAGAAATTATCGTACGAACTTCTTAGGTGCAGTTTACCGTTTCACTAACGTCAATTTCGTGCGAAATTTCTTGCGAAGTTCGTAACTTTCCTCGTAAGTCTACGATAGGTATTGGGCTGTCGTACGAATATTTTTTAGCGCAAGTATCACGGCCGCCATACATGTATTCCATCAATAACATCGCCGTCAAATCGGCGGTGCATATTTCGTCCTATAGGTTTCGCCCTATCCTTCCGTCCGGATTATTTTGTTGCGCGTGATTTGCCCCTCCGAATACTCTCCGAAACACGCGACGCGTTTAACACACAAACGACATCAAGTTTGACCTGCCGACAGTCTATTTTTAAACTCACCCGACACCTGTGCGAAACAAAACTCGCACGTGTGGGTCTAACTGATGTTTAATCCTCATTCTATCGATGGATTTACAGCGGATTTTAGTAACATTCCCGAATTCGGCCTGATTGACATTTGTCTATGGTGGCCCATACACGCCAACATGAGTGTCAATTCTACGTTCAGGGAAGGGGGTCAATAAGTCAGTATTTAAAGTGGTAAATTACAGTCAGGGAACAAATTAATGACAGTATAACACATCCAGCGTATATTAATACCCATATTAATGCAAGTACTGAAAATACGACAAAAACAATTCTAACGATGTACCGACAAGGCATTTTCAGGCGCGACACCGCTTCCGTGGCGGAATTCTTGTAACTATTGCTCTTCAATCAGTTTTCAATATATCTATAATGATCATAGATATCTGGAATCTGTATTTATATTTGAATTGATGATGTCTTGTATATGTGTTACCGTATCTTTCTGATATTGCTATGCATAATCTGTAATGTTGTTGAATGTTTTGGTACATACTGTAGCAGTGCATACTGTAGGGATGTCGGAGTTTTCCCCGATTTACAGTTTGCCTTTTGACCCAATTTTAAATTTGGCCGTTTTCAAAGTCTATTTTTTATCAATATTGGACGATTTAGTTAATAAAAAACATACACGCACATTGTTTAATGTATATTTTATAACATACGATGTGTTTTTTTTTTAAATATGTAACATGTGGGTGACTTTTAATCGATAAATTATAATCACTTGCGCGTTAACTTTTTTTTTTGGGCGCCGCCATTTTGAAAAATCACGTGATAGGTGGTGTGGCTTAATTTCGATAACGCGATCATTTATTGATGGATATTTAATTTGGGCATGTCAACGGAAATAAAAAATCACCCTCTACACGATTCTGTTGTCTGCTGTTGAAATTTCTGAGAGGAAAATTCGTGTTTTTGGTGCTTGAAAGAGGTAAATATTTTAACAGTGATTTTTATAGGAAGTCTGGATTCGACATCCTAGGACATCGACAGTTTCTTTAACAATCTTTAATGTGCCCAAAAAACACTGTATTGAACCGTTTGGCTTGTGCGCACTCGGTGGCAAACTTTTTTAGTAACCTCAAATCAAACCGGAAGTTTGGAACACGAGCCGTGTCATGGGTTTTCGCGACCATTTTATTTTCACTTCCACATCGAAAAAGCCAGCGTTACAGTTGAACTGGCCATTTTGGGTGTAAAATTATAGTGCAAAATTGTTGTTTAATGATGCCTCTGTGTATTTGTGGGTCCTTGTAGATTCACTTTGAATATATGTTCAACAATTCAATAAAAAAAATTCAACTCCAAATAATAATGTTATTATCAATCAAATTGAGCTGAAGCTTGAATCATTATTATTGAGTATTGCGTATTTAGCGATCTTTTTTTTTGAGACACTAGACTGTCAATCCTCCCTACCCAAGCGCCCCCCTCACCACAGCCCCACCTCTTTCTGTGGGCATTTTCTTTTTATTTGAAAAGCATCTGGAGGCCAATTAATTATGCATTATAACTAATAGATCTATTTTGTATTCAAGAAAAATGTCTTCTTTTTCTACAGTGGTGGCGGGTGGGGGGATTTCTATTATATATGTGTACAGCGCCGGCGGTGGTGGGTGGGGCAGCTTCCTATTCTTCCTTTCTCCAACAGGCACAAATAGATAAATAGAAGTTTACAGCTAAAATATTGACCCCCTCCCCCCAGTTTGCATTAAGAGGTTCGCCGGTCAATTCTGTCATAACTTTTATATCACTTTAAGGATTGGTTAGATAGGATTAGATTAGTTAAATATTTAAACATAGCATACTTCTGAACAACTACCACACATCCATGCTGCCCTTAATATGACCTTCACCTTTTGGCGTTCACAACTTTGAATTTTTTCACACGTTAAGAAGTTCGGCAGAGTTGTTCATTTCTTCGTGGGTAACCGGTGGGGTAATTAACGATCGGGATTCTTCCTTACCTGAATCCCGACCAGAGACCTAGATCGGCCCTCGTGTACGTCTTTGGTTTTCTTGTAGTGAGAGTTGTACGCCTTATCTGAGTATGATTAATCGTAATCGAACCCGTTGGCCCGACCTTATATAACCATATATGACCATATATAGCTGCTTGATAGGCCGTTAAACACCGACAAACTGTCATAACTTCTATATCATTTGAACATAAACAGTTCAACACAGCATACCTGTGGACAAATGCCACACATCCATGCTGCCATTGTTATGACCTTGACCGTCACAACTTTTTCACACATTAAGAAATTTGCCCGAGTTTCTCATTTCTGTCATCATCACTTCTATTTCCCTTGATGGATTACTTTAATATTTTAATACATCGTACATGTGGACAAATGCCATACATGTACATCCATACTGGCCTTAATATGACTTTGACCTTTTGACCTTCACAAATACGCTTGTGAATACGTATCACTTGGTTAATTAACTTGTGACACAGTTTCTCCAATCTGCCACCATGGGCATTTGTGTGCCGACAAGCCTTATTTTCTTGTTGCCTCTGCAGTCACATGTCATATCAAATTATTTTAGTGTTGATCATACTACTTTTGTGGTTGGGCTAAGTGACTGGTTTCGAATGTACATAGCACCAGGATAGGATATTCTAATTTCTGGCTGAATATTGATTTTTCTGTAAATATTCAGTTCTGGTTTTGGGAATTTCTCTCATTATGGTCACATTAAATACGGGATAGACCCGTTGGCCAAGCCTTAAATGACCTTAGCTGTTGATATGCCGTTAAACACAAATGATCAATCAATCCGTGTATGAGAGCCACTGTTGACTAATTGTTGGTTAATTAAATGAGAGCGAACTATCTTAGTTAATCTCACCGCCGACCTTGTATTTTGGATAGATAAAAAGTTTTTGTAATTCGGTCCATTCATTAGTTCGGCCATTAATATTCAGTTTGTGAATATATTTAAATCAAAACATGTTATAAACACACCAAACAGCTCTATTCATTAACACATTATGATCTTGACATGAACATATTTGTGCAAAAAATAATTGAGCTACTTACTATCAAGCGGTGTATGTATATTATCCGTTTTAAGATCTCTGCACAAAAAAACGTTGCTTTTTTTCCCCCAAATGTGAAAATTTGAATAACTCCTAAACAAATCAAGATATCTTGATGAAACAACTTCCATTGTTTTGCATTTTTGTAATACCTTTAATTTGATACCAAACACTCCATAATGCACACTTTTGTTTTGGAAAAAATATCTACTACATTCAAAATTGGCAATATTATTTTTAGAAAATGTGTTATTTCTCGAAATAATAATTTGAATAACTTCTTAACCAATCAAGATATCTTGATGAAACAACTTTCATTGTTTTTCATTATTTAATACCTTTAATTGGATACCAAACACTCCACACTGCATACTTTTTCGGAAATGATATCCACTAAATTAAAAAACAAATTATCTTTTTTTACAATTTTTTTATTTCTCGAAATTAAAAATTGAATAACTGCTTAACCAATCAAGATATTGATGAAACAACTTCCATTGTTTTGCATTCTTCAATACCTTTAAATGGATACCAAACACTCCATTCTACACATTAAAAAAAATCAAAAAGTCTTTAAATACAAAATTGGCAGAAAATGGTCAGAAAAAGTTCGAAGTTCTCCAATTTCAATAACTTCTTAACTAATCAAGATATCTTGATGAAATAACTTGTATTACACAACTACATTCCTCAGCTTTAATTTGATACCAAACAATCTATGAAAATCTCAATTTTGTTTAAAAACTCCGACATGCCTACATACTGTAGTTGTGCCATATCAATAGTTTGCCATTTAACCATTAAAACGTTGAAAAATAAAATTGCCGTCTGCTAATTTTGTATATTTTAATCTCTTTAAAAACCTGTTTTGGCAGCGCAGTAGAATCATCTCAGTATGTTTTTGAGGAGAAAATATAAAAATATTTAAAACAGCAGACGACAATTGAAGAATTCGTATGAAGTTCGTAACTTAAGAAATTTCGCACGAATATGTTAGTGAAACGCACATAAGAAGTTCGCAAGAAGTTCTTACGAAAAGTATCGTAGACGTAAGAAAGTTCGTAGCGTAAGAAGTTTAGTGAAACGGGCCCCAGGTTCTAAAAATAAGCATATCTGAAAACGACTATACAATACTTAACGTGTATGGACCAAATAATGACAACACTGCCATATATAAAAAAATAGAAGATTACATAAAAGAACATGGGGGAAATGTAATTGTAGGTGGGGATTTTAATACAGTTCTAGAATCAGAAATGGACAAGAAAAATGGCAACCCAGGCACGAACAGACAAAATCGATTGAAACTTAAAACAATTATGCGACATATGGAGAACGGGCGTATAAAAGGGCAGATCCTGATGAGACGATTCCTCACAATCCGGCTTTTCCGGATCGACACTGTTTGCCAACACCACTGTACAAGTACATGCATGTGGTGTTGAAAGGGTTAAACTGAATATAAATGGTATCATGTTTGCAGAAAAGGAAGCATTCAATTTGTTTAATATTTAATAGGAACAAAAATACATAAAACTACATTTACATAGTTACGCATATACTTAAATACCACACTCACACACGCACGCACGCGCGCACACACGAGTACATACTATACAATGTAACCATGGCAAACATCTTTGTTGAGTTGTGAAAGCACTAAATTGTATTTGCTAAAGTATGCATGTATTGCGTCCTGTTGCAGCCACTTTACATTCACGCATGTTCATGTTCAAGACCTATACACGAGCTGGGATATTGCGAGAACGTGAGGCGAGATTGAGAGGACGCTAGGTGAATTCGGCAGAATGCGAGGCGAGAACGTGACAACGCGAGGCGAGAATGTGAGATGATCTCGCCATTTCGCTCTCGCCTCGCGTTCTCGAAATCTCATGATCTGGCGTAAAAGTTGAAAATTTGAGAATGCGATAATGTAAAGCGGCCCTGACAGAAACCTTAGACAAATCTTACTTACATTATCACTTTATTTGTGCCGATATAGTATACAATTATTCTTGGCCGACAGTCGAAGTATCCGTCATACAAGTGACAATGATCGGAATCAATACTCAAACGATGATTGTTTTCTGCACACATAAAAACACACGATAAATCTTACGGGAACTTAATTCAGAAATTTCAAGATGGCGTCTAAGATAGCTCCCATAATATATATATTATATTTGTTAAACATATACACATGACCAAACTGCACATATTATATCAAGTAATGACATCATGTCGCTTTCGCAGGTGAATATTGATATTTCCTATACGTCACATAAACAAAATTATTATTTATTTTCCGAAATGCTACAAAACATTATATGTATCATGGAAATTCGCTAAATACATATATAGCCATGATTGTATATATGCCTGGTCAACAAAGGTACTCTTATAACCAACAGATAGAATCATCGTAAGCAATATCAAAAGACTTTTATTATATGACAGAAATATCATTAAATTGACCGAATAGCGACCGGCATAGTCCCAGATCAGACTAAGCGTATGTACAGGCTGATCCAATCTACGTTCAACGTATGCCTTGTGCGTTCCTTTTCTCACATTGAATCCCATCATTAGATGTGTGCCCCTTGTCGATACTTCTGAATATGCTGACCTAGAACGACAAATACACGGTGTGCGACCGCGTGGTCTATTGTTTTAGTTTTCCATAATGGCGGCCCATTAGACCTAAAAGAAAATGTAAAGTATTCTGGCGTGGTCTACCTATGAATATGCTGACGACCCTAGACTTGTTGGCAGCTTAGAAGAAAATAAATAACTAGATGGCCGCGGCCCGCATGTCGCGCACGCCGAGGCATTTGATAGTCCTAACATAAACTTTAACCAAAACTAACATACGTACGGACGTATGAACGTATGGACCTACGTAAGAATGTCATTATGCCAACTCTATGGCGCTATCCTTCGTGTACTTAAAGCATTATTGGCGTACTTTAGGCGCTTGTCTTCTGTGTGCCTGCATCAGTAAAACAATAACAAATAGCAAATAGTGAACCTATTCCACCATATTGGCACAAACAACTCCGTAGTAGTATTTACAAATTAAAGCCTACTCTCCCTACCTAGTTTTCTTCTGGACCGTTGCCCGCACCACATGTTTCATTTGTGTAGGCCTTAGTTGTGAGGTAATCTTATTTTTCATCAATACGACTGTGGTTTATTTCATTATATGATGACCAAGGTTCCGCCGTTACATGTACTGGTCCATCAATACCAAATTTAGTAGCATTACTTCTGTAGTTAGTCTGAACATTGTGCAGGGAAATTTCAGATAAATTATTATATACATGCTACCCGTGATTCTGGAGAGATTTCTTTCCTTGAAGGAAATATTTCATCCTAGACGCAATTGACATCACGTGTTGACGTCATTTCCGGCAAAGAAACAATCCATACGCGAACGTCATCATTGTGCATTTTCACAACGTTACACGAGTAAGCTACTCATGAAATTCCATCAAATATTGATTTTATGGAGAAAAAAACGATTTCCTATAGGAATTTAACAGGCTAAAATAGATTATTTTTAAATATATTTTTATTTGTTGATCGATTTTCAAAATCTAACTTTTGGTATCTAATTTACGTCATTTCCAAGCTATCTAGAGAGGTTTCTGAGTCAATTTCCAATTGTTTTTCTTTACTCCTCCCCCACTGCTTCCACCTGTTTTTCCTCCATGTTAAATCCTCATAGGAAAATCATTTTTTCGCTATAAAATCAATATTTGATGGAATTTCATCAAACAAAAAAAAATTGGGGAAGGTGACGGTTTTCTTATTGGTGAGAAAGTAATTTCATTTAAATATTTAAATAATTTAAGGGGTTTAATAGCCAAATGTTCGTCGGCAGAAAAACGTGCAAAAGACAGTAGTAAAGATGCTAAAGTTTGTATTGGAATAGTAGCTAACGCTGGAGCACGGTCATCATTATCAGGAGGAAACCGGAAACAAAATAAACCACGTGATACCCATCGTGAAATGGTTAACTCAACACTCTGTTAAAATGTTACATGGACAATAGTAATAAATATTAACATACATTAAATACAAAATATAAGTAATTTAACTGTGTTTATATATTTCTCAGTTCCTTAAAGAATACGATACGTCATGCAACAGTACACCATAAGTGTGACCTGGCATAAAAAAATAACAAATACAATAAAGCATACATGCACATTGTATTTATTATATTAAATGCATTTATTAATTTAGCACACGTTTGTGTTATCCTTCCATCCCACGATGAGCATTGCCACATATTGATACATGTAAACATACATGGCTATGATGGATACATGGGGGCTTATAGACTTTGTGACTAGCGCACATCCTGATGAGCGGGTGTATCCGCACTGATTTATCAGGATCTGCATAAGTTCGCCATTCTATAAATAACAAGTTCAAGGGTTTGAGGAAAATATTTTGTGTTAACGAAACTTTGAGTTAATTAATCATTTTTAATATGCGAAAAAATGTAATTGTGACAAAGAATTTCACTTTCAGCTTTCAGTAATTCGGCTTTAGAGAGTTTGAGGTATTGGGTGTAGTGTAGTTCGAAATCAAGCTATGATAAATGTGCTATTTGATCAGAGGCTACACTGGTTACAAATCACACAAGTCCCATTTCTCCAGTCAGCCCAAATACACAACAATTCGAAAATCTGAAATATCAACATGCAGACATATGTCCCCAAATAATCTTAGATCAAAGAAGGCTCTGATTGATGATTGTATGCACGAACATATTTTAAACTTGAAACCACATCTTATAATATCACGATCAACGCTTTATGTCTTCTTGTCACATAGTATTGTCTCTGAATGGGTCAATATGCTTAATACGATGAATAAGTGATTTGGCAGTTCCAATATAGTTCGCAAGCTTTTAAATGCACACGGTTATTGCAAAAAAATGGAATTCTACTAAGTTTCCTCTTTTTTACGTTTTCAAACAACCTTGGAAAGTAAAACAAAAAGGATTTTGAGATTTTGCCTTTTCCAAAGGTGTCGGAAAACGAACGCATGCGGTTCATTGCGGCACTACATCGTTCACCTGGTTATTGTATGCCAGTATTGTATAAATTCCAGTAAATCTGTACATCCATTATTCCTATACAGTTTTGTCGAAACCAGTCTGGTGATTATAATGGGAAGACCTTGTTTAAAGAGTTTGTCCAACTGTATACGGCGGTCATCTTGGATTATGTGACGATCTCCAATTTGAAAAATATGTTGATGTTTCACCGAAAGACAATAATTACGAAGTTTTGCCAGCATCGGACACGCAGTTAATAAGAAAATGCTGTTTGAAAGTTCCACTAAAGATATTTAAAAAGCACTTTAGGCGGCCATCTTGGATGACGTAATCATCTGATTTCGATACAAACCGCTTCAAAGCGTTCGACTCCTCAATATGTTCGATTTGATATTTGGCACGACAATATTTGGTAAAATGTGATATTGGAACCCTAATTGACCTTCCACACCCCGCCCATTTTTGATCCCGGTGTCATTATCTGAAACAACATTGACTGTCGATCATTGCAGCCAATTTTGTTGAAATCGGTCTGGCGGTTCGTGTATTATGTGTTATTGTATTATGCGACGACCTGCAATCTTACAAATCTGACGTGCCACGACGCATATATTTACAAGGTAAATACAAGTCAGATTTACAAGGTAACAACAGGACTGAAATTGGTCATCTATGTAGGTGGGTAGACATGGTTGGAAATGTAGCGTATTTATGTCAGATATACCTCTGAGGGAGGAGAGAAGCATGGAAACAGTAAACAAACATGTATAAATATGTGAGAATTAATGTTTGGGTGTATGCTAAGCGCTGTGGAAAGCTATGAACGGTGACGGCTCTGGCCAGTCAGTACATCTATGCAGTCGGGTCAGAGTCTACGCCGCTCTCTATTACATCCCAAAGAGACAATGTTGATTGTTTAATTTCGATGATGTTTTTGTTTGGTTGTTGTTGTTGTTTTCTTAAATTTCTAGAAAAAAGTGTGCATATTAGCAAATAAGTAATTGTCGTTATCTCTCAATTTATATACATATTTTGACATGGCATACCGAACATACATACAAACATATTACTGTAAAATAAGATGTATATACTGTTACAATTGTACATGCTGTTCGGATTCAAGAACATAAACAAAATATTAAATATATGCAAAGTATGTGTCATATTGAGCCATCGACATGTTATATGTATCATCGTGTATACATGTTACTGGAATAGACGTCAAAATCGTAGAAAAACCAATGGGAACACCTGTCTAGACAGGTGCGTGCACGGGAACCACTGGTCATTCCTACATGTATTCGTCGTCTACTGGGGGAAATGGGACCTACTGTATGTTCCACGTTTTTTCGCCGACAAACTTTTGGCCATTAAACACATTAAATATTAAAAAATATTTAAATGTACTTTTTCATCAATAACAAAAAAATAACCCTCCCCGAATTTTGCAATAATATTGATTTTATAGCGAAAAAACGATTTTATTATGGGAATTTAACATGGGGAGGAGTCAAAAAACGAAAACAATTGGAAATCTACACCGAAACCTGGCTAGATAGCTTGGAAATGATGTAATTAGAAAACAAAAGTTATATTTTGAAACTCGCTCCACATATAAAAGAAAATATTAAAATAAAACCTATTTTTAGCCCCCATGTTAAATTCCCATAGGAAAATATTTTTTTTGCAATAAAATCAATATTTGACGGAATTTCATCAAATAAAACAACTTAGGGATGGTGACTTTTTTCTTATTGATGAAAAAGTACTTACATTTAAATATTTTTAAGATTTAATGTGTTTAATGGCCAAAAGATCGTCGATTGCAAAACGTGGAACAGATAGCAGTTATATTTACGGCCAGTATAGGCTTGAACCTGTTTATAGTCCTCGCTGTCTGGTTTGAGCCTACGCCTCTACACTATAATACATTACAACATGTACGATGCAATTTGATAAAATATGGTAAAACAATTCTCTTGACGGTGAATACATCCTATTTCACATTACAATAGACCAGCGTGATGAACGCACGATTGGTACATTGGTACCTTATGCCAAGTGAAAAAGGGGCACGGGTATCCAAAATGGCGGCGCCTAGTGGATGCGGCACCACACAGTTGGTAATGTTTGTTTCTTTGTTTATTGGTGTTTAACGGCCTATCAACGGCTGAGGTCATGTAAGGCGGGGCAAACTGGTTCGATCCCGTTTTATCCTGCTGCATTGCGGGGAGGGGGATATAGTCAGCCCTGAAATTAGAATAACCTGACCTGGTGCCAGGTCCACAGCACACCAAGGTCACTTGGCCCCTTCCCCTAAATTAGGATTACGAATTATCATAATACTCACACAAGGGGTATAACCAGATTCAACTGTCACATACAAAATACCAAAGACGTATTTGAGGGCCAAACCAGGTCTCCAGTCGGAATTCCGGTGAGGATGAACCCCGATCGATAAATTACCCATCGCATGCTCCCACCTGCCACCCACGGTAAAGTTTGTATTTATTTTCTCTACTTACACTACACATTGAGTAAAGATATACTAGTATATGCGAAGGGATGGCGGCAAGTGTCTTCGATAAACGGCTACTAACACATTCCTGAGGCATCATTAACTGTAAAGTTATTGTAGGTAAAATTGACGCCGGTTTGTTAACAAACGGGTTTATGTGACATTTCCGACACAGTTGTTACCACTCTTTTATCAAAAATATGTGTTTCATTGCTTATTGTATTACAATATTGCCAACTAATATGGACTATTTAACATAGTGTTCGGGAATACAATGTTCACACATGTCATACGCCGGAGAACACTACCACAGGGAAACACGAACCCACACATTCACGTCCCACTCGTCACCCATAACGTATTTGGTCTAGTGGAATACCTACGTCTATCTATAACTAGTATTAGCAAACATAAGCCTCACACTCACACTGAAAAAATACACTCCAGTCACAAACGCATGTATATATACAACGATACGATGTAATGGCCTTTTATGAAATATAATATATACCACTACATCTTCAGTTACAAAGTTAACATGATTGGCAACACAATGCAAGCAATAAATAAACAACTACAGGGTGCCCCCCCCCCCCGCCGAAAAAAAAACACAAAAAAACAGCAAACCAAAAAAAAAAAAAGGCAATAAACGGGGACCTAATTCAAATAGCTGTAACATGTTTAATGGAATGATTACATGATAACCAATTTTAAAGTCTATGTACCATTGAACACAGTTATAAATATTCGATGAATAATGCAGATATACAACCAATTTTCAAAGTTATCCAGAGCTACATCCATTGATGAATTTTACACATTTTCGCCATTTGGTATTTTTATCCACATGAGGTTAGGGAGTATTCTGTATGAATGATGGTCACACAGGCATCAAATAAATTATGGATATGTACAGAATCATTAACATTGTATACTAGCATACTTTATATTGTACTGTACCGAATATATTTAAATATGTTTGGACTTTGGGTCGAATACCAGGCATTCTTCTATTGCAATGGTACACTTTGTAGTCATCATTCCTTTAAAACGTGGCTCAGCTTTTACGACGCTTAGCCGAATGCAAACAAATGACGTCATCAATAAACAGTGACGTCACTTGTTGAGCATATCTGTTAAACTAAACGTAGAATGGGAAAGAGATTTCACCGCTCGATATTATCTGAAAAGGAAACAGTTCAATATCTTGAAGCAAAAAGTTATAGCTATTATAGAAGTAGGTCCCCGTTTTTGTGGACACCCTATATTACATGTATGATATACACGTTACATTGTACTATCATAAGAAATGTCCCAGCGAGATCATACACCATGCTAAGCGTTGAATTGTCTTGCATATTATGCGTACGTCAGGGTGATTGCATATCTCCATTCCTATTTAGCATGTTTGTAAAGGAGCTTGAGGCTGAATTCGAAACTGAGGGTATTGAAGATATCGGATAGCATAGATATCAGATTTATAAACGTATTTATTTTAATCTATGCTGGTGACATTCATTTTTTAGGTTATTTTCTCAAAATCGGAACACGGGATGCAAATAGGCTTAATCTGCTTTCAGAATATAATGTTAAATGAAAATTAACTGTCAATACGGTAAAAGAAAATGATTGTATTTAGAAAAGAAGGTATATTGCAAAGAACCTAAACTGTTAATATGTCAATTCTATTATCGAAATAGTATACATATATATAGTCTTTACTACAGGTGGTGCTTTCATGGAAACACAATCGCTATTATCGGGTCAAGCACACAAAGCTATTTTCAAGTTTAAGGTATTAGGTCATAGATATATACACTTGGTTTCATTTATAATTGCTTTAGAAGAGTGAGGCGATATATGAATATAACATATGTGAATATTGTCGTGTTACTGCTTACTATATGATACATTGAGTTGCCATTTCCGTCTTCTTTGTACGTACAAGCCATCGTACAGTTTCACCCCTCCGTGCGTTTGACACATACAGGAACTAATATGACAGTAAACCAAAGACAAATTTGTGCAATCAATCATAGACAGATATGACACTAGCTATAAAACTATATAAAGTATGAGGCACTTGAGCATTTCTCCAATTAATCTCAAAATTGTGTTGTGTAAACTTTCCAATCAGATGCACAGCCTATTTTAGTGTACACGTTACCATTAGGTAAAGCCATATTTACTTGCATAGTAGGTCACCAGGAACAATACACGCAGGTAACTGCTTACATGTCACTGATTAGATAGCTAATAGCTGAGTAAAGCAGCGGGTATATATGGTATGTGTTGTGTGGTTTGCCAGGCAAAAGTGATACGCTGTGCTATTTTCTGTCTATGAGGTTATTTATAATGGCATTTCATCTTTTTAAAAACACAGGTAGAAACCCGTCCAGAAAAGTGACATATTTTACATTTTTGTGTAATATAATTGATAGGAGCCGTTTCTCCTGACTTTTCTACATGTGATTAGCTACATTATATTAAATGTTCTACTTCACAGTTTGCGTTCTTTGTCAAACGGCAGACCAGATGAAACTGGCTGATAGCTGGAACATGTGCCGCATAGAACACAGTAACGAGACAATGTTCACATATATGTTGTACATATATTCCATCACATTTACGGAGCAATATTATTTGAATCAAACGGTGCTCAGGTATAGAATGGGTTCTTAACAAATATCTGTATACATTTAAAGACATACTACCCCACACAGGTTACACTTAGACGATACATCAATACAACCGATTCTTAACTACGGTGCTGAAATATGGGGATGTGTGCAGGGAAATCAAATACAAAAGGTTCATTCGCAGTTTTGCAAAAGTTTACTTGGTGTTAAGAAAAATACGAAAACTTAATTTATCTATGGAGAACTTGGTCGTACCCTACTGGACGCTCGTCATCTAAATACAATTACAGTCTGTTTCAAAATAACAGCTTCCTTAGATGATCATAAATACATAAAACATTTTACAATAATGCTAGAAGATATGGAAAGCAATCTAAATAAAACAAACTGGGCGTTGCTAATCAATAAAGTGTTATGGAACCACGGATTTCTTGATGTTTGGTTGAATCAATGTGTCAGAAATATAGAAGTTTTCTGGTAGTTTTCAAGCACAGATCGAATGATACCTTTATGCCGGAGTAGCAAGCCATACTTAAAGAATATAGAAAAGTGTTATAGTATAGAAATGTATGCGATTTCATAATTCCATAATACATAAAGGACATTACAGTGAGTCTCACGGAATGTAGGTACGCCTTTGCTAGACTAAAAGTACCGTCCCATCGCCTAGAAGTAGAATCAGACAGATGGAATAGAACTCCAATTGAAAACCTGAAATTTACATTGTTTGAACATCTCGAAGACGAATACCATTTAATTGTAGAAAGCACAATGTATAGGGATCTCAGAAAAACACATATATACCGTTAATATTTGAACAGGCCAATTATTGTTAAATTCATACAGCTGATTAGATCAGAACATTCACAAACTGTAAGAAACTTAGGCCAATATGCAAGCGCTTCAAATTAAAAATTAAAATGTATATTTACGTGACTCAGGTCACCTTCTCCCAATAAATAAGGAAATACAAATTAATACAGCATACACATATAGTTGCGAATATTAACCCGACATTACTGCATGCTATTTGACGGTTCGTCAGGTTGTAGTGTATTGTCCTACACTAGATGAATGCTGCACTGCCATAATTCGATGGATTTTCAAAAATTAACCAAAAATGTTATATTGCTTGATGTGCACGCTGTTCACTACAGTCTATTCCCCATGTGCTATGGCCAATGTTCGACGGTGGCATAGTTGCATCTAATACAATATATACATGTAGTTCCTGTATTCTTAAAGTTACGGGTTATACACCGGCTGCTTGTCTTTGTCATCCATAATTGAACTTTTGTTACATTTGTAATACTTTAGGGGTCATGTGGCTTAAAGTGTTCACAGTTTATCATTCCATCAGGTACTAAACAGATAAAAAATGTCATAAGTCCAATTTCTCAAGTCACAGCCACATATTTGTATCACATGTCACATTGAAATAGGCGTAACGGACAATACATCCAATACGCATTATCCCGTGATGGATATCAAAATACCTGTGAAGTTGTGTGGCAATCGGCCAAACAGTATTCAAGGTATCACATCGGAAACGAAGTCGAACCTTCGGACGGATGGACGGACGCAACGAAGGACAAGCTAAACGTTACATGTCCCGGTACCAATCGGTACATAACCGATAACATACATATAACAAAACACTAAAAATACACATGTACAATGATTGATATACGATACCAGAAGGTTACTCCTAAAATAATTATTCCATAACTCGACTAACTAATTAGTACACACACACTTATTCTAATGACCTATAGTAAACCGTTTTGTCTCATGAAATCCGAATGTTCTGTCTGTAACGGGCTAGGTCTCATCTTGCATCACATATTAGCGTGTCGTCAAATTAAGCAACTGATTCATTAGACTAACTAATTAGTACATACACACTTATTATAATGATCTACAGTAAAGTGTTTCGTCTCATCTAACCCGAATGTTCTGTCTGTAACGCAGGGCGACTTACAAGTCGCCATACGTTACATACATAACTTTCGGATTAGGTCTCCTCTTGCATCACATATTGGCGTATCGTCAAATTAAGCAACTGATTCATTGGGTTTCTCGCAAGCTGATGAGCCGTACTCCATCCAGGCTGACAGTGATTGCTGGAAACCAGATTTCCCAGTCGGGTTTTGATGTTCATAGGCCGGTGGTTGTTGTCCAAAGCGAACATTGCCAGGACTCGGATGAACATTTATGCTCATAGGCCGGACAGTTCTGCAATAGTACATACATACATGCACAAGCCAAGACATGTGATTTTGTACTTAAGAATGTGTGCGATTTTCCGTATTTATTTTGAACATTTTGTCAACTTTCGACGTAATTTACAAATGTTTCGACGTAATTGACATAAAATATCACCATTTCTGTAAATGCATTTCACGAAATCGCAGGTACAAAATCGCATACAAGTAGCTTGTCACATATGCACACGATACATGGATGGAAGAGTTTGCAATGAACACTCTTCGGACAGGTTAATATTAATATAGATTCATTCATTCGGCTTGTATTTAAGGGTGGGAATTGGCACACCTTCCATATCCGGGATAAATATTCTACCACTGCCACCAATTTATGTTGGGAATGAAAGTCGTCACGTTTTATGTTTTGCAGTGATGGACACTTAACAATAATTGTACTCACTTTAAATGTACATTACGATGAAGACGACGACCGAAATAAAACATTTGTATTATGAGGTCAATGAAATTTCAATGCTGAAGTTAATACATTATTAGGCCACA
The DNA here is from genome assembly GCA_029237695.1 of Conchocele bisecta. Classification (NCBI taxonomy): domain Eukaryota; kingdom Metazoa; phylum Mollusca; class Bivalvia; order Lucinida; family Thyasiridae; genus Conchocele; species Conchocele bisecta. The sequence continues at coordinate 73,473,555 of CM055268.1, forward strand.
TATATCTATTACATATATACAGTGAATTAATAAAGAAAAACGTTATATACCTATGTGATAACTTATACGATAAAATATGTACATAACACCTGCAAACAATCGATGCATGTATGTAACAATCGCATATGGTAGCGTAACGGTGAATATTGATTCAAATGCACTTGATTCTTTAATGGCTACAGCTGTATCTTAAATGTGTATGTGCATTGTAATTACACAGTTTCCCCTGGTACGATTTTCATAATACATTGCAACTTTAATACGGATACATACATGTGTATCTGTAGTATATGATTATTGTCTTTTGATGTCACGTGTACATGTATCAGGCTCGCACTGCGGAATTCCTACGCATTCAATAATATTGCCTGATAAACGTAATATTAAAAGACACTAGCATTGTAGTACTTACAGTATATCAGGTAAGGAGTTTTGTATTGGCCGACTACGTACTCACTGATATAATATTGTTACATCAGGCATTGACCTGATAGGAATATGCAAGTTACAACAAATTGAAAACTAACGTTGCATTGGTCGAACGGTGTCACCTGACGTTACAGGTAATTACGTCTACTCATTGTAATGACGTCACGGAAACAAATCGGCCTTCTTTTCAGCGAAAACAACGTCATAATTGCTCATTCTGTAGCCTAAAACGTTTCCTGAGAAATAGAATACCATGCTGGTGTATTGAGATATGTAGTTAATACGGCTAGCCTCGGAAACGGTAGAAATTTCTCGGTGAGCCTCGCAATTCCTACGCGTTTCCTAGCGTCGCCTAATAAATGTGATATCAAAATACATTAGCCTGGTATTCTCTATGTATATGTAGCGGGTGCCTTTATTACATAATATATGTTACAAGCTGGGGAAACAGAAACTGGTTGTAACGAACGCGAACTTGCTTTCTTCTGTAACGACATCATTCTACAAAAAGAATGGTCAGCGAACGCGGATTGAAGTACACGTGACCAGGATATTCGTATCTAGCAATGTATGATATGACAATTCGTTATCATTTCGTGCATTATGTCACTGCAAAGCTCGTTACCTGATAAATGGCAATTGCTATAAACTTACTGTGACTTTTGGAAGTGCTTGTAAGCAACTAGAGCAGCTATGGTGACCAACAGGAGTCCAGCAATAGCAAATACTGTTGCCACGATAATGATCTTGCTGTTGCCTCCGTCATCCGGTGATGCTGAAGTTGTTGTTGTTGTTGTTGCTGCTGCTGTTGTGGGACAGTTCTCTGCAATATGTCATATACATTTTACTATTTTATATACCAGCGATAATAATAAAGTTAAAATCACCGAGTGTGCTCTGGTCAAATAGCATACTAGTGTAGCCTGCTAACGCTCTATATTGCTTGTTAGAAGCATGGCGTGTGTTTCATTGGTGGAACTGCGAACGGTGAATACCATGATCAGAATGTGTGGATACACACGCTGATTTGCATCTACACTGGCCGCAATGGCATCTGGTATGTCAATCTCACATAGCAATGTAATGGGATTATATAGAACAAGTGAGTGACAACAACACCGGTGACACAAATGGTCAATAAAAAGTTGCGAAATCATTACTAAATAGGTTACAATCCCTATTGTTTTATTTTGATGAAACTTCATCAACTAGTTTGCGAAATAAATAGTTTACTTCGGTATTTCAAAATGGAGCAAAAAGGAAGTGGAGAGTGACGAGGATGGTAGAAAAGCGATAAATGAATGCCTATCATGTCAGTATCGACGCTTGGATATTTCTACAGTACCTGGTGTCCAGTCGAACAGTGCTGTGCTGTATTTACACACCATGCACGTGTTGCCGATGTCCGCCGTTCCATCGGTGATACAACTGCCTTCGATATAGCAATAACCAGCCTGAAATGTGGTTGTGACGGGACAATTGGGGCTTATGCAAAATGTGACCAGTGTAGCTCCTAATCAAATAGCACTCTCATGTAGCCTGATAATTATCCATATTTTATACTACATGTAGTATTGCTTATTAGGAGAATAACGGGTGTTTCATTGATGCAATGGCCACTATTTCGTTGGCATGGCTGTACTGGTTGATCACAGTAGCGATTTATGTGTATATAAGTATTTGCTATAGGAAACAAACCCCAAAACAAATGGAGTCCACGGAAAATATTGAGAATCAATATAATTTATATTTTTTTGCTACGATAAACATGGTTAAAAATAAAATCGTTAATATCGGTAAAGTAGAACTTGAGTCATGACACAGAAGTGGATACATACTGCGAACATTCACGCACTGTTTTCAATGAACTTTATCACTGGACAATCTTCAATGACGGGAAGTAACGGGACTAAAACTGTTAGTCTGTTATTAGCATTTTCTCTCTTTTTTTGTTAGCACCTATTTTAGTAAAACATATACTGCTGGCTTATTTGCAAAATACATTTTCTGTCATCTCGTTAGACTCACGTGCTACGCCGTACACTCAATCATGTATACACAATGTCTTACCTTAAGCGCTACGACCTCTGTGCCGTTGCTGTCCGTCAATGTCTCCATACAGGTCGTGTCGAGCACGAACACGTATAGCGTGTTGCCATAGCTGATGCCATCATTGCTCACGGACAGTCCAAACTGCTGGCCCACTTCTACCGTGTTACTGTCGGCCGCACGTCGCCGTCTGTTGTTCATATCGGACGAACAACAGTATACTTCGTTCAGGCTGTGGTAACTAGCACCAATACCAGTGACTGTCTCTGTCGTTGTCGTTCGCGACCCGTTTGCACGGTCCTGTTGATAATAGGAGAAAGCAGCTTCATGAAACAAGTCATACCCTCAATGTCACCAACAACTGTAAGACAGTTTATTTTAATTTATGTTACCCTTCATGCAATATCATATAATTGTGTAATGTGTCCCACCCCATATTCACCCCAACGTCAGCGTACTGGCGATTGATGTCACACAAGACGATTGAGTGGACGATCCGCCATTACACCGGTCGTTTTAGTATATGTTATGATGAAAATTTAACTACAGGATGGGTCACATTTATATAATGCAAAATTTGATGTATATTTAAATATTTATCTCATGGCTATTCAAAACAAATGTCACATTTATGATGCTCATGTTCAGATACTGTACATTTGCAATTTGAATATATATGAGTAAATTAATAGTATAGTAGTGCTTGTTTACAAAAAATAATAATATAAATAATTATAGGTCTGTATATTATTTTTATAAATGTTTCGGGAAATGCATTTAAACTGTCGGAATAGTCATACTTATCCAATCATATTAATGTTTGTATTCATTTTAACAGGCAGCAAATTTGCAGTTCAAATATCGTGTTTACATTGTCGAAATGTGTTTCTGTAGAAATGTGTATTTTATTAGTAATGATCAAAGAAATGTCTCTCTGGATACAGTTATGTAGGTGTATGGGTCTAACATTTTTGGTGACAACAAAGCCAGATATTATCTCAAGTTTGCATATCTCCAGATGATATACACGCCAGCTAATATATCTCGTTCTTTGTTCCATGTTTGTCATTTCACAGTTAGCCTTTGAAATAAACCGATTTGACGGTAATATGTTTGATTAATTATTGATATTATAAAGCCTGAATGACCACACATTTTGTTCCGCCCAGACTGTATGTACCTGCATGAAATCTGGTTCCGCTTGGATTGCCTTTGAAGAGACAAATATAATTGGTGGAAACCCACCAAATTATTAATTCTAACATGTTTGCAATTCCCAGACTAACATTGTGAAAATTATGATAGCAGTTATTGAAAATGTATTGTAGTGTCAACACCTAGAGTTGCCAGTGATTAATATGCGGAATTTCCGTCACTGGATTTGTAGAAAACTGTGCTTTATTATGTGTTGTTATTCATATTTTAGAACATATTAAAAGTGTAAAAACAGCATGACTTAAGCCGTGTAATAAGTGTCGCCTCGTTCATAATATATACCCGGGTCTACTGTCTCTCTCACGAAGCCTGCCCAATACGGATATATCCACAATGTAAAAACAGACAAATTATTGTAAATAATGCTTTTTGTATTAATAAGACCGTACATGTTTTAAATGAAAGTAAGTTGTCGGATACGACTAACTAGCCACCAAGGCTGCTGGGCACAGGGAACAGGTCACGTGACCAGACCTTTTAGACGCCATAAAGAAACACAATTGTTTTAGTTTTCCCCTTCAACACCGGTCAGCGTACATAGGTTGCGATTCTATTTACAGGATTATTTGTCCGCAGACAAAGATGTATTATTGTCCGGATTTTCACACGGGTTTCGCATACCTTATGCTGGTCCCAGGCAGTTTCGATTGACTGATAACCACAGATCATGTTTGGACAATGCAGATATTCTTTTCAAAAATAGACGAAGAACTAAGTGCGGTCGCATCAGGGGCGGGGTCACCTCCCCTCCATTTCCCAACTTAGTTTGTTCACCATTGGCCCTCATTCCCAAACAACAATCCGGGGATTTTCGATTGATACATGATTTGTCATACCCGCGGGGGGATTCAGTGAATACACATATTGATAAAATGTTTACATCTGTGGTTTATGATTCAATCGACACGGTTGTGGGACTAGTCAGGAGGTTTGGGAGGAAGTGTGAAATGGCCAAATGTGACATAAAAAAATGCATTTCGTCTTCTGCCAATTCACAATGATGACCATGACTTGTTAGGTTTCACTGTCATGAACGAGGCTGGAGAGCGGGTGTATTATTATGACACATGCCTGCCCATGGGTCTTAGTGTCTCATGTCAGCTTTTTGAGAAATTTAGTTCGGCGTTGCAGTGGATCATGGAGACAAAATTCGGGGCACACATGTCGCATATGATTGATGACTTCTTTTTTGTTGACTTTCCCTTGTCTGCTGGTTGTGAGCATTCCTTGTTGAAATTTCTTGAAATTTGTACCGACTTGGGTATACCCATAAAACAAGAAAAGACTGTCTTTCCCACTACTTGCATAATAATCTATGGGATTGAAGTTGATTCTGAAAATATGATCAGTCGACTGCCAGTGGACAAGGTGGAGGGAATCAAACTGTTGTTACATCAATTATCGAAGCGTAGGAAGGTTACATTGCGCGAGTTGCAATCGTTGCTGGGTGTGTTGAATTTTGCTTCATCTGTGGTAGTGCCCGGTCGGGCATTTTTGCGAAGGCTCTATGATCTCACAATCGGGGTGACTCAGCCACATTTCAAAATTAGATTGACACGGGAAGCACGGGCAGATTTAGCAACCTGGGGCCATTTCATTGACACCTTCAATGGCAAGTGCATGTTTCTGCATGATGTTTGGGTCCCGTCTGACACGCTGCGGTTGTTTACAGATGCTGCATCAACAAAGGGTTATTCTGCTGTACTTGATACTAAGTGGTTTTATGGCACATGGCCTACAGACTTGGCAGGTTGCCATATCAATGTGATGGAGTTGTTTCCGATTGTGGTGGCAGTGGAATTGTGGGACAGTTCTATGGCCAATCACAAGATCACGTTTCTCAGTGACAATGAATGTACAGTTTCAGTTATCAACAAGATGTCGTCGAAATGTCCGGTGATGATGAAGCTGGTGCGTAGACTCGTGCTTGCGTCGCTGCGATACAATGTGTATTTCCGCAGCCAGCATGTTCCTGGGAAGGTGAACAGGGTGGCTGATATGTTGTCTCGTTTCATGTTACAGGAGGCGCGAGTGGAGTCCCCTTGGCTGGCACCTCTGCTTGTGGTCCCTCTTCAGTTACTGATGCTCTAACTCCGACGGCTGTGAAGGTGATTAGTTCAGCGCTTGCACCGCGGTCGCAGACAATGTACATAAAGGCTTGGTCAAGATTTGTACAGTACTGGGTAGATAAGGGTAGTGACCCGTTGGTACCAGTCACATCAGTGCAGTTGATAAACTACCTGGCATCCCTGTTTGATGCGGGGTATGCTCCATCTACAATTGCATCTCAGTCGTCAGCAATCTCCTTTGTGCACAAGTTGTTTTTATTTCCAGATCCTGCTGACGCATTTTTGGTAAAAAAGTTCATAAAAGGGGCCAATAAACTGGGTGGTGCAATTGATTCGCGTTTGCCCTTTACCAGAAATGTCATGGCGCGTTTGATTGATGCACTGCCGGTCGTGATAAAAATCTTGAAACATCAAATTATGTTGAAAGCAGTGTTTTTGCTTGCGTTTCATGCTTTTTTGCGCATGGGGGAGATTTGTGTACAAACCGGGTACAGTCCGGAGCAAGTAGTGCAGGCAGGCGATGTTGAGTTCCACTATGTTAATACCCGGGTGGTGGGGGTTACACTGGTCCTGCATCAATACAAACACAAACCTGCCGGTGGCCCAGTACAGCTGTGCATTAGTGCGCGCGACACCTGCTATTGCCCGGTTCAAGCGCTTCTACACTATGTGGCTAGCGTGCAACACTCGTCCGGGCCATTGTTTCAATTTGTAGATGGGTCACCAGTTACCTATACGTTTGTGGCAGAAAAATTGCGACAAGTGGTTCAGTTCCTGGGTTTGGATGTTGCACGCTACAAGCCACATTCCTTTAGAGTTGGGGGCGCGACGCAAGCATTACTTGATGGGCACTCAGAGAACGCAATTAGGCGAATGGGTCGTTGGCGGTCCAACGCGTTTGAAAATTACATTCGTATTCCATCCTTTGCTAATACATCAACGGGATGAAGGGTCACATCATGGTGTACAGATAAGTGAAGTGTGTCACTAGTGGGTATGGATGGTGCTAGCGGGTCGGTACCATGGATGATATTAGTATCGTTAGTCATGAGAGTGTGCTCTTCCTGGAAGTCCATGTGGCACCCGTGTCAACGTATGGTTGGTCGGGGGTCGCTCGGATGGTCTGGGGGCGGCACATAGTGGTGACAGGGTATTCGGTCTGCTCAAGGGTACATTGTTGTTGATGTCGTACTCACAGTTGTATATATCAGACTAAACATCATTTGCTTATGTATTGTTATTGAATGACGCTTGACTTGTTGCTATTCATGGTGCTACTTTGGAGCGGTATATTGGTACCTGTAAATATTGGCGTTGATTTGGAAATTTCCGCACTATGGCGGGCTGAGGTCGGGTAGTCCAACCCACTGACAACCGATTATGGCAGCTGATCTTGGTGACATTCTCCGAGAGTGTGCCGGTTCTGGAGGGGGGTAAGTCAGCGTATGGCTGGAAATACCCATCTAGTCAGCTCAGAGCCGGCTCAGCCTTGGTCAAACCACCTTGATCTGTGGGGTTACATTCAGAACTGAGGAAGTTAATACAAAATGGTTTTGTAGTGTATATATGGTTGTTATATCAATGCCATCTTGTTCATCGCACTTTCTAAGAGAGTGAGTGCCCTCCTCGGGCGGGCGGGGTGGCGCTAGTGTCAGCGTATGGCTGGTCTGGCGTTGCTCGGCTAGTCTAGGGATGGCACAGCCTCAGTGCAGGTATTTCATTTCTTGTTGTGCCCTTGGGGCTTTATTATGGCTGTGTGATTCTGCTCTACCGGAACTTGGGTGGGGTGACAAATTGGCTTCCCTGTTTAACTCTCTGGAGTTGGACTGGGCTGCCGCTTTGTCAGGTGGCGGAAACTGTGCCCACCTTTGCAATGATACTATATTGTAAGCACCATTATGCATTACTAGTCTAACAAATGCTTGTCAGTTTTTTATGCTTACAGTCATAAATAAATGACATTATCACACATGCCATTGTTTTAGTAGTTATATTGCAAACAAGCAAGTCCATGTTGAGCAGATAATGCTATGTACCAGGTCAAAGGTATTAGTAAATACAAAGACAAATTATTGTAAATAATGCTTTTTGTATTAATAAGACCGTACATGTTTTAAATGAAAGTAAGTTGTCGGATACGACTAACTAGCCACCAAGGCTGCTGGGCACAGGGAACAGGTCACGTGACCAGACCTTTTAGACGCCATAAAGAAACACAATTGTTTACATTTAGAAATCTTCCCTCCACCACCCCAAATTACATCATATATGTACAACCACCTTTATGCGTTGTGGTCTATGGCAGGACGTTCTTTTTCGCTGTGCTTAGGGGCTCAGGTGGCAGAAATCAATTCATCTAAGCGACAAAGATGCCTTTGTTGTTTTCTGACATATGTTATTATCATAAGTTTTCTGACATATGTTATTATCATAAGGGGGGACACAGTGCTAACCATTACTATTTACCACATATGCTGCTTGTTACTATGTACAGACTCTTCATATGCTGCTTTTTTCCATGTTGGCGGAAACTGTGCCCACCTTTGCAATGATACTATATTGTAAGCACCATTATGCATTACTAGTCTAACAAATGCTTGTCAGTTTTTATGCTTACAGTCATAAATAAATGACATTATCACACATGCCATTGTTTAGTAGTTATATTGCAAACAAGCAAGTCCATGTTGAGCAGATAATGCTATGTACCAGGTCAAAGGTATTAGTAAATACAAAATAATTTGTTTCGATACTATTAAATTATAGCAAACTTTAGGAATGAGCCATCTTTATATTTCGTGAAATATTGTCAAATATTGATTTTATTATGAAACATGATTTCTCTATGGGAATTTAACATGGGGAAAAAGAGCTGGATAAGCTGCCAGAAGCGTCGAAAAAAACAAATATTTTTTATATTGACTCCGAAACCTGGATAGACAGCGTGGATGTGATCTAACTAAGAAAACAAAAGTTAACTATTGAAAATCCGCCCACTATCATTTCTGAAATTACCAAAATGTCCCCATGTTAAATTCCCATAGACATATACACTCAATGGACAAATAAATTAAAACTTTATGCAAGTCAGTTGGCATAGACCTTTGACAGGCAGGCCGCACGTGTAGCCTATGTAATACTCATACATGTATAATTCCATCACAAAACTATTTACACAATTCATTTGATTGGCCCGTAGCAAGTCTCTGTCCAAAATTTATATCCCAGTAAACTCCCACGCCGAACTAATTTTAATTTTCGTAAACGTGATGCGCAGTAAAATAATTCTTAAGAAAACGGAAAATAAACACATTTTCTTGATGAATTTATTTGAAATGCTGGAATTATAAGGAATGAATGGGCTTTTTGTGGAATTTATCGGGGATATAAACTTGAAAAAGACGCGGGAATACTAGACGAGGCCTTCCGGCCTTCGTCCAGTATTCCAGCGACTTTTCCAAGTTTATACCCCGATATATTCCACAAAAATGCCATTCATTCCTATAATATATGACAAATATAAAACAATCCATGACCGCAGATTAAAATTATTTTATAAGATGTTGAAAAACAAAACATTTAAGTCTATAAGACAGCACTGACATAAGTGAATGACGCTGACGTTGGGGTGAATGGGGTGGGACAATTGACAAAAGTATATGATGTTGCATGAAGGATAACATATTAAGTTAAAATAATTTTGCGAAATGTTACGTATATGTTTACAAGAGAACAAAGCCATACGGGAATGATCTTGACCTTTTGATATTTTGATTAAGGTGGGATGGGTATTGTTGTGTATAATGAGTCAAGATTGTGTAGCCAGGACATCAGCCAAATTTAGGAAGTCTTAAGGTCATCATAGAACAAAGATATATTAACCCTTTCATTTTGATATGTTAATTTTTCAACCAATCCAACCGTCACAAATGGTCTTCAGACTAGTCCATTTATGAAAAGGGGGAATTTTCATTTTGTTCTCAAAAATATGAACATTACATTCAAACAGTGTAGATCCTGATGAGACGGTTCACTGTTTGCATAGACGGCTATAGCGGGCTTTTGGTTCAAAGGGTTAAATGAACGGTATTGACCTCTATAGGAAGGCGGATGTGAATTGTAAGGAGCATGATGCAGCATGCTATTAGGAAAACATCCGCCATTTATGAAAACGGTACATGAATGTTAAGAGAAAAGAGACGAAATTTACGAAATGTTAAGGTTATATGAGAACAAAGCCATTTGAATGACCCGTTCGTTCTTCCAGCGATGTTATTATTTTCCCGATTGTTGGTGGACGTTCAGCACGACTGTCTCTTTTGACAGTTACATGAACATTTTACTTACTTCTGGTATTAATCCTTTCTTTGTTATATTGAATTTCTCTTAAGCAGAGGCTATGAGGCATCTGTGTACTATGACAATAAAGCATAGTCCGTGTCACAATTAAGCGGGTGAAATAAAGCCGCACTTGCAATGCATTTATTTTTCTTTTAGCCATGTTTTGGCGATTATCATGGATTTCATGTATATGTCTTGTAATTATTGTTGACATTGAGAGGAAGATGGAGGTAAACTAACTCAGGATCTTGTAATGAAGACAACCGACAAATATGAAAACATTCAATGACGGGAAACAGGAATTTAACTACTGGACGACCGGGCAGAAAGGCGAAACATAAAGACCCCTCAACATACTCCGTATGCCTAGGTAAACGAAAACGAAACAATTGGAGCTGCAGAAATAGGGAATACCAGACTATAGTCCTTTGATATCAAGTGTATCAGTCAAAGTTAGTAAACGCGTAGGAATTATGATGTCCGCCGGGGAATTCCTACCGTTTCCGAGACAAGCCGGATACACTTCATATTTTATTAATTTTATCAGGTAACGTTTTAGCCTACACACTGACACATTATGATGTTTTATTTGACAATAATGCGGACTTGTTTAAGTGACGTCATTCCACTGACGTCATTCGATAAGGTCATGTGACGCCGTTCGATCAATGAAAAGTTAGTTTTCATTTGTTGTAACTTGGATATTCATATCAGGTCAATGCCTGATACCGTGATATGTGATCAGTCATTACGTATTCGTCAATACATATTCGTGCTACCTGATAATTAACAACAACAACATCGTCATCAGTGACCTTGAACTTGGCCGGCCAGACGTGGGTCGTATGCAAAACAAAGCATCATCATAAGACACACATAGTGGCCAAATATTATCATATCGCTGAAGCGGTTCATAAGTTATTGAAATCTAAACGGTGTTACTAACGCATGCACGTACGTACGTACGTACGTGTACTATACGAGGACTATAACGCTATCCCCTATTGCCTGTCGGTGATAGATAATAACACAGTATACGAGCATACTTACATACATGTATATAGTCTCTGTAATATTGCATTGCGCTACACGATCAAAGCCGCTACCGACCAGGAGAATGCACGAACAGTCTCCATTAACACTGGTATCACAGACACCGCCGCCGGTAACGTCATTGAGTGTAATAGGCTGCGCACTATTCAGCAAACACTCGTCAGTAACGTAGCCTTCGTCACATACGCAATTGCCTGTAGTAAACAACACAATGAACACAATGAACAAGGTGTAAGACAACATCTGTACGGATATCACAGATACACAGCCGCCTGCCAAAATCATCAAGAACGTTTATGCACATATATTGGCACTGCCAACTCGCAATCAAGCAACTTGATTGTCTGATCCTGAGCTGAGGCTCAGAAAATCAAGCTACTTGGTTTCAAGCACAATATTCACGCCTTCTGAAAGAAAATGATGTACAACTAGAATATTGTTTTGAGACAAAAGCATATTTCCCCCGGCCCCACAAGACCACTACATGCATAATCGTGACTTGAACAAAATAGAATTTAAGGCAACAACAGCATATATATGTAGCTACCTTGTTTTTCTGCGTAAGTTAGCTGTATATTGGGAGAAAACAAAATAAAAAGAGACAACATATGCAAATTTCACGTGTTAAGGGCCATAACTCTGCCATTACTAGATTAATCCGCATCAAAGATCCAGGTGCACAACATTCCTGTTCAAGTTCGCAAATATAACTCAAACACTTTTGGAAAAACAAGCGACATAAATTTGTGATGACATTTGTGATGGACAAAACTACGAATTGCCATTCTTACTGGATGATTCCGCAAATATAACCCCGTGTGCACAACTACACAATCATGCTGATTAACATTCCTATATATGTTTTCAGTTACCGGCGACCAGCAATTTTCACTAAGTCAAGGGCCATAGCTCAGCCCATATTCTATGAATCAGCATAAAACTCACTTGATGCACAACTCCGCATGTTGATAAACATTCATATAATGTTTCATGACTGTAGCTCTAATAGTTGTTCAGTTATGTGCGACACAAGTTGAAAATCGCCACTTTTCACCAAGTCAAGGGCCATAAATCTGCGAATACTGGATGAATCCGCATATAAAACCCCAGGTGTACAACTTCACATAATGACAAATATTCCTATAAGGTTTTATGACTGTAACATAAATAGTTGTTTTCAGTTATGTGCGACACAAGTTGAAATTCGCCACTGTTCACTAAGCCAAGGGCCATAACTCTGCGAATAGTAGCTCAAATAGTATTTCAGCTATGCGCGACACAAGTTGAAAATCGCCACTGCTCACTCAATTAAGGGCCATAAATCTGCGAATACTGGATGAATCCGCATCTAAAACCACACGGGCGCTTCAACTTCACATGATGACAAATGTTCCGCGACTTTTGGAGAAACGCGCGACACATATTTTGTGATGGACAGACAGACGGACAACCATGCCAAAACAGCATGTCTCCCCATAATTGGGGGATACATAACTATTGTCAAGATTAGCGCAGGAGGTGGTTTAGCTTCATAACGTTATGATGGATACATGTATGACTGATAAGGCTAGTGTATTTTGAAGTACAGTATCAAGTCTTTTTGATTAGGCTGTCGTTAGCCATTAAGTATTGCGTTGTTTGCGTTGTATGTCATTCCTTGCTTTGCATATAGCTATGTTACTTTTGGAATACCCGGTTAATGTATTTTGGTATCAATTTTATAAAATAGTGGATAACCATGCTGCGGTTTTCTATTTGAAGCGATATGTGGGAGGTGTTATGGTCTAAGCGTTAGATTTACGGCTACGAGTTCGCGTATTTATGCGACGACGCGTCACATATACATCTCCAAATTGAAAATTCGGCATGGTTCCCTATTCAAATGCATTATAATGTGTTCCATGTTTCCTGAAACGACGGAGCATATCACGAACATTTATAATTTTACAAACAAATCAGCTTTTTGTTACGGTAATCGACACACCACGTGAAGAAAGGTAACTCCGCAAAAGTATAATCCATTCAAAATTGAGATTAACGGGACATTTTCTTAAATGATATATACACGTACTCGATTCAAAAGTTTATTGTAACGATTGTATTGTTTTCTACATACAGTTATACAATTGATTTGCTTTTATTCATATAAGAATCATGCAGTAATTCTGCCGAACACTTTCCAGTGTTTTTTTATAACAGAAATGTAAACAATTGTCAACTCGAGTTCCCAGGATTTACGCCTAATTCAGTAGCCGATTCCATAAAAATTACAAATTATACTTATCTAGCAAAGCATACTTTGAGGGAGTAATCATTTATTTTTCTCGAGTGACATTATTGCATATAGAACTAACGACTGCATATATTAGATGATTAAAAGTATGCAGAATTTTGGATGTGATAATGTAATAAATTCAGTATAATTCCTTAAATTGAAAATTTCTCCCTCAAAGTATACTTTGCTAGATAAGTATACTTTGCAATGTTGGTGAAATAGGCTACAGGTAATGAACAATATACAATGTAGTTTATATGCACAGTCACGTATGTTCAACTTGGAGTTCGTAAACTTGTAGGCGGATACTGGCCTATTGAGTTTGCATTCGAGCATTTCAGTTGATCATTGGATTATTCTGCATACATGCATTTAGGATGCGTGTGGTAACATATACTTTTTGTTGTTGAAGAGCCACATTGAAATAATTTTTGTTTATTATATTTGTCTGAGTTGGGCTATACAGGTCCAGATTGCAGATTAGATAACCGAACATATGCCGAAAATGATTTGGGATACAATTTGAATCCCCAGCCGCCATTGTTTACAAAAACGGGCAGGGATGCATAGATATGTCGTAAAACACAAACTTGCAACATTGCTTACGGTTCACTATATTCAGAGTATTAGCATATCACAGTCATGTGTTTCTTTAATGTGAACATGTTGAGTAAATTGTTTTATGGAGCTCACTGACTTAAATGTGAAATGTAATAGCACGGAATTACAATGATACCGTTGCTGAATAATGCCGCGAGTTCATGTTTAAAACAGGAAGAGACGCAAACACATACAGGCCGGATGTTAGTAAAGGCATATAGGTAAGGTATATCCAAACGTTTCTCGTTTGTTTTACGAGTGAATATGTACCTTAAAATATGTACCTTGAAATATCTTGGGGTACATGAAATCTACGTCATTTTTTCACAGTATGTAACACAAAATGCTGCCTGATATATGTACATGTACATGCAAGTATAATACCACGCCGGCTCGCCTCGAAAATTGTATGGCAGGACATGTTCGCTAGCCTCAAACTCGGAATTTGTACACGTGTCTCAGCTTAACCTGATACACTTTTTATTAAAATACATAAGCCTAGTATTTATATTATCAGGTAACAAGCCCTGTATTGGTCAAATACGGACTAACTGATAACACATTGCTGTATCAGGCATTGACCTGATACTTGATACGAATATCCGGGTTACAACAAATTGAAAACTTACGTTTCATTGGTCGAATAGCGTCACGTGACATTACCGAATTACGTCAGTGGAATGACGTCACGTAAACAAGTCCGTAATTGCTGATTATGTAGCCAAAACCGTTACTGATAAATAGATACCGTGCTAATGTATTTTGATATCAAGTTTATCAGGCTGAGCTCGGAAACGGTAGGAATTCTTCGGCAAGCCTAGAAATTTCTACGCGTTTCCTATCAAAATAAACTAGTCCGGTGTATTCTCTGTAGAATGTTTGTCGTAAAACTACCTCACATACCATTAACACAGGAACCGTGACCACTACACTGGCTGGGGCAAGCGATTTCATTCATGTCAGCCGTTTCCTGCACATGGGTCTCCTGGAACTCTATATTTCTCTCCAGCTCGCCGGCCACATGCATCACGTATACCTCGCAGTACGAACCTTGCCAGTGCACGCTACGGTTCAACTACAACATGATACTGTGATGCAATCACATGTAATACTACAATATGTCAAGCGATCCAAGATCATCACAGAGAACGACTACCAGAAGGACAATCTATATTTAACAATGTCTGTTTAAATGTACACACTCTGGTCCATTTTGTATGTGGTGTTCGTCAATAGAAGCCTGTAGTAGCGACGCTATGCGTGTGTCCACCAACGTTTGAGTTTTACAAAGCGATATATAACATTTAATATTTAACATGCTATGCTTGAGTGTCGTATGCTACTATGCTACTCGTACACGTAATATACGCAACTGCCGTGTATATACAACTACATGTACATGTACTTGATGATGACTTTAAATATTAGGCTTTATGTTTGCATGTATTTGCAAAACAAAGTGGATAAACATTGTGATAGAGAGCCGGTATTTTCATGTAGTATGTTTAGTGAATTACACTTCTGTAATCATCAGCATATTGACCCAATATAATATGATTATCATATACACTGTATATTTTAGAACTGTAGTGCCAGCGAAACACTGCTGCTATTATAATAACAACGTGTGCATTCAAGTCATGTGGTTGCGGCAAAACAAGTTTCTTAGTATATGCCGTGTTCATTTCGGACAGGTAAGGACAGTACACACTGCTGTTACAACACCGCCTCGGCTAATCTTACCAATATTTGTAATCAGTTTTATTTCGAAATACTTGAATATTCTGCTTAAAATCAAACAGCTTGATTGGATGAACATGAACTGTGCTACATCTCAGGCTCAGTCAATCAAACTGATGTATTACGAATTGAGTTTGCTAATAGAAGGTCTGACATGTTGGTATCTGGGCAAGGTTAATGCAGGCGGCTGTGTATTATAGCATAACAACAACGTACAGCGACATCCTGTGCACATTCCTGGAGTGTCTCGTTTGTGGCCGCGAAGGGGGCAATATCAGCATATCGGTACGTGGGACAGTCTGACGCAAAGTACCGTTCACATCGTTCCAGTGCGTCTTCCACACTGATGCTGTCTGGGTTTTCTTCTGCTTCCCGCTGGAATGGATTAACCCTTACAATGCTGAATTAAATTATATCGCCTTCTGTCTCAACAAAAGCATAGTATCTCTCAAGCATGTATATGTTCTAGTTTCTGACATAATATACTTGAACATAGTGCACGTTTGTTTTAACGATCAAACACAATAGGCCGATTGATTGATACACCATGTATGTGGTGAAATGTGAAATGACTGGAGAAATGGGGTTTATGAGCTTTACGACCAGTGTCGATTCAGATCAGTCTGTGCATCCGCACAATCTGATCAGGATCTGTACTGTTCGCCATTCCATCAATAAAACAACCATCGTGCTTCTAACATCGTGCTTCTAATAAAGATCGTTATCAGGCTACATGAGTGTGCTATTTGATCAGGAGCTACACTGGTTACAAGTCACATAAGCCCCGTTTCTCCTTAATTAGTATATCGTTTACTGTGCATGATATGCAAAAACTCGCTGATCTCCGCTTGTCTCCTTTATATATATAGAGGATCTTACATGAGTGATGATTTAATATGATACTTATTAAACGAGTTTACTAATTTCATAGGAAACGAGGTTTTGCCGAGTTTAATAAATACATTCATCACAAATATTAGATTATATGTATTGCTTAAGCACCTCATTGTATATTAAGCAGCTGTACTGGTCAGCAAACATATTTTCTATATTGAGCTAATTTGAGCTATGTTGAGCTAATTTGCATTATTTATTATACTAGTCTAATATTGTTTTATTACACTGTGAGTGCCCATTTCATGCAATAAATTGATATATTGTATTCATGTGTATTTACTATGTTGGTATAGTTGGCAGCAATACCAAAGTCTCCCACAAGCTTAGCTCACAATCAATTAATGACAGATTAACGAGGTGACATTCCATATTCGCAAAGTTGCAAATGCATACCCCACACGTAATTGCAGAGTACAGATTCTGGTGGACGAAAAGCGGAATCACAATCTGACTTGAATAAGATGATTACACCATCAACCTTTACTGTTATTACCCATGTATATGCTGAAGAATGGGAATGATTGCTGCGCTATTATAAGTGAGAATTTGGCTCGATAAAATACTTCCGGTTGTTCAATGCGATTTCAAATGGGAAAAACACAGGTAGGTACCTTGTTTCATATATTGCATATGTTTTGTAGAGACGTCCTATGAAAATGACACTATACTTATTCGGACCGCCAAAGATTCCGATTACGGCAGGATCTTCATACTTTTTTCGAGATTGCCTAGTTTCCCAGATCATTCGAGAAAACTACCGGATATGCCCGTCCAGGAAGCGATTTTTGGTCAATTTTCATTTTCCCAATGTGCATTGTGTCATGAATTTTGTTAAAACTACGTTCGCAGCCGACGAATTCTCGACAACGTTCACACATGAGCTCTAAAGTCGGATTTGTTGATGCGTTGACAGTATAATGCATTAATTTTTCAATTTGATGCGCGGATATAAGGTGTGATGCGGAGCAATGATGACGTTCAAATTAAACGGAAAGTATGTGTGGAAACTGTTCACCACGACGCTTGTTTATGCTCTTATTTTGTATTGTTCCTTTTGCTTCAGACAATTTACTTGACAGTACAGTTGTTACGCCTTGACATACGCACTGAATGTATGAAAAGATGCAATCGGTCAAGCAATTATATTTATATTAACTGTTAAACGTTATTTAATTTCATAGAATTGATCGTATTAAAATATTAAACATCCACCCGATATTATCCTTACCACAATAACACAATAGCTGATGAATGTATAACGCCATTTCACGGTTGCTTCAAAAAGGTAAATATATTGTTTTATGATGTGATAATACAATTGATTGAATCTTAGTCAACGCTAATTTGTTGTAAGCGGCCTTGTCCATCAACCACCTGATACTGTTGATACCGTCGTTAAGATTAATGACGTCAAATAAGCTATGCCCAATCAACAATGTCGCGCTACGTTATGAAAGTATGCATTATTCATAGAAACTTTAGCTCAGTTGTAGCGTCAATATTTAAACGGCAAATAAACTTAAAATTCTTACAGCGAACATCGAATATTTATTTATCCTGCTAGCCTCACTAGCAAAGTTACCTGGACATTGTCCACGCACATCATATAAATAGCAGTGAAAACGCTGCTTATAATTTACCTTCACGATATGTGAATGCTTCCAGCCCTGGCTCGATTTTTTCAACCTGCGTGTCATGTCCGGATTGAGAGACCTGGTCGATCTATACTCTCGTTGTCCCTTATTTTTCTTGTTTCCTCCACGGTCAACACCAGAGGTGCACGTGGTGTCTTCATTGATGGAACACAGGGGTTCATCGAGTCCTTCGCTTGGACAAACACACATTGATGTGTTTGTAACACTATCCCATAAGTTGCTTTCAGCATTCTCAGATATCAGCAGACTTTGTGATTCCAGAAGTCCTTGGTGCCCCAATCTACAAGATAATATAAATGATGGCATGTTCCAAAAAGTTTAATAAAAGACTGCAACTGGAAATATTATATATAAACGTGGCCGAACAATTTTTGGTCAACTTTATTTCAATTAAAATCGACATTTTCGGTTTTGAATAATGATTCCCGTTTTTATCACCACAGGAGCTGTGACGTTCAGATATCCGAGACAATTGCATGTGTGATACAATGATAAATTAAACTGTAACATAATGCATATTGTCTGAGATATGACAATTTGAAACTCGGGATCAATTTGTGTTGTCCCCCTGATAGTCGTATCATAAAGTAGACATCTAAACTGGACAACCTGAAATGTTGCAAGGCGGCCCCACTGCTAAGGATACCACTGTGACGGTAATGGAATCACATTGACGTCCCAATACATATGTGGCTGTGACTGGACAAATGGGGCTTATGGTATTATTAGACCAGTGTAGCTCCTGATCAAATAGCACACACATGTAACCTAATAACGCTACATATTGAGTGTTACAGAAGCATGACTGGTGTTTCATTGATGGAATGGCGAGCGGTGCAGATCCTGATCAGACTGTCCGGGTGCACATGTAGATCTGGATCTACACTAATTGCAAAACCCATAAACCCAATTTCTCCAGTCGCAGCCACATGCAATATGTCCTTTGAAATCATGAACATATATGACCACCATAGATGCATGACAACAAACGTCCGGTTTAGAGGGATTCGTCGTATTATAATACCGCATACCCCCAAGATTTCGAAAAGTCGTTCGGTACACCCCACCACCACCACCAGTAACCAGATACGGTTTCTATACTCCCGTCGCTGTGGGTGAAATCGTCCTCCGGCCTGCCATTAAATTCACCGCACAGGCCCTGTATGTTGCCTACGTCATATGGTGACGCTGTTATGATGACATTGACGACAGATCGCCAAGTGGAGACGGACATTTCCACCACTGTTCCGTGTTGGAAGACGACCTACATATAGGAAGACAAGTTAAAATGATGTTGAACATGTGCAGTTGGAATAGGCTGAATTATTCTGGCCATTCTTCAATATATAATACATTTAAACCCGCCTTTGTTCGAGTGCCACAGACCGCAAAAGGCCAATATGTCGTAATCTCACCGAACATTCACCTGTATGGCATCACATTGACGAAAATAAAAGAACGCCGCGGCCATAGCGCCATAGAGTGGCTACTTGAGTAATGATGCACGGATTATGTGGCTGTGACTGGAGACATTAGGCTTATGGGTTTTATGGCAAATGTGGGTCCAGATCAAACTGTTCGCCATTCCATCAATAAAAGACAGTCGTGCTTTGCTTTTAGCAAACAAATTAAAACATTACCAGGCTATAGGAGTGTGAAATTTGAACAGCAGCTACATGTAGACTGGCCTCAAATCCCATAATCCCCATTTCACCAGTCACATACAAATATATGTTATTTTGAATGTCATTATTATCATCGATTGGCGATTTACCTTTGTCTTGGTGCACGATATATCGTACACATCCAGTTTCCCGTCCTTATCTGAGATATAGCCCGTAATGGGGCTATACCCGCAGTAGTTTACCGTGTAGATATCCCGTCCCTGTCGAACAGTTACCGCGCATATACAACTGGCCCAACCGCCGTTACACGATGCCGTTTTTATCTGCACCTAGAAGTACAATAAGTGCAGGGTCAGTGGAAGAAGGGACTACCTCCATGAGGGAGTTACATGTAGCCTCTTTATTCCAGTACCTCATGCATTGTTGATGTGACTTGATAAATGGGTCTCCGCCGGTGTAGATCCAAATGATGACCAGCTGGTTCAAATGATAACAGTGTTATTATAATGTTACAAATGTTCACAACGTCACGTATCATGTGTTTAAATTTATACAGACTATAATAATTTCAGCATGCATAGCAGATGTGTGACGGATGAACACACTGTCAAAACAATACACCTACGTATATAATCGTATGACAATCGGCTCTAAGTGAAACTCCAAATCTACATAAAGTCAAATAATTAATGCTATCTCTAAATAATTAGAGCTAGCTCGACTAGTAGTATAAGGGGGTCAAAATGATACCACCACCCTCTGGAAGCCACCGGTTACGCGCGGTGCCCCCCACCACATGATGTTATCATTTTTGACTCCCTTATACTACTCGGATTTTCCCCCACTGTTCGGCGGGTATGTATGAGAAGAATGGAACATATTTTTCATCAAACGCGAGACCATATATTTCTGCCATGAAAAGATATGCCCTATTAGAGATAAGAAATCCATTGATTATACTTAGTAGATATAATCACACAATGGTTCTAGTTAATTGTGCGTGGTTGAAGACAGGTAGTCACGAGAGCTGTTTTCGTACCGGTATTTACGAGTATTGCAAGCATCACCGGGCATGGATGCGAAGAGAGTCCGTTTCATCTCGCCCATGTAGGCATTGCGGGGTAGGGACGAGATCCGAGTCACTAATATGTCCACCATGCGGTGGCACTCAGGCTACGCATCAACTGGTTAGCAAGGAATTACGTGCTCGCAAGTACTATCGTTTAGTAATAATTGAAATCGGAAAGTCAGTTAGAAAAATAGAATCGATCTGATGTGTAGTTTTTTTTATAAGTCCCGGTGGCGTAACGGGGCCCAAAAATTATTTATGTTCCGTATGGAGGGGCCGTCGGAACAGCTGGACTGTATGGTGGAGGAATCTGCTGCTGCCTCAAACACGCGAATAAGCATATCACGTCCCGAGACGGGCGAGGAGATATTTTCTCTCGTCGGCCCTCCCCTCAATAACGTTTTTTTTTATATCTTCGTTCGCGAGAATTTGTGGTCGAGCCTTGGACCGGATCGTACCCTTTAACTCCTGATACCTTGACATCTCCTCGACAACCATCTTGAACTCGCTATCTGATATATCGTTGTCGGCTATTGCTTTCGACACGATAACGTCGATACTGTTTTTCTTAGATCTCGCGAGAATCGCTATTCGATCGTGCTTTCGACTATTGGCCTCTAGTTTTCGGCCCACGAGTCTGGTCGTCATGCAAAGCAGTCCCGCCCCCGCCGCTACAGCACTCAAGGTCGCCGCGACCGGTGCAGCGACAACTGTTGACAATAAAGACACACTCCCCACCCCGATTACAACGGAAGCTGAGGCTAACGTGGTGCTCACCCCCTCTAATATATTGACTGACCGCCTATATTTCTTCGCATAACCCGTCCGCGTCTCTCCCTCGTGTTGTAGAATCTGTTGTATCTCAACGATCCTGGTCATCCTAAAGGATGCCGGGTCGGCCGTCCTCGAAGGTAAGTGTGGTTATATAGTTTCTCGTCATTCATCATAAATCAAGTTCTATTAACAGTGTAACAATAGTGGAGGAAGTTGATTGGTCAGCGATTTTTGTAACAAAGTTAATAACACTACCTGCCGAAACTTTAATTGCAGTGTCATCATCGAATATCGTAAAACCTGACCTATGCCCGGTGTGCTTGGTGATGCCAGACTTCTGTTCTACACCATTCAGGACGAGATTCACTCGGACCTCGGCAACGGCGTGTCCGCGAATGTTGACCGAGCAGACCGCCATTCGAAAAATCGTCCCGGACACTGCCATGGTGTATCTATCCCCCATATCTGTTGCTCGCGTTGGCACCGAATGAATATTCGTAGGACCCCTCATTAAGTGTACCCCGCTCCTCGGCCCAAACTGTTATGACGGGTTTTCGAGCTTGCAATTCCCCTACTTGCGCAACCGCCCTAGTTAAAATTGTGCGGGACTGTGCTACGCCCCTCTCCAGCCTTCTCATTGCGGCTTCATCGTATGCTGCGGCCGCGACGGGAACTTCCCGTTTTAAGTTGGAACTACATGGACCGTATATGTTCATGATTAATATGTAAATATATATTATGTTTAATCAGTAATTTCGAGAACGACTGAAATCGGGTAATCGTTATTCAACTTTCTCGCTTGATCATCAAGAATAGAAATCTTCAACTCGTGGATATGTCCCGATTCCAAAACTTTCATCTCGGGGTGTGGGAAGTCTAAGGTCACAGTCTCCCCAAAGAAACAATCACTGGCTTGCACGGTTTTCAGTAATGTGCTGGGGTATCCGTCTATCATGTTGTACGATGTGTTAACCCAATCCAGGTACACCCTGAGAGTTTTCGTGACTGCGAAGTTTACTGGGGTCGCGCCGACGTGCTCGCCTACCTCAAACCTTTCATCCTCATTGGCAGGGGGTGATATTTTAAATCCTAACATTGAGGCCAACCCCGGAGTGAGAGTGGCTACACCAGGAATCTTCGCCGCGAACAAAGTTTGGACATCTCCGAAACCCCAAAGGCCAGGATGTAATGCGACACTTGATTCCGCAAGGGTTCTAAGCAATTCTGCACGACTGAGATCCCTATCTGGAGGATCTAAGGATACGATGGACTCAACCGTGAACGTGATCGATCTGAGGCCTACCATGCATTTTCCGCAGCAGTTGTCGATTGACTTTTGAAGTTCACAACTCTCTTTTTGAACATTAGTGATAGTAGCAAACATAATACTATCTTTCAATGGGTACCCAAGCATTTAACTTTAATTCTGATGCAAAGTACGCAGTCAGAGGTAAATACACGCAAAAAGAAGTTGTTAACCCCCTTGTACATCCAAATATAACGGTTAGACCGGACAGTGGCTTTGCCACCAATTTTCCCGACATCTTTGAACAATATAGGATGCCCAAGATTACTACGATGGAGGCCGTGAACGGGTGGAAAGCAACACCGATGCAGTTTCGGCAGAATCAGCTCAACTTCGCCGTATGGTGCGCGACAGCCGGATGCGGGGTTTCCTCTCAGGACCATCTGACATCCAAGAATGTCATGCTCCGAAGTGTCTACAACTTTCATGTTTATTATACTATTAGGAGGATTCTCAAAGAACTAGGTATTCCACTATCTCAAGATAACACATGGAATCCTATTTCCAACACATACGACCGTAGGGCGTTCGAAAGACTGTGTAGCGAATTTAAC
This sequence comes from Conchocele bisecta, assembly GCA_029237695.1. Taxonomy (NCBI): domain Eukaryota; kingdom Metazoa; phylum Mollusca; class Bivalvia; order Lucinida; family Thyasiridae; genus Conchocele; species Conchocele bisecta. Next base: position 73,497,206 of record CM055268.1, read on the forward strand.
GTTTCAAAAGACGAGGACTGGAGACAGAAAGCATTTTCTAACAGCACTGGCCTCGGGGACGTTCTCATTCGGGGCCAGTCCGGAAATTGGAAGCAGACAGATTTTAGACACGATCACTCCGGCGACCACATCGTCTGTCGGAACGCCGGGAATTTTGATCCAGCGACGATGACCTTCGGGCCGGAAGTGTCTGGAGGTCGGCACTGTGGCGTCTCATCCTGCAATTGGTTACCTCCGAAACGAGCTCACATAGATTACATACAGCAGGCTGCTGAGGTCCGGGACGCGTGGGGTACATTTATGTTAGATAAGGGTCTGGGGTTCAAGCAGGCCGGGGTTACTCGCCTCAACGACTCCATTCGCACATACGTCTGGGCCATCCTCGGCGCACAGAAGCAAACTCGCAGTTCTATACTAGGCACGGGAACGGCATTTGACGCGCAAAAACAATTATTGGCACTTGTAGAGGACGCCATCTCAGCTAAGGTGGACCTGGAGAAGGCGATCAAACAGTATCAAGACGTTTTGCAGAATGCCAGTAACCCAATAGACTATGTATTTGGAATAGGTCTTTATATGGCGCCGAGCAATATGATACTACGAGACGACCCGTTTGACGGTTACACTAATCAGATCGTAATCGCCACCGTCAATCAAAATATCGGCCACAACGGTAACGTGAACGTGGATATCATCAAGCGCACCCACAACATGATCGGGTTCAACAGTGGAAGTGGAACCGATTTCCTAAAACTGCAAGCGCCCACCCCACCACAAAGCCCCCCAGCAAGTTCATTTGAACCCAGTGTTCCACCGAGTTCGGCGGTTGTTCCACCCGCAGAAATAGGACCAGCAAGTTCCCCCAATTCACGAATTGGAATAGGAGCGAAAACTAGTGTCACAAACCACGAGTAGGAGAAATTAGGGCTCGTCGTTGCCCTCGTGGCGTTCGGACTATTTGTGATTTGGTTTTAGGAACTCTCGGGCGGAGAATAGTAGGAGACCGGTGATCGCCACGATTAAAGCCCAAGTATTTTTGGCGAGCCATCCGACCGTTTTTGATAATATAGATAACAAGTAAGAAACGATACTCCCGATCAATCCAGGCAGTGCGGCAGCAGCCTTTCCGGCTAATTTAGCCAGGAGACTGGCGAGGGCTTTTAGTTGTTTTGTTTACCCTCTCCTTGGCTCCACCGGATGGCGCGGGTGCTGGCGAGGGGGCTGGCGCGGGTGCTGGCGCCACATCGACAGTGATAGCTAGAAATATGGTCGATATAGTCATGCCGATAGCCGCGAGGATGCTTGCTATCGTGACGCCCTGCTCTCTGAACAGAGTGCGAAGACGCTCACCGAGTGTCGTCTCCTCGTGCAGAACCCTCGAGATTTTTTCGCGGATCCGACTTATTTGGGTGCGGAGAGCCTCACGGTTAGTCGAGGCAGCCTCCAATCGAGCTTCTCTTTCATCCCTCAACGACCGCAGGCGTTCGATGATCCGCTCGGTAGATTCTCCATCGTCAAGGGCTTCCCAAAGTTTTTTTTCTTCTAGGGTGATATGTTCATCCAGCGCTGTGAGTTTGGAGAGGTTAAGGACCAGTTCGCCCCGGACTGTTTGCATAGACTTATCGAGGCCCCGGAGTTCGCAAAGAGGTAATGGTGGGTCATCGTTCGACGTCTATCATTGCTACCAGGACGGCACAAGAGTGCGAAAATGCGGTATATCAAGGTATTGACACCAGTCGAAATAACAACGTAACCAGACTTAGAATCGGGGCTGGTGACAATTAAGGCAGATAACGTCGCGAGCGACAACGTGGTCGCGGCCGCTTACGGCAACCGATTCTACATCTCGCTCGACGTTGAGTTGCTGGAGAGTCACATGCCCTACTATCAAAGCGCTTTGGCGGACCGACTCGAATACGAACTAAGGTTCAACGACTACGGCCGAGTTATCATAGCCACCGACGTGGCATCGACGTATGCGATCGATAATGTTTCGCTGGAGTACGACATGGTCACGATGCCCGAACTCGCACGATTAATCAGATCCCAGTACGCTGGGCGCGTTGCCATACTTTACGACCGAGTTCTTCGTCACCGCAAGATGACGAAAGACAAAAGCGACACATTGTGGAATATTAATGTCAACGTACCCGCCCGCTCGATGAAAGGTATACTGATGTTGTTCGAGGATGCTCGGTTCGCGTTCGGTGCTAGAAAAACCGACAAATTATATATCTGGCAGTCATGCGAGGCAAAGCGTATGGATCTCCACTCAAAAGTACAACGCCGTCCTCAAGGATCTGCGCAAGCAAACGAAATGGGTCGCCCTCTTTCACTGCAAGGACCGAGACTCATTCGATGACTGTCTTCGAGAGAACGACGTTATCCCAACGCGCGAGGAGCGCCTGGAGGTTCGACAGATGTTTTTGGAAACTAAGCACGCCAAGCTTCTGCTAAAGACCGATCAACCAACTGCTTATAAAGTTATTGATTAATTAATTTTAAGAAAATTGCAAAGTAATAAGCAATTGCTTAACAATGCTGAACAATGCTGAACAATGCTGAACAAATGCTGAACAAATGCTGAACAAATGCCTAGCAATGCTGAACAAATGCTTAACAATGACGAACAAATGTCGAACAAATGCTGAATAAATGCTGAGAAATTGCTGAACAATGTTGAACAATGCTTAACAAATACTTAGCAATGCTGAGAAAATGGTTAACAATGCTGAGCAATTGTTAAGAATGTGTTGCTCTGCTGCGAGCTTTGTTGCGAGCATAAGGGTGATCATAAGTATCGGGTGGTGTGCTTGGCAATATGTTAAAGTTATGAGACTTGTAAGAATAGTTAAATTATTTTAAGAAAATTAGCAATAATGAACTGCGACGAACTTCTCGATCAGCTAATGGAAGAAACCTCAACGCCGACTATCCCCAACTCCAATTGCGAATTGGGAGGAACTGAAACCTCAGCACCGTTGATCCCGACAGATGGAACACGTGTCGGCACGAATGAAATTGAAAACTCGGCGCGACGCGAGCGGCTAGCTGCGCTTGTTGCTGGGGGGCAATCGGAGCATTATCTCGGTAGGCGTCTCTCAGTTTGTCAGGTGGATAAGATGCCAGATGTCGAGATCGATAAAATGTATGCGCGATACGAATCCGTTAGGTGCGGAGATGGCAAAAATTCTAGGATCGGCGGCTATTCATTTGTACGCTACCGCTGTTAGTATACTTCTCCCTATACCAAACACCGTGGGGTTAATTCGCGATCTAGAGACTGACCCTTTTATAGGACACACTCTTAGAACAGCCTGCTGCTCAATTTATCACAAGTTTGGAATGTACTTAGCTCCGCTGACAACCGCGTTGACCACTCGTAAACACTGTCAATTTGGACATAAATGCCACTAACTATAAGCCCTAATATTAATATTATAAATGATGACACAAGACACACCTGCGAGAGTGACGCAACAGCAATCCCAGATTGCACCAACTCCAACAGGGTTGGGGTTGAACCCGATTGCAGCACTTCCAACTCCGATTGATCCTCCAACGGGACCGCAATCCCCGATTGCTCCAACACTGTTGAATCCGGTTGCACGACATAAAAATCCAAAAAGACAGGCTGCTGGGCGAGCAGCAGCTGCCTCACGAAAAGCTAAACAAGATAAAATACTCGCCGATCTTCGAGAGGCCAAACGATTGTTGCAATCGGAGACAGAGACAGCAAAACACCCGGTGGCAGCCGTCTCTCCCCCAATTGGCGAATTGGAACCGATTGCTCCCAATCCTGATTGGAAAATCGTCCCGTGGGTTGTTGGTGGTGGTCTGTCGGTTGTGGGCACCCTGTATGTGCTTTACCATTTCAACAACAGGTACCCCCTATTACACCAATCGCGATTGGAAAACAACCCCCAACACTGTTGGATGCGGTTCCGAAGAAAGTTACGAAACAACAATCGCAATTGGGTGCGCCCCATTTAAACATTGATCGTGATCCCTTTTATATGCAATAATTATAATGGCTGAACACGATGGTAAAATGATAGTGAATGCGCTTTATCACGCCGTGGTGATATCGGGTCTCAGGATCGGGTTTGCTAGATTATCAAAGATGGCCTTCCAGGGGCCCGCTCCCAAATTTGACTTCACTGTGAAAGACGTAGGGCTCGTGACCTTGGATGTAGCGGCCGCAGTTTGGACCCGAGATTATATAATTAAAGCTGGAATTCTACCCGTTAATATATGGAAATAATGGCTTCGATCGAAATAATGATAGGTGGTGCACTTGTAAACGCATTGGCGTTCAGCGGTAGCAACTTTATATTCTCGAAAATGAGAAGCTCGAACGTGGATGAGGAGCGCAAGCGTCACGATTTAGCTGTAGAACAACTCAATAGCGCAAAGGAAGCATGGTCGAAAAAACGAACCGCCCATCTGGACTGGGTCAACGAAGAGCTTCGCCGCGAGAATCAAGCCGCGCAAACTTTCCAGAACGTTGAAGAAGCCAACCGCGAGTACGCGCTGGCATATCCACAGAAAAGTCTCGCGCCGCTGGATCGCGAGCCCCAACTTTCAGATTTCTATGTACCGTCAGACGTCCAAAAAGACCGCCAGATCGCGTTCATCGTCGTGGGAATGAGTGTGGTGGGTCTCGTCGGCTACTATATTCAATCGAGAGTTCAAATTAATTAATAATTTTTACAAAATTAATAATTATTTTAAATTCTTTTTTAAAAATATATATATACAGAACGATGTTAGCTGACGAACTTTATTTTGCTATGATCGATGTGGGCTACACTGCCCTTAAACACCGCATAGCTGGCGCAAAGGGTATGATTCGTCTGGCCCGAGATTCTCTCGAGACGTGGCGCTTGGACGAAAAAGTGACCACCCTTTTCGCAAAGCGGATGTTAGATTCCTCCACCAATCATGGGGGATTGGACTCCCAATCGAGATTGGATGAATCAGATTTTCCCGAGTTCCTTCAGAACTTAACCTCCAATCGTGGTTGTACTTTCAACAAAGGTTTATTATTAACGACGCAGTTACCAGACGATCTGGCGAGGTCATGTTGGAGATTGTCCGATCTATTAAAATACATCGCATACGATGGACACACGCAAACTTGATACCAAACTATCGGTTCGCCTAACACGCAAGCTAATGGACACATAATACAGCCCCAGCGGCTACTGTAAGGGCCTCGCGGCCATCAAGAACCTCGCCGCGGCGACCAAGGTTTCCGAAAACGCTGTCAAGGAATGGCTCAAGAAGCAGGCCATCTGGCAGATCTATTTACCCGCGCCTCGCAGTATTCCTCGGCTGAAATTCGACGTGCCGGTGCCTAACCAAGTTCACCAAGCGGATCTCCTGTTTCTCCCTTACGATCGCGTTTGTCGCAAAACGTACAAGTACGCACTGACAGTCGTTGACGTAGCGAGTCGTTATAAAGGGGCTGAATAATATATAAAAGGAGTCCTCTCAAATGGCCGAATCTTCTCCAGGTCGATCCAGGCCGCGAGTTCATGGGCGCGGTCTCTCAGCTGTTGGCTAAACACAACGTTCATGTCATACACGGCCGCGTCAACATCCACCGGGACCAGGGAATCGTGGAGCGATTCAATCGAACCCTGGCTGAGAGACTGTTCGGTCACCAATACGCCAAATAACTTGTAGACCCTCATACGCGACGAACCGAGTGGGTGGCCAGGCTGCCCGCCGTGGTTTTCGCACTGAACAGCGAGGTGACCAGATTGATCGGTAAGAAACCCGTAGATGCCATCAAATCTAAAAAGGTGACGAGCAAGCCCTCTGCCGTCTCGCGCGGTCGACCCGTTGGTTTAGAGGAGCAACGGCTTCCATCGGATGTTGACGTCCGGGACCTCTATCAACCGGGAGAGCTCGAAGGTGGCAGCCGCCGCGCGACTGATCGCGAATGGTCTCTCAATGTATATCATCTGGATCGATCTATTACCAAACCCGATGAGCCCGTGCTCTACTATTTGACTGATGGTCCATCTCGCGGGTTTGTTCGCGAAGAACTTCTTATGGTACCTTCTGACACCCAGCTGCCCCCGGATCGTCAGAGTCTTTAGTATTCTCCCATTCTTCAGAGCTCTTTTTTTTAACTATCCTATAGGCTCTGTGTGTATCCCGTCTTCCATCACTCTCCTCTTGTCGTAGTACGCCGACAAACCCAACTTCTCCTGCTTGTACGTCTTCATCACCCCGTTAACCATTCGGAATCCCCTTTTCTCCACCATATCCCTACCCCCTTCGAGAGCACTCTTGTACCTTCCCCAAGTCAGATCGTTAGATCTCTTCGACATCCCCTTGGCTGAGTGCTTAGATTTTCCGTCACCGCTCACGTAGTAACACTTGCTACACAGAGCGATGGCTCTATCTCCCTCCACTTGAACCGATTCCGCTTGAACAGTCCCGGAGTTCTGTTGCTCCACGCGTCCCACGCCAACCACTCGGCCTTCTCCTTATTGAACTTTCTCTTCATCTCCTTTCTCACTACCTTCGCCAACGTCTTCTCCGACAGCGCGAAGTACATGTTGTCAGTGTCCATCTGTATCAGTTCGAAATCTCCGCGATCCACGTAATTGTCCAAGAAGTCGTAGTAAAACAGGAGCATCCGGAGCTTGGCCAGCTGGTAGACCGCTATGCCACACTGAAACGGTCTGTTGATCACCACTCGAGTCTTCCTGCTCGATATCTCGTAAGCCTCCCCAATCTCCTCCAGGTCTTCGAACCACGCCGACCTCAGTGCCCAGTCGACAGTCTTCTCATCCTTCGTATATGTGGTGTTCAGGTGTCTCTCTTGTGCCTCTATCAGCTTGCCACAACACGCGTTGCCAACCAGTTTGAATATCTCCGCCAACACCGCCTTGCTCTTGTCGACGTCCCCCGTACGTCTGGCATCGGTGACCTCTTTAACGAACCATTGAAATGGTTTGCCTGGCGTGTAGTCTATCACCCTATGCACCGCCTTGACAATCATACCGTGCTCCAGATACCACTTTAGCAGCGGGGAGTATATGCTCATCTTCATGGCGGAAATTGCCCCCACGAGCTTTCTTTGTCCTTTGACCCTTTTCCTCCCGGTCCTGGCCAGGTAGTCCTTCATGTGCTGCGGAACCTCGGTCGCGTCGACTTTTCGATTAACGAACAGCGGTGACATTTCCGAGAATTTGTCTCTCAACGTTTCCGGTACCTCTATATCCAACTCCGCAAATCCGAACCACTTTTCACTCCTGACCTTCCTCACAAAACGGTCTATATACGACTGTCTTTCCGGGTCGTCACACGTCCATATCGTCTCCTCCCCGCACGGCATGTCTTTCGACAGAGTAGACAGGTACAGTGCATTGGCGTCGTACCCCATCACTGCCTTGTACATCTTCTCCTCCCGACTACCTACCTGACCCCTGATCGTCGACCTGCCAGCCTCTGAGTATCTGGAGAACACTATGGACGGACTACCGACCAATCCCTGCTTCATCATCTCATAAGTTTCAGACTTCGGCGACCACAGCTCGGGCGTGTCCGCCTTCCCATCGATCGACCCGCGGAGTAGGTACTGAAGGGAAACACCGGGCAGAGCCACAGCATCCTTGAGTATATCCACACCTCTTCACCTGTAGAAGTCAGTCATTTTAGTGAGAGCCTCCAGGAACGGTCCTACATCCAAGTCGTTGTAGTGTTGCAACCATTCCTTGAACGTCTTCATCCCATTTTCTCGGAATACCTTCTTACACTCTTTCCACTCGGACAACGACAGTAGGAACTCACCCTTCAATTTCGAGTACCACTCGGGATAGTCTGGCAGACCCGGATGGTCGAGCTTGTCCGCACTATCGAATCACTCGTATGGGAAGTGAGACTTTATCGTTTTACAGTCGTACGCCTTAACCCACCGGTCGTACGTGGTACCGGTACTGGATGATGTCGAGAAATCTAAACTCCGGGGTAAACAGAAACATCGTCGTGTTGGCTCTATTTCCGACCATCACCTTATTCACGGTGGCCGCCAACTACAAAGTACTGCTTGATGAGGTTCAGGTCGTACCTTCTACAGTTGAACCCCACTACTTGGTCAATCCAAGAGATAATCTTTGCTCGCTGAGACTTCGATAACATATCTATGTCGGCCGGCAGATACTTCTTCCTAACCCCCTCCTTGAATGTTCGTCCTCCTGTACAGCGATCTCGCGTTACCTCTCCTGCAATGCCTCGGACACCCGTGCCAGTAGTATCCGTGAAACTGAAACACGGTCTCGGTCTCGTGACAGTAACCGTCGACCGGATCGTCGGCCACCAACCTCTCTCCACCGTGACCACATCTCGCGTGATGTATGTGCTTTCCCACCCTCTCCTCTTCTCTGCTCAACCATTGAATCGACATCGCGCTCGCTGACCCCTTGGGATAGAACGCCTTCTCGTAAGCCGACTGCGGTCTATATACCCTCTTACCTGGACATGTCACCACGGTCTTCCCACCCATACAGGTGGTCGCGTGCCTGTGCATGTGACACGACTTTGTGAACTTTTGTTGACATCCGGTGCACCCGTAATCGTTGGTCATCTTACGGAAGTTCGTTATGAGAAACGAGTGACCTCCAAACATTCCTATCGTCATGATCTTCTCCCCAACCGCGTCGTAATTTGCCGGAACCTTCATGAGGTACCACACTCCGTTGTCAGTGGGCTCGTAAACGCGAATGCCCATCTTGAAGTGCTCTTCGACCTTCTTAATATCATCCAGGGGGATTCCCTTACTACCCGGTCCGTAATCGTGACCGAGGTATTCGTGAGCTAGAGCTCGTGCCTTCTCACAACAGCGGTCTGGTCTCCCTCCACGGTGGATGGCTATGCACCTAAACAGACACAAGTAGTCGTCGTACGTGTCGACGGAATACATTCCCTTTTTCTGTCTTAACCAGTCTGGGAGTTTTCCCGCTCCCATGAGAAGTTGTTGCGCATCGATGATCATCTTCACCTCAACCGATATCCAACGAACGAAGGTCCATTTTGTGTTTGTTCTATCAACTTTGTCGATATCCGTTTGACCTTTCTTTCTATCGGATATCCAACTCTCTGCATTGGAAATCTCGTTTATCCACGGACTACCCTTTGATTGTTTGTGATAAATCATCGTGTCGTCGGTCTCGATGTTCCTAATACGATACGAGCACGAATACCTCAGATAACATGTCGTGGTCATCTCTGGGCGAATTTTATTCATTATGCGATTAGCGATCTCCCCGTCTACCCCCTCTCGAAAGTCCATACTATCTTCCTCCTACCCCTATCAACAGTTTCCCTAACTTCGGCTTCTTCGGCGAGAATCCTGGGACCCTCCTCCACCAAAGCTCTGGCGATATCTCTCCTCCTCTTAGGAGGTCTTCCCATCAGACTTTGATGATTTGTATTGTAGTACGCCTTGAATAGTGGTTTTCTACGTGCGCTGTGATTTTCTTTTAGACGCTACGCGTAAGCGGTGGCACGCAGACTGGCCGTCGTCTCGTTCTCCAATTTTTCGGAGCGTTTTTCGGGGTCGGTGGGCAGTCGTCCGGTCGAAACCGCACACCGCAGCCTCTCCTCGTAGACGACGGCTCGCGCGTCACTTATCCTATCTGCTATAGCTTTCTTGAGTCTCAAACATCTTAGGGAAATTCCCCAACTCTTAGCTTGCTCTCTCATTTGCTTTATGGTAGGCATTATACTGAGCATAACCAATATATTTTTATCTTTAATAGGGTGTAAGTTTATATTTGTGACAGATTGTTGTAATATACTGAGTATAATCAATGGAATTGTTGTCTCCAATAGGGTGTAAGTTGCCGATATTTATGACAGATTACTGTAATATACTGAGTATAACATAGGGATTCTTATCTCTAATAGGGTGTATTTCACTTTATCGATTATTGCACAACACTACCAGGTGTTTTATCTTCAGGTTTATATTTAGTAACAGCCTTCGTGGTCGTGTGGGCTAAGGAGTTACTCTATGGAGACGTGGGTTGTGAGTTCGGATCTCGGCTAGACCTAAAAAAATATATATTTTTTGCTCTAGGAAATATATGGTCTCGCGGTTGATGAAAAATATGTCCAAGTAGTATAAGGGGGTCAACAATGATCACATCATGTGGTGGGGGGCACCGCGCGTAGCCGGTGGCTTCCAGAGGGTGGTGGTATCATTTTGACCCCCTTATACTACTCGACTTGATTTATAGCTAGCTATAATACATTTGGAGCAAATTGATTTGAAGAGCTCTCTAATTAATTTGGAGCTAGCTCTAAAAGCCTGCCCAATTCATGTTCTCTCTAAGTCATTTACAACTAGCTTGCAATGAATTAGAGGTAGCTCCAACTGATTTTGAAAGCTCTTCAAGTGAATTGGAGCTAGCTCCACATGAATTAGAGCTAGCCTCAAATAATTTAGAGGAAGCTGAAATCGATTTTAAGACAGCATTAAATATATGTCTTTCTGACATTTCCCCAAATAATTTAGTGGTAGCTCTAATGGTTTTCGAGCTAGCTCTATTATATGTGAATAGCTCTCTCTATCAGTTCGACCTAACTCAAATTCATTTGGAGCTAACTCTAAATGAAATCCAGCTAGCTCTAAGTCATTTGAATTAGCTCTAAATCAGTTGGAGCTTGCTCTAATTCAATTTACCTAGCTCCAATACATTTGGAGCTATCTCTAAATCAAGTCGAGCTAGCTCTTAAAGCCGGTCTAAGTAATATTCAGTCAAAATCATTTATAGCTAGCTTGAACTGAATTAGCTTGCCCCAACTGATGTGGAGAGATCTTCAAATTAATTGAATCAATCTCAAAATGAGTTAGCTCCAAATAAATTACAGAAAGCTTCAAAGAAATATAGGTAGATCGATTTGATTTTGAGCTATCTCCAAAATAAATTAGAGAGCTCTTCAAATGAATTGGAGCTAGCTTTCAATCAATTCGAGATGGCTTCAAAGTTTTTAGAGCTAGCTCCAACTCAATTGTAGAGCTATTCAAATCAAGTTACATAATGCTCTCTACAAAATCAATTTTCCATATCATTAATTGATTCAGAGCTATCTCCAAATTAATTAGAGAGAGCTATTCAAATGAATAGGGCTAGCTCCAAATGAATTATACCTAGCTTTAAATCAATTCGAGCTAGGTCTAAATAATTAAAGCTAGCTCTAAGTATTTAGAGCTAGCATTACGTATTTGATTCTATGTAGATTTCCATTCCATAGCTCTTCCGCACGTTCATGTATACACAATCACACTACACTAGTTTAATGAATAGGACAATGAAAATGCAGCATAAAACACGTTATCATCCACGTACATGTATGATGCAAAAACAGAGCGTAACATGTGCGTTGATTTAATATGATATTTATTCAACTCTTTAGTTCAAACATATTGTATTTGCATAATGTTTACAAGTTCATTGTAAATGTCAAATTTACTATATACAGTATTATACAATTGGGATTGGATTGAAAGCAAGCTTATTTAAATCCTCTCCCTTACATGTGACTAGATATCATAGGATGCCGAAACCAAGACATTCCCGCCATCAATTTTAGAACTGTTTATATTCTGTGATAATTTATATTTTCTGGAGTATAAGTTTTTCTGGTTTCAGCATCCTCTGATACACATTAAAGCAGTTAAATTTAAAATTTCCGAAAACTATATTACTCTTTGAATGAGTTCATTGTAACTCGGCGTATACTCATTTGGTACGAAATAAGTAATTTCATATAATTTATTACAGTTATAGTACCTCTATTGGTAATATCTTGTGGCGATACATGATGAATTCGTCCACTAACTGCAAGCTGAAGTAACTGAAATAGAGAACATAGGCACAAGGCCCTGAAATTACATCTCTAACCCTAGACACGTCATCCATATTCCGTTTCCGCTAATCGACATACATTTCCACTGAAATTGACGTACATTTTACGTTTAGTCAGATGAGAGGATTATCTTGAATTAGTGCACGAGTAAGTAACTATGTCCTTACTACGGTCATAAATCTCGATGTATTTTGGGGTGTGTGGGGTGGGGTGGGGTGGTAGTAGTGATAGCGACTCTCTCGTGATTCAGAGGGCGACTATATTTTCTGGAAAGGTAAAACTATATATCCCAGCATATCATTCCCGCATAATAGCAATTCAGAAGGCTTCGTTTAAAGTGTGTGTACCCCTATACGACAACCCCCCTAAAAAGCAACATGTTCAGTTGTTTTGCGAACAATCAAATACAACTGCAGCGCAATCGCATACGCACATTGTAAAGCGTGTTGAAAACATTGGCACCGGTAATTTTGATTGACATACAGGTCCAACACCACCAAATATTGTTTTCTATATAAACTAGCCAATGACCACACATTTTGCTATTCTCTGCTACTTTCATTTTTCATGTGTATGTTGTGGGACCTATTCTTCCATAACCAGCAGCCATTCTGCTCTTGATATTCACTAATTAAAATATAGCTTTAATTACTGTTAAGATTTATAAATTCAATCTCCTGTGATCACCCTGGTGGTGGCGCAAAATGTCTATGGCTGGAATTGAAACCGCCTCACATGACAAACATTATCCGACTTACAAAACAATCCAAAAGCATATGCTTGAAACTGATGTAAATGATACATTAACATGTCTGTGAAGTGGATTAGTGCATCGATTGACTGGGTTCTGCAAGCAAACAGTGTATATGGCATAACAAGTCTGGCTTATTTTTGTTAACGTACTACTTTTGACTACACCGTGCATTAATATCAGATGATTTAGTGTGGTTGAACCTATAAGAACAACTTATGCTTATAGATCTGCCAAATTTACCCACTATTCACAGCTATGTCCTATTCCCTGACGTTTGGGGCTAAGGTATCCAGTAGTTTTAGTATAATGACCGTTCAACTCCAGCCAGTGACTTGTCGCAATTCGCGCCAACTCGAACATATAGAAAACTTTGAAGCTTTCAAGAGATTAATGCGACAACCACTTCACTATCTGTGCATGTTTAACATTTCTACAGTCACAGACGACGTACACAAATCTAGCAACATAATAACCACTATAAACGTTTTTGTTGGAAAAGGTTCCGCCGTGGAACTGTTAGTGTATGGGTATTGATCATATATGTGAACATAACGTAAGGTTAGCTATGTTTGAATACTAGGTTGGCCAGTTTGTGTCACCAGGGCATATTTGATTACTTGATCTGGCTCCCAGCGGATGTCGATTTTGGCCGAAAAAAACAACACGTGGAGTAACAATTGTTGAAGTTCATTAAAAATCACCTGCATATTAATTATACACACTCAAATGGCACGTGTCAGCAAATAATATTGTGATAATAGAAATTTTTCCTATTTGTACGTAAGCGGTTCAGAAAAATGTCGCCCAGCGAAGCTTTATGAGCAACAGTTTATGTGACGAAATGTTTCACCGCAAGTTTACATTGAGACAATTCCTATTCTTCTCACTGTATCGACATATTTAAGAATTCATATCCATGAAATAATTATTCTCCAGACGGCTGAATTCACTATGTGGGCCTTCTTGATGCTTAAAGGTCCATCACCATCAAATATCTTTCCTATACAAACTAGCCAATGACCATACATTGTCTATGCTCTGCTACTTTCATTTTTCGTAAGGATGTTGTGCGACCTATATTCCTATAACCTGCAGCCAATCTGCTCGGGATATTCACTAATTAAAATATAGCTTTAATTATTGTTAAGAAAGATAAATTAAATCTCATGTGACCACCCTGGTGGTGGCGCAAAAAGTCAGCGGATGGAATTGAAACCGCCTCACATAACAAACATGGTCAGACTTGTAAATTATACATTAACATGCCTGTGAAGTATATTAGTGCAAAGAGGGTATATGGCATAACAAATATGGATTGTCTTTTTTAAAGCACTACTACACCGCGCATGAATATCTAATGATTTAGTGTGGTTGAACCTACAATCGAACTAGAAAATTGTCAAACAAAATCCAAGATTGCCGCCAATTCACCATTACCTTGCCCCACCACACTAAACCATATATAAATATATTATATTTAACAAAGTCTTGGTGTATTTGTCTTGGATTATATTTAGTGAAATACAAGCTTAATCTACTTCAATAAATATGTACTGCTTGATAATTTGTGTATATAAATCCAAACATGGCAGCCAACAATCACAATATCCATCCATTTGCCATCGTGTCGATTATATTACATTATTCAACATTTCAAAATATACGTACATACTATCATATGTACACAGCAAATGGTCATGAGTGACAAAAAATCCTTGAATAAATATTTCATTTGTTTACCGAAATCCAAGATGGCCACCAAATATCACGATTTACTATCAATTTCCATCTTGTTATCTATTTGATGGCACTAAGCATTTTAAAAAAGCAAACAGTATTACATTTACGCAGTAAAACAAAAGTAACACATACTTGGAAAATCAAAATCTAAGATAGGCGCCATAAGTTCACATTGTACCGCAAATATGTATTAGTATGCACTATTTAATATTGAATGAGACAGGTGTATAATTTGGAAATTATTAAAATATACCCTAGCAAATATGTCCGTTGTATGAAAACGACATAACCACTTTGTTTCTTTCGTTTTGGTATATTTGAATTCCCAAAGCACAGTACCTTTCGATTTCATGTAAATTATAATTACCGGCTGTCACGTTCGTTTTCAGTGCTTTTTTTCGATGTCTTAAAGCGAGTTTATATTGTTCATTGTTGTTTTTTGATGACACACAGAAAATGTCCAGTTAGGGGTGATGTCCACGTATAGGACATGCAGTCCTTAAACAAACTTTTGAAGACACACAAAATTGATCATACTATAAGTGCAAGTGGTAACAATAACCCTATTTACATGGGTCTGACTCACCCACTAAAATGTAAAGAAATGCATGTAAACGGTCACCAGCATACGCTTGGGAAACATGGTATGGGATCACATGGTCTATTGTTTACACTTGATTAATGGTGGCGCCCATGAGGTCTCAGGTAAATCTTTCTTTTTCACCATTACGACTGCGGTTCCTTTCTTTTAATGAGGCCCATGTTTCAGCCATTTACACTACGAGTCCGCCAATACCAACTTTAACAGCATTTCTTATGTAGTTAGTCTGAAAATTTTGCAGAGAATGTGAATCGGTCGAATTGTGGTATTGGTGGACTCGTTGTGTTAACGGCTGGAACATGGTCATCATTAAAAGAAAGATACCACAGGCGTATTGGTGAATCATAAGATTTACCCTATACCTCAAGGGCACCGCCATTAAAAATAGTATGTAAACAATAGACCACGTGATCCCATACCCTGGTTAATATATTGGAAGCCCGTGTTTTATTATCGATGCTCATTGTTGTTGTACACATGAACTAGCTTTGGTTCTACCGCCTTTTTTATACATAAAATACAATAGTAAATGGCGTCGAATGATGACTTACTTTTTCGTGCTTTGAAATGTATGGTACCTTTGTAATTTGCTGAAAATATGTTGTTGGGAAATAAAAATAATAATGAAGCTTGTGGATTATTTACTCGTACAGGAGGATGGACCATGCCTCAATGTATGACATGTGCCATATCATGACCATATCAGAGGTTGGAACAGTTCCCAATGCCAAATTCAGAAAATTGAAAATAGCCTAACAAACATAATTTTTGCACCCACATATGGTGGTGCAAAATATGTTTGCTTAGCCATTTCAGCTCTTGGCAGTATGAATAAATGTGTGATTCCAATTTGTAACAGTATTTTTATTTGCAATCATCAGGAACCTCAAATCCTGATTTCAGGATATATCCTGAATATTCCCACCACTGATTTATGGAATGTACTCACATGCCGTCCATTGTCCTCAGACGGGGGTCGTTGTTAGCGTGACAAGTTTTGTGTTGCCACGTCGTTTCGTCCATCACCGTCACCTACGATATAATGTACGACATATGTGGCTGTGACAGGAGAAATGGGGCTTATGGGATATGTGAGCAGTAAGGCTCATCTGAGCAGTGTGGCAAATTCACGCAACCAGATATCGATATACATGTACATTGTATATAGCTTCCTAGAAGTTAATACACTGCGAGCGCCCATTGTATGCAAAAATATACGACATAATTATGAGACATGCCATGTGATTTTGTACCGAATAACATGTACGATATATCATGAAAAATATTAACAGAATTTGATAATTTCCGTATATGACGCCGAAAGTTGATGAAATGTTCAGAGAAAATGCGGATTTTCGACGTCATTAATTTTACAGTTTCGGTAAATATTTGTAATAAACACTCGCACATGTTCTCAGGTATAAAAGAACATGGTGTGTCTCATATGGGGTGAATAAATGTAATTGATATTGATCGGAATCTTAAGTGAATGATTTAATATGGTATTCGGTAAACGAATTCCGTGTTCCTTATGAAATAAGTCAACGCATTAACTTTACAAATATCCTAGTTGTAATAAAAGTCAACGCAACCGTTAGATTCTATGCTCTATAAACCTGGATCCACAGCATCACTACGGCTTCTTTAGATTATATAGAGAGTGTTCGTGTTACATGCATTTTGTATTCGAAAAACGAGAAACACCCTTTCACAATGCACACACGACGTCGTACGCATCGGTGACAAACGCATATTTATTACATATTTATTACACTAGTGTATTATGAATTGTATTACACCGTGTTAATACACTGCGAGCGTCCATTGTATGCACTAATATACGACATAATTACGAGACATGTCATGTTAGTTTGTATCGAAGAACATGTACGATATATCATGACAAATATTTACATAATTTGATATTTTCAGTAAATGACCCGCAAGTTGATGAAATGTTCAGAGGAAATGCAGATTTTCGACGTAATTTACAGTTTCTGTAAACATTTGTCATGAAAATCTCGCACATGTTTTCAGGTACAAAAGAACATGGCGTGTCTCATATGGGGTGAATACATGCAATTGATATATCGGAATCTTACGTGAATGATTTTATATGGTATGTAAGATTCATTGCACTGTAAACCTGGAACCGCAGCATAGCTACGGCTTCTTTAGAGTATATACAGAGTGTTCGTGTTACATGCATTTTGCATTCGAAATACGAGGCACACACATTGTCACCATGCACACACGACGTCGTACGCATCGGTGACAAACGGTTATTTAAATAATTTACATAATATGTAGTATCGCAATTCGAAAGTGCATTTATTTATTTTACTGCCAATAAAATGCGTGCGGTTAAAGGTACATCTCCACTCATATGCGCAAACTGCCAGGTTATAACATAGGGAGACAGATATGTTTGTATATTCTGTAGATATGACATTTTCCGACAATAAAATATTAATTCACCATTATCCCATGTATTGATTGGCATTATTATACATTTATATCAGACGAAAATTTGCACACGGATATCAGGGGCGATAACCGTGTTTCCTTAGATTATTAACGGACATTATTATTTATTATCTGTATTTATGTTTTGATGTACAATGATCGTACTAAATAATCTGTCGAAAATATTGATATTTCATGTGAGGCATTTCATTAGTATAAATAATTAAATAATATCATGCCTCATTTGCATATGAAACTAGCCTGATACCACCGCGAGTCACTATCAGTAATATAAATATTACTGAATTACATATGTATAGCAGGCACTCGTAACATTTAGAACTGGTGGAATAGTTACACAATTATACAGTTATTTATTTCCTTTAGATAACAGTGTGTGCCTATTGAATGGGCATGTACCTTTTAAAAGCGAGGGTCAAATTATAAACATGAAATACATAGATTTCACACCCTGAATTACAAATAATGTGTAGCTGTCACATGCATGTGTCTGTTGTATAGGCTAGCGTAGCTACTGTTCGTTTCCCAACGGGCATGTACATGTCTGTTCCCTGCTACCCACAACAAACCTACATTAATAGCAGCAGGCAGCTTTGTGGCCCAGAAGGCCGACGCCTGTCCCTGGACCACCGTACGGACCCGCAGCCGGAAATGCTCCCGTAGTTTGTACTTCCTGTTATTCTTCGTCGTTATGGCAACGTGTATGACAGTTTTGGCGGTGTAGTCATCGCTGGTGACATCGGCATAGCTAGTTATTCCTGAAACAAGAAAGTTGAACTATGGGCCAACTATGAGACTGCTTCATGCATGCATGTATGCTGTAATAGCTCCCTATAAAGCAGACGAACACGCGAATTAAATTAATATAATAGAACTATCAACAGCAGCAGGTTGGTGTTTGCATTGTTTTCCATCATATCAGACGTCTGTCCAGAGGTTTTTTTTTCAGACATATACTACATGCATGCATGTATAATAGCAGTATAAAACACACCGAATTGTACAATCGTTCATACTTTGATTTATTAAACTCGCAGCTAATTTCACGAGTTTGTAAACGTGCATGCTATATGGCCCATCAACATAGACTGACTTACACTTATAATAGGAATATATGCAACAGTTTGCTTGTCCTGAGCATATGTTGTGGCACCAATGCCATCATAAATGGTCCACAGATGCGTATACAGAATGAGGCAAAATTGTATGTGTGTACATGTATATGTCAACACGACACACAGCTAGAGAAGATGTATTCCAAATCGGAAGCTGACTTATGCATACGTCTCATGTACATATCGAAACGACATACGTACACACGTAAACGTATAGATAAAATATGTCACAAACAGAAAAATGTTGAAGTACATGTAAGCATCCATGTACGGATATTGCGCTATGACATGACACTGAGATTACATTTTCCAAAAATTGACGGCTAAGTTAGTTTAAACATGCATGTTCAACGGGATAAATAAATATATATTATGGAAACAGACGAGATTTTGTATATTGCAACAAGGCAAGCAGAGAATATAATTTTCCAAATATCCGAATGCTTACATGGATGTATATTTCAGCGGCATCAATGTTGCAAGGGACGTATGTACATGGTGTTCTAGAAAGAACGGGGACATAATTCAAACAGCTACACCTTTTTATTTCAAGACATTGAACCGTTTCCTTTTCTAGGAATATCCAACTTTCGAAGCTCTTTCCCAGTCTACATTTAGTTTAGCAGATATTAGCAAGTGACGTCATTGATTATTGATGGCGTAAACGATAAAGTCTCACTTCCCGTACGAGTGGTTCGATAGCGCGGACAAGCTCGACCATCCGGGGCTGCCAGACTATCCCGAGTGGTACTCGAAGTTGAAGGGTGAGTTCCTACTGTCGTTGTCCGAGTGGAAAGAGTGTAAGAAGGTATTCCAAGAAAATGGAATGAAGACGTTCAAGGAATGGTTGCAACACTACAACGACTTGGATGTCGGACCGTTCCTGGAGGCTCTGACTAAGATGACGGAGTTCTACAGAGGAAGAGGTGTGGATATACTCAAGGATGCTGTGTCTCTGCCCGGTGTTTCCCTTCAGTACCTACTCCGCGGGTCGATCGATGGGAAGGCGGACACGCCCGAGCTGTGGTCGCCGAAGTCTGAAAGCAGGGATTGGTCGGTGGTCCGTCCATAGTGTTCTCCAGATACGCAGAGGCTGGCAGGTCGACGATCAGGGGTCAGGTAGGTAGTCGGGAGGAGAAGATGTACAAGGCGGTGATGGGGTAAGACGCCAATGCGCTGTATCTGTCTACCCTGTCGAAAGACATGCCGTGCGGGGAGGAGACGATATGGACGTGTGACGGCCCGGAAAGACAGTCGTATATAGACTGTTTCGTGAGGAAGGTCAGGAGTGAAAAGTGGTTCGGATTTGCGGAGTTGGATATAGAGGTCCCGGAAACGTTGAGAGACTAGTTCTCGGAAATGTCACCGCTGTTTGTTAATCGAGAAGTCGATGAGAACGAGGTTCCGCAGCACTTGAAGGACTACCTGGCCGGGAACGGGAGGAAAAGGGTCGAAGGACAGAGAAAGCTCGTGGGGGCAATGTCTGCCAAGAAGATGATCATATACTCCCCACTGCTAAAGTGGTATCTGGAGCACGTTCTGATCGTCAAGGCGGTGCATAGGGTGATAGACTACACGCCCGGCAAACCGTTTCAATGGTTCGTGGAAGAGGTCACCGCTGCCAGACGGACGGGGGACGTAGACAAGAGCAATGCGGTGTTGGCGGAGATATCCAAACTGGTTGGCAACGCGTGTTGTGGCAAGCTGATATAGGCACAAGAGAGACACCTGAACACCACATATACGAAGGATGAGAAGACTGTCGACCGGGCACTGAGGTCGGCGTGGTTCGAAGACCTGGAGGAGATTGGGGAGGCTTACGAGATATCGAGCAGGAAGACTCGAGTGGTGATCAACAGACCGTTTCAGTGTGGCATAGTGGTCTACCAGCTGGCCAAGCTCCGGATGCTGGAGTTCTACTACGACTTCTTGGACAAGTACGTGGATCGCGGAGATTTCGAACTTATACAGATGGACACTGACAGTATGTACTTCGCGGTGTCTGAGAAGACGCTGGCGGAGGTGGTGAGAAAGAAGATGAAGAGAAAGTTCAATAAGGAGAAGACCGAGTGGTTGGCGTGGGACGCGTGGAGCAACAGAACTCCGGGATTGTTCAAGCTGGAATTCGAGGGAGATAGAGCCATCGCTCTGTGTAGCAAGTGTTACTACGTGAGTGGTGACGGAAAATCTAAGCACTCTCGGCCAAGGGGATGTCGAAGAGATCTAACGATCTGACTTGGGGAAGATACAAGAGTGCTCTCGAAGGGGGTAGGGATATGGCGGAGAACAGGGATTCCGAATGGTTAACGGGGTGATGAAGACGTACAGGCAGGAGAAGTTGGGGTTGTCGGCGTACTACGACAAGAGGAGAGTGATGGAAGACGGGTTGCACACAGAGCCTATAGGATAGGTAAAAAAGGATAGAATACTAAAGACTCTAACGATCCGGGGGTAGCTGGGTGTCAGAAGGTACCATAAGAAGTTCTTCGCGAACAAAACCGCGAGATGGACCATCAGCCAAATAATAGAGCATGGGCTCATCGGGTTTGGTAATAGAGCGATCCAGATGATATACATTCAGAGACCACACGGGATCAGTAACGCGGCAGCTCTCCCGGTTGATAGAGGTACCGGATGTCAACATCCGATGGAAGCGCAATCGGCGATTGCTGCTCCTCTAAACCAACGGGTCGTCCGCGCGAGACGACAGAGGGCTTGCTCCTCACCCTTTTAAACTTGATGGCATCTACGGGCTTCTTACCTATCAATCTGGTCACCTCTCCGTTCAGTGCGGAGACCACGGCGGGCAGTCTGGCCACCCACTCGGTCGATCGCGAATGAGGGTCTACAAGTTCTTTAGCATATTGGTGTCCGAACAGCCTCTCAGCCAGGGTTCGATTGAACCGCTCCACGATCCCCTTTGTCCCGGTGGATGTTGACGCGGCAGCGTCTGATTGAAACTTTGTGCTTAGACAATAGATGAGAGACCGCGCCCATGAACTCGCGGCCGGGATCGACCTGGAGAAGATTCGGCCATTTGAGAGGACTCCTCTTATATATTCGGGAAAGAGCCTCGGCCGCCTCCTTAGACTCTTTAGTGGCCAACGGCTCAACCCCCTTATAACGACTCGCTACGTCAACGATTGTCAGTGCGTACTTGTACGTTTTGCGACCGACGCGATCGTGAGGGAGAAACAGGAGATCCGCTTGGTGAACTTGGTTCGGCACCGGTACGTCGAATTTCGGGCGCGGAATATTGTGAGGCGCGGGTAAATAGATCTGCCAGATGGCCTGCTTCTTGAGCCATTCCTTGACAGCGTTTTCTGAAACCTTGGTCGCCGCCGCGAGGTTCTTGATGGCCGCGAGGCCCTTCCAGTAGCCACTTGGGCTATAGTATGTATTCGACAGTTTGAGAGTTAGTTTGGTATCAAGTTTGCGCGTGTTCATCGTATGCGAAGTATTCTAATATATCGGACAATCTCCAACATGCCCTCGCCAGTTCGTCCGGTAACTGCGTCGTCAATAATAAACCTTTGTTGGAAGTTTCGCTGCAACCCCAATCGCGTTTTGGTTGGAACAGGAGAGGGAATTCTAGGGAATCTAACTCGGAGGAATCTAACATCCGCTTTGCGAAAAGGGTGGCCGCTTTTTCGTCCTCGCGCCACGTCTCGAGACAATCTCGGGCCAGACGAATCATACTCTTTGCACCAGGTAAACGATGTTTTTGGGCAGTGTAGCCTACATCGATCATAGCGTAATAAAGTTCGTCAACTAACATCGTTCTATATATTTATTTTTCTAAAAAAATTTGTTTTAATTAATTAATTAATTATTTTATATAGTAGCCGACGAGACCCACCACACCCATTCCCACGACGATGAACGCGATCTCGCGGTCTTTTTGGGGCTCTAACGGTACATAGAAATCTGAAATTTGGGGCTCGCGATCCATTGGATCGAGACTTTTGTGCGGCAGTTGCGTACAAATGAATAGCCGCCGATCCGAGAGTTTTTGTCATCTGCGCACCTAACCTAGATTCGTATCGCGCATACATTTTATCGATCTCCGCATCTGACATCTTATCCACCTGAAAAACTGAGAGACGCCTACCGAGATAATGCTCCGATTGTCCCCCAGCAACCAGCGCAGCTAGCCGCTCTCGTCGCGCCGCATTTTCATTTTCATTCGGAGTCGTTGCACTCAACCCAATACCAACCGCCGTTGGAGTTGATTCCGATTGCTCTGTCGGATAATTATCTTTCAGAATGTTGGCAGTCGGAATTGAGGTTTCTTCTATTAGCTGATCGAGAAGTTCGTCGCAGTTCATTTTTTTCAAAATTAATTTAACTATTCTAACAAGTCTCATCACTTTAACATATTTATTTCTTAATTTTTTCAAAATTATTAAAATAATAAAAGCGCACCACCCGATACTTATGATCACCATTATGCTCGCAACAAAGCTCGCAGCGGAGCACCAAATTGTTAACATTGTTAACCATTGTTCAGCATTTGTTCAACATTTGTTAAGCATTTGTTCAGCATTGTTCAGCATTGTTCAGTAATTGCTAATCAATTTTAAGAAAATTATAAAATTACTCGGCAATTACTAACGAGCGTTAAGTAATTGCTTATTACTTAATTTTAAGAAAATTATAAAATTAATTGATAACTTCGTAAGCAGTTGGTTGATCAGTCTTTAGCAAAAGC
Organism: Conchocele bisecta; assembly: GCA_029237695.1. Lineage (NCBI taxonomy): Eukaryota > Metazoa > Mollusca > Bivalvia > Lucinida > Thyasiridae > Conchocele > Conchocele bisecta. Next base: position 73,520,506 of record CM055268.1, read on the forward strand.
TTGGCGTGCTTAGTTTCCGAAAGCATCTGTCGAACCTCCAGGCGCTCCTCGCGCGTTGGGATAACGCCATTCTCTCGAAGACAGTCATCGAATGAGTCTCGGTCCTTGCAGTGAAAGAGGGCGACCCATTTCGTTTGCCCGCGCAGATCCTTGAGGACGGCGTTGTACTTTTGAGTGGATATCCATACGCTTTGCCTAGCATGGCGGCCAGAAAATGCGAGCTCGGAGAGCATGTCCTTCTTTTTGGTCATCGCCGCCTTGGCTGAGCAATCATCAATCACGTATAGGGTGGGCTCACCCTGGAATGTTTGGTATAAACCACACAACCAATCGTGAAGCCTATCACCGGGGTCAATAACGTATACCTCAGGGTCGGTCCATATCCACGGGCGCCGCTGATAATTATCGTTGTGCCGCACAGTGGGACACAGGATCACACTATGACGAAAGGCATCGCGGTAGGAGCCCTCGAGCAAGTCTAGGATGAAAACCGTTTTTCCACATCCTGTCTGCCCACATATTATGGCAGAGTGGGCATCTCCAATCGTGTATTGGTATTGATTGCTAATTTTCTTAATTAATTCTTTAGAATTATCAAATTTATTAATTAATAAATCGTTAGATGATTTTTTTATTAATAAATCGTTAGATTTAGTAGAGTGCTGAGACGTACCGACCATCTTCGATGTTGAGTTGTGCGTCTGTAATTATATATAAGTTCACGTTCAATGGCCCGGCTCCATCCGCCTCTATGGTTATCTGGATCGTCACACCCTCGCTAGCGTTCTCAACTTGGCGTCCGCTGCCGTGTATTTGGTCGTCGTCGCTGGCTCGCATGTCTAGCCATAACGTGTATTTGGTATTCAGGAACTCCGCGAGGGAGACGGCCGAGAGATGCAGGTCTTTGGCAACTGCTGCAACCTCCGGAGAGCGCTTAGAGCCGGCAGCAAACTGCTTTCTTACTTCGTCCCACTGCTGGTGCGCGCGAAGATCCGCGCTGTAGAGTTGATTGGGTACTCCCTCGATCGTCACCTCTACCTTCGTGATTTTGGGGTTATAGAATTGTCGGTTTTTCGAGCACTGAACGCGAACCGAGCATCCTCGAACAACATCAGTATACCTTTCATCGAGCGGGCGGGTACGTAAACATTAATATTCCACAATGTGTCGCCTTTGTCTTTCGTCATCTTGCGATGGCGAAGAACTCGGTCGTAAAGTATGGCAACGCGCCCGGCGTACTGGGTTCTGATCAATCGCGCGAGTTCGGGCATCGTGACCATGTCGTACTCCAGCGAAACATTGTCGATCGTATACGTCGATAACATGTCGCTGGCTATGAGAACTCGGCCGTAGTCGTTGAACGTTAGTTCGTATTCGAGGCGGTCAGCCAAAGCACTCTGATAGTAGGGCATGTGGCTCTCCAGCAACTCAAAGTCGAGCGGGATGTAGAAGCAGTTGCCTTAAGCGCCCGCGACCGCGTTGTCACTCGCGTTGTTATCTGCCTTGTTAGCAGTCCCGATTCTAAGTTTGGTTACGTTCTTATTTTTGCTGGTGTCAATACCCTGATAGACAGCTTTTTCGCGCTCTTGTGCCGTCTTCCACAGGTCCTGATAGCAATGGTAGACGTCGCTGTCGTCGATCGACATCACCTCATTACCAGAAATCTTTATCATAGTCTTCTTGACTATGGCGCGACCCATGTTCTGAACGACGGTTCGGTCCGCGTCCGTCGACGTTAGCGAAATAGTGAAAGCGAGGCGAACAGTACCCGGCACAATGACGTCGTGAGTTCCGAGGTTGGGGAAGCGGACTAAGAGCTGCTGGTTCTGGTCGATCGTCGATGGGTTGTTCGTAATAACGACACTCTGTCTCACGCCTTTTGCCCCGAGGGGCTCACGCAGTCTGCGGTATGGATTGAGTTTGCGACCTTATTGACTCGAAGACATAACTAATTTTATTGAAACTATTAAACCCGTATGGTTTTGTCTTTAATACATAATTAATAATTTTGAAAAAATTAAAATGGCTGATTACGATATTAACATGGATGAAATCGGCAGAGAAGAGTACTACGATGATTATAACGATTACGTCGATGATTATGGTGATACGCCCTTCATAGAGACTCCAGTTCCAATCCAATCGCAATTGGGGGAAATAGGTGGCGCTACCAGCAGCGTTGGTCAAAGTCAGGAATTACTTGAGGATGCTGTAAACGACTACTACAACAATTTGGCTGAAAAAGATCTGGTCCCATCTGTCGGTCGAGACTACTCCAAGTTTGAATTGGATAAGCGTGGTAGGTTGCGACTTAAAGCATCAGATAACCCGATCGTCAACATGAAGACCGGAAAACCCCTAGCAATGGGCACCATTGCTGGAAAACGGGGCGGTGGCGAAATCATAAGGAACGAACTAGGATTTCCAGATTGGAAGCGTGGTAAACCAATTATGCAGGCCCGCGCTGTAGCGGCCCTACAGTCTACCCACGAAACGATGGCGAAGACGGCCGCCGCGTTAGAAACGGTCGAACTCTGCGAGGTCCCTTAAATAGCCACCGACGTTATTAACACGATGGAGACCACGTTCAGCGTCCAATCGCAATTGGGAAAAATACTCAACGATGACCCACCGTTACCTCTTCGCGAACTCCGTGGACTCGATAAGGTTCTACAAACGGTCCGGGGCGAACTGGTCCTTAACCTCTCCAAACTCACGGCGCTGGATGAACATATCGCGCTAGAAGAAAGAAAACTGGAGGAAGCCGGTGACGATAGAGAATCTACCGAGCGGATCGCCGAACGACTGCGGTCTTTGCGGGACGAAAGAGAAGCTCGCTTGGAGGCCGCCTCGTATAACCGTGAGGCTCTCCGCACACAAATAAGTCGGATCCGCGAAACAATATCAAGGGTTCTGCACGAGGACACGACACTCGGTGAGCGTCTTCGCACTCTGTTCAGAGAGCAGGGCGTCACGATAGCAAGCATCCTCGCAGCTGTCGGCATGACTATATCAACCATAGTTCTAGCTTTCACTCCTGGTGCGGCGTCACCACTCGCGCCACCACCAGCACCCGCGCCATCCGGTGGAGCCAAGGAGTGGGCAAAAAAACAACTAAAAGCCCTGGCCAATCTTCTAGCTAAATTAGCTGGAAAGGCGGCTGCCGCACTACCTGGACTGATCGGAAGTATCGTTTCTTACTTGTTATCTATATTATCAAAAACGGTCGGATGGCTCGCCAATAATACTTGGGCTTTAATCGTGGCAATCACCGGTCTCTTACTATTCTCTGTCACCAATCGAGATTGGAAGTTCCTACAACCAAAGCGCTAGTAGTTCTATCGCCACGAGGGCGATGACGAGCCCTAATTTCTCTTCCTCGTGTGTTGTGCTTCCAATTTCACCCAATTTGCGATTGGTGTTGATGATTGGTGTTTCTCCAATCGCGATTGGGGGTGTGGGTGAAACAACGGGTTCAAATGAACTTGATGGGGTGGCCAATTCATGAATTGGGGGTTTTATGAAATCTTTTTCAAATTTATTTGAATTTACAACATCAACACCAATCGCAGATTGGGTGAACCAGATCATGTTGGGGGTGCGCTTGATGATATCCGTGTTCACGTTACCGTTGTGGCCGATTTTTTGATTGGCGGTGGCGATTACGATCTGATTATTGTAACCGTCAACCGGGTCGTCTCGTAGTATCATATTGCTCGGCGCCATATAAAGACCTATTCCAAATACATAGTCTACTGGAGTGCTGGCATTCTGCAAAACGTCTTGATAATTCTGGATCGCCTTCTCCAGGTCCACCCTAGCTGAGATGGCGTCCTCTACAAGTGCCAAGAATTGTTTTTGTGCATCAAACGCTGTTCCCGTGCCCAGTATAGAACTGCGAGTTTGCTTCAGTGCGCCGAGGATGGCCCAGAAGTACGTGCGAATGGAGTCGTAACCCCGGCCTGCGTTAACCCTAGACCCGTATCTAACATAAATGTACCCCACGCGTTCTGAACCTCAGCAGCCTGCTGTATGTAATCGACGTTAGCCCGTTTCGGAGGTAACATTTTACAAGAAAACACGCTACTATCACTAATGTTCAAAAAGAGAGTTGTGAACTTCAAAAACAATCGACAACTGCTGCGGAAAACGCCGGGTGGGCCTCAGATCAATCACCTTCACGGTTGGATGGCAGAATGTGGGGAAGAGCGAAGGGTTTTACTATGTGAAGGATGGACAACAATTAGGTGTAAAGCTGCCTCACGGACTGTGGGGAATAAGACAGCTCAAAGATTTTGTCAACTCAGAGCTTGACGGTATAATCAACCTCACAGTATCGAATGCTACAGGGCTCGCAACAATGACCATCAGCAGTGATAATAAGGTAGTGGTCTCCCCGGGGTTGGGTATTCAACTCGGTTTTAGAGAGACATACTCCTCAAACAAAGGAGTGTTTACCCCGGGTGAGTACGTCGGTGATAACCCGGTGGACTTCTCCTTCACGAAAACTCTCAGGGTGCACCTGGATCGGGTGAACACATCGTACAACAAGGTAGACGGAGCTCCCAACACATTACTGAAAACCGTGCCCGCCAGCGACTGTTTCTATGGTGAGACTGTGACCTTAGACTTCCCACACCCCGAGATGAACGTTTTGGAATCAGGACATATCCACGAATTTACGGTCTCTATTCTCGATGATCAAGCGAGAAAGTTGAATAACTATTACCCGATTTCGGTAGTTCTCGAAATTTCCAATTGAGTATAGGTGCCCAATATTATAATTAATTTTAAGAAAATTATTATGAGTATATACGGACCAGGTAGTTCTTCCGATTGGGTGACAAATTCAAAGAATTTGGAACCGGCAGAAGGTGGATTCATCCCGACAGAGGGCGACTTTTTAACTACTGAAAAAACCAAGGCCCTGATCAATAAAACTATATCGAAGGTCACAAACGGGATTCACAGGAGTATATCAGATGTTAGAGTAGAAGTGCTGACGGCGACTGCACAAATTGAGAAAGATCAGGCGGCTTATAAGGTGTTGCGCTCAGAGGACTCTCTCATCAGAGAAACGGAACTAAACGAACTAGGTGAAAAAATAACCAAATTTCGAAAAGAGGCCCGGTTGGGGATTGATAAAGTCCGAGAAGACCACCAGGCGGACCTTACGGAGGCTTATGATGCGTTGCTCTTAAAGGAATCTCTCAGCAAAGAAGCGACACTTACCGAACTAGATGGGAAAATAACCAAATTTCGAAAAGAGGCCAGGTCGGGTATTGAGAAAGCACGAGAAGACCACCAGGCGGACCTTATGCAGGCTTATAGGGTGTTGCGCTTAGAGGACTCTCTCAGCAAAGAAGCGGCGGTTGTTGAACTAGACGGAAAAATAACCGAATTTCGAAAAGAGGCCCGGTCGGGTATTGATAAAGTCCGAGAAGACCACCAGGTGAACCTTGCGGAGGCCATTGCGGAGGCTTATGATGCGTTGCGCTTAGAGGACTCTCTCAGCAAAGAAGCTACACTTACTGAACTAGACGGGAAAATATCCGAATTTCTGAAAGAGACCAGGTCGGGGGTTGAGGGGGTCCGAGAAGACCACAAGGAGGCCATTGCGGAGGCTTATGGGGCGTTACGCTCAGAGGACTCTCTCAACAGAGAAGCGGCACTTACTGAACTATACGAAAAAATAACCAAATTTCGAAAAGAGGCACGGTTGGGTGTTGAAAAATCCCTAGAAGGCTACCAGGCGACCATTACGGAGGCTTATGATGCGTTGCGCTTAGAGGACTCTCTCAGCAGAGAAGCGGCACTTACCGAACTAGACGGAAAGATAACCGAAGTTTCCGATAAACTGAAACATGATCGTATAGCCGCGACCAAAGCTCTTGAGGAGGCCTCTTATAATATTCGTACTGAGGCATATAACGCAAACAGTGCGCTTGCCGGAATAGTGCGAACAATGAAAACGCCAAAACGTGTCATAACAGTTTGGGCTGAGAAGCGGGGCCCATTGGTTGAGGGGCACTATGAATATTCGTGCCAAAGCGAGTAATACATATGGGGGATACGCTATGACAACTGCAGGTGAAGTTGTCCGAATGGCGGTCTGCTCGGTTAATGGTAGTGGTAAACCTGTGGGCGCGGTCGCGATAAATCTTGTAGTAGATGGGGAAGAACGGGGGGTTGGAGTCACTAAAATCTCTGGAGATAGTTCGACGGTGGTTTCGTTCTCCGGTTATGATCGATTTAGACTTTCCCAAGGTTAGTGTTATTAACTTTGTTACGAAAAATCGGTGACCCAGAGAGTTCTTCCACTATTGTCTCATTGTTAATTGAACTTATTTTGTAAATACTAATATATTGAACTAAATTTGTAAAATTTTAATATGAACGAATGACCGCTTCCAATTGTCAATACCGATCCATCAACACTGTGTACAATTAACGAAAGAAGTTCAGATTTTAGGTTGAATAATATCGTCGCTATGCAGGATATTTTAGTTAGAGAATATACAAATAGAAAAAGAAACGCTAAAAAATATAGGCGTGCGGTGAACATGGCTGAAGTATCTAGCACGGCTCTGGCGAGTGTTTCTGTGTTGTATGGGGCGGGGACAGCTGCAACTATATCCACCATTATAACGGTTCCCGTAGCGGGGATTTTATGTGCGGTGTCGGCCGTTTCTGGGTTGTTGTGTATGGTAATTAGGGGCGTCTGGTGGAAAACTCGAGAAAAAATGTAGAAAACATGATAGAATATCCGTTCTCGCTAGGTCTAAGAAAAATAGCATCGAGGTTATGGTGTCCAAAGCGTTGGCCGATAAAAAATTATAAATTTCAGTTAGAGTTTGAATCCGTGGTGGAAGAAATGGGGAGATATGAAGAATTAAAAAATGATATAAGAATCAAGGCGCGCGCCACCATGCCCAAAATTGAGTGTACTGATTGGGATAAATTTAGGGTAAAACTTGGAAATAAAGTCGGAGGAAATGTTACAGCACCATTATAAAACAATTTTTAAAAAAAAATTAATTATATTGGTGCATTAAACAAATTTACATACCTATACAACATGTGTTTTTCACTGAGAATATTACGCCGTAATCACTATTGGTTGTACTGGTGTATCACAATGACAATGTACACAGTCGGGGATTACACTGAAATCGACTGTGTAAATTGATACACTCGGCTATCAATTTACATAACCCGTGTAATTGAAACTGTCTGTTTACCTCGGCTATCAAGTTACATAACTCGTGTAATTGAAACACTCGGCTATAAATAACTCAAGTTACATAACTCGTGTAATTGAAACACTCGGCTATAAAATAACCCGTGTAATTAACTTAAATTAATTACTATGTAATAATAGGGGGTGTTCAGCTTTAAATTATTAAAAAAAATTACAAAATTAATTATAAAATTAACAAAATAACGAACCATCCCATGTTTTCTTTCGCCAATAGGTATTAATAAATAATTATAATTTGCACACCATTTGTATGTTGTATAGGAAACTGATGAGTATATATACATTTGTTGACCTTACAACAATTGGTCTCATCTCGTGCATGCCATGTTGTTGATCCGGTATGACGTCCGTCTCGTCTGTTTGATGGTAGCAGTTTATAAATATGTGTGTATTTGGCGATGTAATTGCGTAGCTCAAAGGTGCCGGCCTAAAAGATTTCTGCCTAAGAGCTTTGCAATTTCGGAAACCAAATTCAAACATAGGCTCACCTTACTTCGCTGGTTTCTCTTAATAGAGGAATTGGCAATGGGGTTCAAGGCGACCCGTAAAACTAGACTGTGAGCCAACAGATGCGTGGGCTTAAGAAAGGTCCCAACACCCCAGTGGCTGGGTGCCGGCTAGAAATATGCCCAGTCGCTGGGGGTGTTGTGCACGAGTGGAGGCTTTTGCTATTTTTTTTTAATTTTTACAAATTATTAATATCTTTATAAGCGATATCGTAGAAATGTATATTCGTAAACGAATCGTTGGGTTTGGTTTTAACAATTTTATTTTATAATACACCTTAGTTTTATATCCGATACGCATTATCAGTCTTAATGTTTGTATTTGCCTCTTGCATAGTTCACATAATTGTCGGTATAATATTGTAAATGCAACGTCAATATCGGAGCGTAATAAATTACGCTGATATTTCATGTATTCGATATCGCCTAGTGTTCTCATTTTATAGTATTTATATATAGGACTATAACCCCCGTATTCTTCGTAAACTTCTTCAACACAGGCATTAAAATTTTTCAATTCCAATTGTATTGTATTATCCATTTTCTCTAATAATATTGGTAGTTGTTTTTTTCTGTTCAATTTCCAATTTTATAAAAATAGTTTGATAATGTTTTTTTACAGTGTTTTAATGCTGTAGAAACACCGTGACTTATCAAAAACTACACATCTATTCTATCTTTCTAACTGACTTTCCGATTTGAATTATTACTAAACGATAATACTTGCGAGCACGTAATCCCTTGTTAACCATTCGATGAGTAGCCTGAGTGCCACCACATGGTGGACATAGCAATGACTCGGATTTGGTCCCTACCCCACAATGCCGACATGGGCGAGGCGAAACGGAACCTCTTCGCATCCATGCACGGTGATGTTTGCAATATTCGTAAATACCGGTACGAAAACATCTCTCGTGACTACCTGTCTTCAACCACGCACACTTAACTAGAACCATTATGTTATATATATACTGAGTATAACATAGGGATTCTTATCTCTAATAGGGTGTATCTTCTCATGTCATAAATATAATGCCTCGCGGTAGTAGTATATAAGAGTCACCAATGATACCACCATGCGGTGGGGGGCGCCGCGCGTAGCCGGTGCCTTCCAGAGGGTGGTGGTATCATTGTGACTCTTATATACTACTAGTGGTGTATCAACCTTAAAATGAAGTGTCGACAGCATGAAGGGCAGTACGTGTTATATGTCATGTGTGCACATTGTCGTAAGACATGCTCGGTTCGAATGCATTTAAACAGAAGACCTCCAAATTTATTGGAAGATAAACAACACCAAGATCAATCAGCGATTATGGAGTCTGACTTTCCAAACTTAATAAAGGTAGAATAATGTCTGGTATTCGACCCATATCACAAACATATTGAAATATATTCAGCATATTAGAGGCTAACCTACCGGTATGCCAACATATACAATCAACAATTATGTACAATTTTGAAGGTATTTGATGCTTATCTGTCGATCGTTCACATAGAGTACTCTCTTAGTGCATTCAGATAAAAAGTGAAATTGGCGAATATGTGTAACATTCAACTCAGGTACCTCTGGATAGCTTTGAACATTAGTGCTATAGCTATATTATTCTATGATTATTTGAAACTTTGTGTAATGGTAAATAAGCAGCATAATTGGTGAACATGTATTCATTTAATTAAACATATTACAACTATTTAAATTAGGTCCCAGTTGTTTAGTGGGACACCCTGTATGTGCACACTTATTATGACATAGTGTAAACTAATGTGTCAATTACAATGTACCTTGAACGTTAGCACCACAGCTGCTGTCACTCCGAATGGCAATAGTAGAGTTTGAACAATCGTAGTTGTCCTCGGGATCAAATATAATGATCTTCAATGCACATGTCGTATCCCCCCGCGTCGGTAGGCAGACAAACGGGACGTTCATCTTAATGGACACTGTACTATCACCCGTGCGGCCAATACTAACGTCTTGGCTCATTACCTGTCGTATGTACAGTACAGTGTATCGTGCATATTACATACAATAACAGTACTGGCATATTAGGCCAGAATAGACAAGATGCCGGAATTAATATTCGGAAAGTCCAGGTTGAAATTGGGACATGAATTTTTAAATTATGTGAAATGAAGACGTATACTTGCATTTTTTTGTGTCCGCCTATAATATCGCGTGCCAGGTTATAATATAGGGAGATGTATGTTTTTTTTATGTGACATCTTTCGAGCAAAATAGACATTCGGTCACCAATACCCGATGTACTAATCGGTATTATTATATGTTTATATCAAACGTGTCCTATATATATCAAAGGCACGTGAATTTCCACGAACATATAAGGGGCGATAACCATATTTCCTTCAAATGTTAACGGAAATTACTATTTATTATCTTTATTTTTTTGTCGATGTGCAGTGATCGTACTTTACAACATGTCGCTAATTCATTTTTTAGGTGACGGATTTAATCTGTATAAATAATTTAAAAATGTCCTACCTCATTTGTATATTAAAATAGCCTGCTAACACCGCGAGTCACTATCAGTAAAATAAGAATTACTAACTGATTGTATCTGTATAGCGGACACATAGTGGGCCGAATAGCTCAGTAGGTAGAGCGTAGGACTGCGGATCGGGAGGTTCGATTCCCACCTCCACCCGCTGCGAATGGTCGATTCGGTGTGACCTTGGGCAATATAACTTCGTGCTAGCCTAGTCCTATCGGATGGGGACTTAAATAGTCGGTCTCGACATGAAATGTCATCGAGTCAGTGCCGTCGTTAAATCAAAGCATTTATTTAAAAACTGATGAAATAGTTACACATTTATACACTTTCAATGGGCAAGATCACGTGGTTACAACAACAACAACAACAACAATGGCTGAAAATGTTGAAAGCGCGCCCACTCCGAAGTAAGTATTATTTGATATTTTCCTTAATAGGCAACGGATTTTGATTAAATATGGTGCAGAAAACGAGTCTTCATGATCTGCATTTGGTGATCCCGTGAGTTCGGCACATACGTATGTCGTTTTTTCGAAGAATATATTTCTTCGCAAAAACGATAGACGTTTGTGCCAAAGTACCGAAACAAACAAATGCAGCTTAACAAGACGCTTTTGATGCGCCATATTTCATCAAAATCCGTTACATAATAACGACAAAATAATTTTTACGAATATGCACTTCAAGTCAGATATTGGTGTATTTTTGCCAACATTCCCAAAATGTACATATTAAGCTATGGCTGACGTGTACGCTTTTGATACACAATGTGCGGTGCTATATGCAAATGCAAATTGGTTAGATATGCTCTCCCCATATGAAGCTCCACTACAGTAGTGTAATAGTGTATACTAATATAGTAGAGTATCGGGTATATGTGGTATGTATTCTGTGGCTAGCAACTTGACTTGACTTCATGTGTGTTGTTACAAGACAGGCACAAAACTATGTAAAATAAATTGATAGGGTTCCGTTCCTTTGCGTTATGTATGATTAGCTAAACTATATAAAGGGTTATACTTCTCATTGTCAGTTCTTTGTCAAACTCAAGAACCGGTGAAACTCGCTGATGGCTGGAATACATACATATGACAGAGTTTGGCCAGTTAATGTGCCGGACAGGATACAGTAACGAGGCAGTGTTCACATATGTTATACATATATCTCATCACATTTACGAAGCAATTATCTTTGAATCAAACGATGTTCAGGTATAGAATGGGTCCTTTAAATTCACTCGTAGCATTCAGATACCTAATTTAGCCACGTACATGTACACGTTCCCATTTACATATTAGCTCCTTTTTAAATCTCACTTGATTATTTCAGTCGCTCATGTAAATAGTTATGGCCATGTACAGCGAAAATCACACATGCATGCTTAATGCTTAATACATTATTCTGTATTATGTTATATAAACAGTTATTAATAAGTTGTTTTTATTTATTAAAGCATTACTATAATTGCATCGTCGGATGATACTAATTGATCTGCCGATTAATCTAAACTATGCTCTGTAGGTCATTAGATGATTGAGGCAAATAGTTTCTGCTATTTTCGGAAATATTAAGTCAAATCCAATGACCTTATAAAGTGGTATTCAAGCAAGACCCGAACCATGCTTTGCCTACGGTATTTCATGGGTCTCATCCTTTTCCTCCGATCCTCCATCTCTATGATATATTGTACCCGTTTCTGTCATTTAACATGTGTTATGTCGGCGATGTTGGCGATGTCGTCTCCCGCATACAGAGTGTATTATTATATAAATAGAAGATCTGACATGAGCGATGATTTAATATGATACATGTATTTATTAAACGACTTTACTGATTTCATAAGTAACTCGGCAAATCAGTCAACGGGTTTAATAAATATCATATTGAATCATCACAACTGTTAGATTATATTTAATGCATAAGCAATATATTATACATTGAATCTCAACTGGTCATCTATCATGTTTTCTGTAGCGGCCTAAATTGCAAACTTGTTACACTAGTGTAGTATGATTTCTATTACACCGTGGTCGTACACTGTGAACACCCGTGTTATGCAATACATTGATTGTACATTATTAAATTGATCTTACCTCCATAGAAACAAACCCGGCACTATAGGAATTCGGTAGCAGTAAATCACCCGCCGGCGAATATACCTTCACGGCGCATTGTATCTACAATGTATCGCATACGTGCATGTACCACAAATATATTACAAGGGACTTTACACCTCGAGTGAATACAGGGTATGGGATTACGTGGTATATTGTTATGTCTGGAATAATTGCGACGCCCATGATGTCTCAGGTAAATGCTATTTTTCATCAATACGACTTCGGTTTCTTCCTTTACATGGAGACCACGTTCCAACCGTTCAAACTACGCGTCCGCCAATATCAAAGTTAGCTGCATGTAAGTGTGTAGTTAGTCTGAACATTCTGCATAGAAATGTGTATCGGACCAAGTTTAAACAAAGTTCGATTCCGTCCGATTCAAATTTCTCTGCAGAATGTTCAGATTAACTACATAAGTAATGCTGCCAAATATGGTATTGGCGGACTCATTGTGTTAACGGCTGGAACATGGTCACCATTAAAAGGAAGAAACCAAAGTTGTATTGATGAAAAATAAGATTTACCCGAGACCGCCATTACTGCAGACAAATATATATACCACGTGATCCCATACCCTGGAATATTTATTGTGATATTTCTTGAAGAACAACAAAGGGGACTAAGGATCCAATCAAATTGCATAATAATACATCTCATAATACATCACCAAATATGACAGATTATATTTCTTGCAAACATTCAACAACATACAGTGATGTTGTAGTGATCACACAACGTATTGTCTGCATTATACACGTACATGAAATACACTATACTTGTATTATAATTTTAATACCGGTACACTGTTTTGGAATTTCATTGTAGGCAATACATGTACTGAACTAAACGCAAAGTATATACACATACACACTATATTATATGATATATGTGGCTGTGACTGGAAAAATGGGGCTTATGGATTTTGTGACCAGTGTAGAGCCGAATCAGTCTCATCAGGATATGCACTGTTCGCCATTCCATTCTAAAAAGTCAACACATATCGTTATCATGCTACAGGACTGTGCTATTTAAACGGGAGCTACGCTGGACATAAATCCCATAAGACCATTTCCTACATATATTAGCTATGTATCTGCCTGCGTATATAATCTCGGAATGGAGACAATATGGTGCAACAACCATCATGCCGTCAACAACAATAACCGTATTGTGCGCACATGCAAGTTTTCAAAATAAAAATGCCTCTGAAAACAAATCTTATCACATCGTCAAGTTTCGCGGACATGCGATTTCTAAAAAAAAGTAATCCGCAAATCCTGATGAAAGCTTACAACAGAAATTCAGAGCTAACGCGGAATTAGATCTTATAAACTTTCGCAACGTTGTGATTTCGGGCAATGACTAGTAACATAAATATCAACAAGCAAACATAAATACAGTTTGCATATTTCTACTTGCGTCGGTTCAGTGCGGTACAACGTGTTCACGTACATGCAATCTAATGTAACGCCGGTAATTAGGCATGCATCAAATATGTGTGTTGCGGGCAACTGTCCAAAATATACTAGGAATCTTGTAATATTGTTTTATTTCTGTTTTAGTACTACATGTTAGACATGTGTACGTGTCAATATGACACAATTCATGTTTGCCAACCTGGTGTGTGGGAATGATATAACAGAAGTAGTAAGCCAGTATTAATAATGTCAGAACGTGACCGGATGAGAGACTGCTTGTCTTTTCTTCAGAAAAGTCGACAATAGGTAGGGTCGGCAACATATCACTAGGAAGATTGGGTCGAGTTACCCGCACCACAATACTTGTTTAGGCCTAGGCATGACTTATATAATTATGAAGTATATGAACATAATTCGTGGTCAGTGTTAATCATCAGCGTACACACGTATTTGCATATATTTGGCTGTGACTGGAGAAATGAGGATTATGGGTTTTGCGACCAGGGTACTTCCTGATCAAATAGCACATAAGCCTGATGTATAATCCTTATTAGAAGCATGGCGTGTGTTTCATTGATATACATGGCGAACAGTGCATAGACTGGCCCGTAGTATCATAAAGGGGGTTTCCGAGCCAGTTTAGTCCCTAGGGCCCGCCCAACCTCACTGGCAGGCCCGCCCATTTCTGACGATGGTCGGTTCTGGGCCAGTTTACACCAAAAGGGCCCGCCCACCCATTTTTGTCGATGGGAAGCCCACCCTGCCACCTCAGACACGCGGCCACCGACGGCATAATCGTTATATCCCAATCGAGCTTCCTTCGGGGCCCAGGACGCGCCGTAGCCCCTCCCAGCGCTCTTTCCACCCACCCTCCTTAATTTCCTTTTATACAAAATCATGTCAATGATATACCAGATGTGAACATAGTGAAAAATGAAGGGTCTTAACAATTGCGCTTGGAGGAAAGTCAGTGAAACGTCGGAGCTATGTGTGAAGAGCTGCATCAAGGAATACTGCAAGGTCCATCGGATGAGGATTCGGAAGGACAACAGGATTCCTGTACATTGTAGGTCTTGTGGTAGAGGGGTACAGAGCGGGATCTTTATGTGTCAGGCTTGTGGCAGGGAATCTGTCCGCACCAAACTGATTACTAGAGTACAGATGGCTAGGATACAGTTTAAATTGGTTATGAGCGAACTTAGTGCATTTCGAACTCCCATTTGGGGAATAGCACTGCATTATAAATACCCAGAAACATGCATGAATATTTAGACCAATTTCTCGCAGAAATACAAGCACCCGACCTCTACATGCGGTTGTGCAGAACATCATGGATGAGACCATCCCGGAAACAGCGAAGAAGCGATTGCTAATGCCCTAGCATCCAGCCGCTGCAATCAACTATCGACTTTCACCGAAGCCTCGGACAAACATCCAGAGGAAACGCAAGGCCATTGTCGAGGAGTTTGACCAACTTCATCCCTCAAAAACGTTCTGACCAACCCATGACTACCAAAATGAGATCCTGGAGTTGTTTGATGTTGCAAGGAGGACAAATGGGCCAGGCTTCAGGCGGACACCCTGGGTAATATGGAATTACCGCGGGGTTGGCAGATAGACGTGTATCAAGGGCATCCAGATCACAACGCCTTCCTGGAGGGCGTTCCGCCCGTCTCCAGATTCGCAAGAAACTCGAAGAAGAGATCCTGGCCCTCAACGGGGTCAAGTTCCGGCTTGCTCTTAAGATCCAGCTCCGTAACGACATCCGTGGTGGCAGTGAGGAGTACACATACCCTGTGCTCCACCATAAACAAGAAGCTATTCTGAAGGCTCATGAGATCAAAGAGGTACTAGAAAGGCCTTCCCTAGTATCCCGACGCAAATGGACGCAAAGAGGCACAATGTGGGTGGTAGACAGAGTGCAGACGCTTTGGCAGGACATCGCCCGATACCAACCTCCTACATCCCACTACCAGCGGCAGTGAGGCACAAGAAGGCGGTCGTAAGTATGAAGAACATGGATGATCACTGCATGAGATGGGCTCTACGGTCTGCCCTGATTCCAGTTCCTCATGGAAACCATAATAGTATCACACTCAGGATGGCCTCGATTTCTCAAGGATCGACGCCCACACACCCATCTCCCAGGTCGAGAAGGTCGAAAAACAGAACGACGTGGCGGGCAACGTATTCGGTTGGGATAAGGGTCATAGTCCACAGCCTCAGTAAGCAGCATGAAGATACCCCACGGATGAACCTGCTGTTGATTGTGAAGGCCGACAAGTTCCACTACACATGAATCAAGGACCTGAACCGACTTCTCTAAGACCAATCCACGTACCAACATCGCAAACACTTCTGCGACCGCCACGTCCACGGCTACTCGAGGGAAGACTTGCTGGAGGCCCACAAGCCCGAGTGCCGCGGGATTGGACAGACGACGGTGAGGATGGAGATGCATGAAGAGGGGAAGAACAAGATGAGCGTTCGGGATCACGACAAGGAGCTCACAGCCCCAATCATCATCTACTCCGACTTCAAGGCCCTCGCCACAAATATCGAGGGCCCGGAGCTCGACCCCGCAACAAGCAATACCCCCAAGGACCCAGCATCAAGAGGCCTGCAGCTACTGCTATGTGGTCGTGCGCTACGATGGCCACACGACGCTGCCAGTGAAATACAAAGGGCATGACGCAGTTGAGTACTTCTTTCAATCACTTCATAACGAAGAGGGAAAACTTAAGGCGGTGCTGGCCAGCCCCAACGCCATGCGGATGACCCGAGACGACATGCGAGCTTACAGAATAGCTACCACCTGTCATGTGTGTGAGAAACCGCTTGATGAAAACTCTGTCTGGGACCACTGCCACATCATCGGGCAGTACAGAGGGGCGGCCCACACCGACTGTAACCTCAAGCTGACTACAACAGTACATGTGGTCTTCCACAACTCGCGGGGCTATGACTCGCATCTCATCATGCAGGCTATCTCGAGAATCGAGGGCAATGTCTCCTGCATCCCCTACAATACGGAGAAGCACATCTCCTTCGCTCTCGGGCAGATCCGGTTCATCGACAGCGCCCAGTTCATGCTGACATCCATCGACAATCTGGTGGCGGCCAGCAAACCTGAGGCCTTCCAGATTACGGCTCGGTATGAACCGGATAGTTTCGGATGCGAAAGTAGGTCTGCCCCTACGAGTACATGGACTCATGAGAGCGGTTCGCAGAGCCTCAACTCCCACAAAAATAGGTATTATACAGCAAGCTCTCCGACGAGCAAATCAGCGAGGATGACTATGCCCACGCGCAGAAGACATCGGGTCATTTGGGTGTCGCAGTCTTAGGGAGTATCATGACTTATTCAAACGGACTGATGCGCTCCTCATGACCGACTTCTTCGAGACCTTACAGAAGACGTGCTTGGGGCTGTATTGTCTGGACCCGCGCACTACTACACCAGCCCCTGTTCATCGAGAAAGGCATATCCACGGTCTCAAAGCGGCATGCGCGAGCCAAAAACCCTATGGTCGAGAGATATTACCCGTCAGAGCCCACCAAGCACATCATCAACCTGGACGCTAATAAACTCTACAACTGGGCCATGAGTTAGCCCCTACCAACAAGCGGGTTTGAGTAGAATATCGCGATCGACTCACACAAGTAATAGCGGAGCATCGGGCAGACAGTCTAGAGGGCTACATCCTCGATGTGGACTTGGAGTACCCTGTAGAGCTCCACGAAGCGCCCAACGCATATTCACTGGCACCGCAGCGCATGGTGGTCCAAACGGAATGGATGTCGGAGTAACAGCATGACCTCCTAGGCGATGGATTTGGTGACGCCTGCCGAGGTCAAAAAACTGGTTTCCAACCTCCGCGACAAGGAACGCTATGTTCTCCACTACAGAAACCTGCGGCTCTACTTGTCTCTGTGCATGCGCCTGAAAAAGATCCACCGAGCGCTTAGTTTCGACCAGAACCCTTGGATGGAGTCCTACATCCGGATGAACACCGAGCGCCGAAAAAGGGCAACCAGCAACATCGAGAATGACTTGTATAAGGTGATGAACAACTCGGTCGGTCTTTCCATGACGATCTTGCGGCGATCCAGATGCACAAGAGCCGCCTGGTTCTCAACCGATCTGTGTATGTGGGTATGAGCATTCCCGACCTCTCCAAGCACCTCATGTACGACCTCTACTACAACCACTTAAATACCCAGTACGGGGACAAAACTATCAAGAAGGCCAAGGGAGTGAAGAAGTCGGTCGTGAAGCAGCACGTCGGCCACGAGCAACACAAGGACGCCCTCTCTGAGAAGAAGCTATACCGCAATGCCATTGATGTTCTGCTGACCGAGCGTCATCGCATCTCCGGACAGCGCGTGAACAATATCTTTATCTCGCCCTTCGACACCAAGCGCTGAATCGCGAGAAACGGGATTAACAAACGGACATGCGGCCACGGCGGTGCCGTTCCTGGGAGGGGTGATATCTAACGCCCCTTCGGTGTTGATAGCTGGGTGTCGGGAGGCACAACGAGAAGCTCTTCCCGGATAAAGCCACGTGGTGGGCCATCCAACACATAGTACAGCACGGGCTGATCGGGCTTGGTGACCGAGCGCCCCATGCGATATACCTGGAGAGACCAGATAGGGTCAGTCGCGCAATGGCCCTCCAGTTCGCAAGGTACAGAACACCGACACCCTAGGGGAGATTTTGCTCTCTAAGACCAACTGGGACGCTTTTGCGCTACAGTTTTGGCCTTGATGTAGTTTTTGGCTTCTTGCCGGTGAGGCGGGTCTCCCTACTGTGGAGGGCCGATATCACGACAGGCAGCCTAGCTACCCATACAGTCTATCGTTTCCCGGATGGAAGTCGGAACTCCTGGGCATATTGGTGCCCGAAAACCGTTCAACCAGGGTCGTATTGAATGCTTACCCGGGTCGACCTGGAGAAGCTTCGGCCAGCTAAGAGGTATCCGCTTATAGATGCGGGAGAGAGTTTCAGCCACCTCTGTTGACCTCATTTGTGGCCATATGCTCAGCCTCCTTATAGCCTGAAGCCGCATCAACAATGGTGAGTGCACAATTGTAAGTCTTGTGACGTAGGCGATCGTGAGAGAGAAATAGCAGATCGGCCTCACGCAGTGACATCAAAATTTGGTCGTGGAGTGTGCCAATGAGAGGGAATGTATATCTGCCAGATGGCCTGCTTCTTGAGTCATGCCCGGGCCACATCTTCAGATGCATTAGCCGTGGTAGCGACAGTTTTAATCGCCGTGAGCCCCTTCCAATAACCGCGGGGGCTGTAGTAAACTCTAGCTAGTTTGTTGTTCATTGTATTCCTGGAGGTGATGAGTTTCCGATAGCTCGCCTCACTACTCATGTCGTGCTGGCACTAGGTCCCCAAACGCGCACTGGCGATGAAGCACGATATTTTCGGATCACTTGCCAGGTTTATAGGCAACGAGGCCCGTCGCTGCCATCCCCATGACGACGAAGGCAATCTCGAGATATTTTTGGTCATCGCTCTGCGCATAAAGGTCGGAAAGCTTGGGCTCTGGTTCCCCCAGAGGGACGAGTGCATAACTTTCCCGCGGAAATACATAAGAGTACTCGCGAATAGCGGCGTCGACGTCCCGCAAGGTTTACACGGCGTGTCCTTGCCGACAGAGCTCCTCGTTTATCCAGTCGAGATGTTTGGTGCGTTTTCTTGACCGCGCGACCTGTGCCGCTTGAAACTGTTTGACGGATTTGTCTGTCGTTGGTACTCCTCGTCGACGACAGAGCTTCGCAGCGCCGAGCAGAGATTAGTTGCTGCCGCTGAAGGCCAGTGCATTGACTAGGGAAACCCCGACTAGCATTGCGATCCAGACCATAATTACGTCATAATATCCGCAGGGATGATCCCCTGTTTAATTAGCATATCTTTCGTTGCCATGACCAGGCAGACATTGAGGATTACCATGTCGATAGCATACCCGGTAAAGTACACCTAGCTCCCATGAAATCAACTTGCCCCAGGCGTGCGTAGCCCACCGCCAGGCCAATACCATTGCACTGTAATACAGCGCTTTTGCCAGCATCTTTCCATCAGTAGAAGCCATATATTCCATATGAAACGGGTCCCTATCTATCTTTAATTGCGGGGTAGCGTGGCTCAGTGGCACCGGTGTCGCACCATTCGAAGAACGAACGAACATAGCGGCGCATGCCAGTCCAATTCCTCCAACAACATTAAGGGCCCACTAGCCCGTAGTGTTGCCCGTTGTTCCGACTGCAGTATTGCTGTCGCCCGATGTCGACTGCTGCTGTCGATAATCGACTGTCGTGCCTCCTTCGGATGAACAAACGACAGCGGGACTGTCTTTATCCGTTCTTCAAACGGAACAATCTTCCTGCATATATGTTTTGGCCTCTCCAAGATCGGCCTTGATATGTTCTTGTTTGATATTTCGGACTGCAGCTCCTGCCGGTTCAGCGGCCACTTTCTTGGGGTCCATTCGTTTTGGCTCGTCAGCGGTCACTCTCTCCGGTGTCTCTACGTCGTCATCTTCGGGTATTGAAAGAGGAAAAACGTGTCCAAATTGACAATTGTTAGCCGTTGCCAAGGCCGCGGTGATCGGCGCTAGGTACATACCATAGTGATGATACAGCTTGCAAGTAACAGTGATGAGTGCATGCCCAACGAACGGGTCGGCTTCCAAATAGGGCACTAGCTTAGGTTGGCTTTGGATAGGGGGAAAATGCTAGCTACCGTCGCATATAGCCGCAGCGCAGCATTCCCTAGAGTCTTCGTCATCAATGCGCCCCTGGTATCTGGTTTAGGGCCCGTCGATGTCATCACCACTCCTGGAGTCTATCTGATCAGCCGATAGGGCCGATCCTACATATATTCGGGCCTGACCCAAACAGCCAGCACGGCTAGCCTTTCACTGAGCCTTAATCTCTGGCCATTGTCTCTGGCCACTGTCGCAGCCGTTCCAGTGGGCGCCTCCTCCAACGGCTGGTCGATGAGGTAGTCGCAGTTAATGATCCTCGTTAATATACCGATTACTGTACTGAGGCCCGGTGTATGTCTAATATATTCGGACGCACCCCACACGAGGACCGCGAAAATAGCTGCCTGGTTGACGAGCACCAATGGTTCCCAAGAGCTTATCATATTAGCACTTTATAAGCAGTTGGTTAGTCCGTGTTAAGCAGGAGTTTAGAATGCTAAGTATGGGCAAGTTCTTCACGGGAGGATATCGCATCGTTTTCTCAGAGGCAGAGAGACATCCGCGAGTCCATGGTCTTTGGCGACCGCAGCAACAACAGGTTCACGCTTTGGGCCGCCTGCAAACGGCCTGATCCCGCTATTGATAGAGTCGCATGCCCTGGCTATACAACTGGTTGGGAACGCACTCAATTGTCACCTCAACTATTGAGGCCCCGCGTTTCGCCACCGATGCAATTCGCGCGGTGGAGACGGCGTTCACTGAAAATGAGATAGACGACATACTCGTCCGGGGCGAACTGACGAACAACCTCGCTAAACTCTCGGCGTTGGACGAGCACCTCGCCCTAGAAGACGGCAATTTGGGAGAGGCCGACCCCGGCCGGATGACAGAGATGATCAACGAATGAATCCAAAGCAAGCGTGCAGGACGAACGCGAAGCCCGCGTTGAGGCCGCATCGGCTAACGGGTAGGCGCTCCGCACCCACATCAATCGGATCCGCGAAACCCTCGCGCACATGGTACGTGAAGACTTGGGATTATCCGCCTCGTTGTCTCCCACATTATACCAGACAACCGTGAATGTGACCGATCGTAGGCCAACGAATCGCTCCCAGCAGGAATTATCG
Organism: Conchocele bisecta; assembly: GCA_029237695.1. Taxonomy (NCBI): domain Eukaryota; kingdom Metazoa; phylum Mollusca; class Bivalvia; order Lucinida; family Thyasiridae; genus Conchocele; species Conchocele bisecta. The sequence goes on from CM055268.1 coordinate 73,542,173, forward strand.
ATCGACTGTTGAAGCCCTTGGGGTCCCCTTTGAACGTTTGTCAGCTTAGCGAGCATAACTTCATATATATATGGCCGCATACGCTTTACATGCGGAGGCTATTTGTGCCATCGAGGCCCACGCGGAGAGCTTGACCCGCAGGGCATGTTCCCGTATATGAGACATGAGGTCTCAGTGTGGGGGACACGATGTCCCCATATTTGGGACATCGGTATTTTACATTTCAAACATTTCAAAAAAATGTGAAATCGTCTGAAACGGATTAATAACATCGCTTGACATGTCATCGCCATCGTAGGACGGGCCAAGAAAAATATCATTGACGCTATTATATTGCAGATCATCGAAGACAGTGAAGTGTCGAACGACGAGTTTAATATGGTATGCGGTGAATGGAATAGATACCAGCCCTTGAAAGAGGACATCCAGTCCAAGGCCACTCGCCCACATATTCTGGCAGACGATGAGGTTAAAAGACTCGTGCTCCAGGGGCGCAAAGAAGAGAGAGACCCTTCTCCGCGGTTTCCAGCCTTAACGATCTCCTGTGTGTCTGCCGCCGGACTATTCGGAGCTCCTGCCCCTGGTTCCTAGCGCGTCCCCCTATTACAGATCAGCCGTGTCGTGGCGCGTAACGCTTTACGAAAGCGAAGGTCATTTCACGCGATATATTAAACTATCGTAATAAAATAGCTTCTCCAATTGGGCAGCGATTCACCACCATGGTAATGACTTCCTTGTACGGCCCATGTAAGGAGAGACACTGAGGTGGTCCCGTGAACAAGGTTGCACTGAATAGTATAAACTTCCTACACAACTGCACAGTTGAGTGACCATATTTACGCTAAAGATTTGTGTGTATCAGGAAGTGAATCCCTTATCGTGTATCGTCTAGTCTCACTACACGGAGACGAACATTGTCGTCTGCTGTGGCCAGCCCATTTTGGATGCCAGGTTTAGATATGTCACACTGGTAGAGTAAAAAAAAGAAAAAACGTAAAAGGTGGCCGGTTAGATATGACTCGAAACAAATTGTGGGTGCCCTGTTTTGAACAAGCGAACAAATATACCGTCTGCCATGTCTCGCATCCATTCCGTCCGTAGCATTGTGTGTGCCCAGAACCGTGAATATAGACGCTAAATATTGGTACCCTGCTCATGCCACATAGATAACAGGGAACCTATGCTTTCTCGAATATTCTCTGTTAAGTCATTTCCTATTGCGCAATATTGCGAAATTTCATCATCAGTAGCAACCGAACTGATTGTCAATATTTGTTGAAAAATCGCAGAAATATTATGCTGCTTCTCTTCAAATTTATTTGAAACATGTAAGTAAATCTTTTAAATGTATACATAAATCTTTTAAATGTACATGTATATATTTATCTTTCATATAATATGTTGTATGTATGATTTAATTGTACTAGTAAGGTGAGCGTATACGGAAGTGAGAGGTATATTATATAGTGTGTTTTTGATTTTACATTGAACTGGAAAGCGGGATTGTATTGTAACGAAACTATTTTAAAATATTTTAAAAATGTAAAAATAAAAATTGTAATGGTAAAAATTGTAATTAAACTTTTGAAAATACGATCTCTCGAACCGGTCTTTGTCGAACACTCCGGAAAACTCAAACTCGTCCTGTGGTCTCGACAAATTTTCCCACATAAATCATAAATTTTCCTACCTAAAACTCGAACTACGACAATGTCGAACTCTCGAACCGAAGACACGGTCCCTTGGTCAGTCACTCAAAGTAAAGTGTTATTGATAGCTCGAACAGGTAAGTATGTCGCCATCTGATCTGTTTGCCTAACGAGGTGTGAATTTCACGATTGGCGGTCTGTTTGATTTGTTTTGCTTCACAGGTGGTGACATTAAATCATGAATTTAAAAATTAAACGGCGTTAATGACCACGATAAATAATTAATTTGAACAAAATTCGCCTTTAAATATTTAATTGAATTTTACCTGTCACATCAGTGAATTAAGAGTGTTTCACTTATTTTTTCTCCGTTGTCAGTGAACGACGTAAAGCACAATTTTCTGGATAAAAACAGGCAAATTCGAATGGGGTCCGTCATTCAACGAGTACACTATATTCTGAGCAACCTGGCGAAGGACCTGGTCTAACCAGGGGGATAACCGGGTCAGAAACTGTCACGCCAGGGTGACACCGGGATAGTTTATTGATGGGACGGAACACCAAGAATGTTGTGGAAAGAGACAACAAGGTATATAGTTACAGTAATGCTGTATTTACAAATAATGGTATGCACAAACAATGAATGTTCAAGACAGTACGGACGACATCCTCTTGATGGTAACCCCAGGCACAGTCACACAACCAAGGCACAGTCACGATTCTGGAACAGGTAAGTGTCGTATAATAATGTACATCATGTTCAAGATCCGAACTTAGAGTTTCTGATATTCAACTCAGGTTTCCGCCATGATGACGGTGACGTTTTATAACGTCGTTAAGTTACTTTGAACTAAAGTATAAAGACTAATTGGGCGGATGGGGCCAATATCACATGGGTGGACGTCTTTCGAGATTCATATCGTCCTTGGACGGAATGACGTCACCGGAATAATACCCCTCTCTTTAAGCCCTGGTCCACGCGGAGCAGAGTTCCCGCTGGTACACGGTGTCGTGTTGTGGACTCCAGAATAATATCGGTGCATCGTACTGGTTCTACGCGAATACACCAGATGGACGCGCCGTCGCTGGTGGCTGGCTGGCAGATTGGCTGACTGGCTGGGATTGCACAACACCAAAGGTGTTGTTACCAGAATGTAACGTGTTATAGTCTCCATAATAGTCACAGTAGTGCACATGAAATCATTGTTATTATTGCATGGCAATACTAAACAACCTCGTAAATTACAAGGATGAATCATGATAAATTGCAATGTACACAAATATATTTTCACTAGTTGGTAGAAGGGGGCTGATGGAATTCATATGTCGGAGAATGCGATGTAAAACATTAATGAACAGCCACTATATCTAGTGTACACAACAATATATATTCACAGCCATACATGTGAATATCGACGTCATTCACAGTTATTTACCATTAGTAAACAAACAATTAATTGCGACTGGCCTTACCCTGATCAGACTGCTCGTGGCCAACTGCGCTAATTTAATAAAGAGTAACTATGCCAAGTATTTTCCTGTGCAGACTCACAGTATTACATTACTAATGATAAACACTGTATACTTTAATCAGACCGTAGGATTCCACAGACTGAATTAAAGCATCAGTGATTGAAATAAACTATACTTCACATCATGTCCTTATTACAGCTTACTGACGTATAAATCAGTGCATTTACAGCAGAACTGTCGGATCTGGTCTATCCTGGTCGCAATAGCATTTTCACTATTTACAATTCACTGTGAACGGACATGACTTAATAAAATGAATGTACAGACGACTGGGTTTGGAGTGTTACATACGTTCAACATAGAGTAAATGAAAATCGTCCAGAAAATTCTCGTTACATTTGTTACAAGTTAAAATTGGCAATATTCTCATACATAGTACAGGGCGCATGGCTGATATTGGACAGAATAGTAATAAAAAAGGCATAGCAAAATTTTAGTCAACATTTCAATCGTGTTCGCCCTTCGTTTACAAATGGAATAAATTGCTACTGCAATTAGTCGGAGTGACATGCATAAAACACATGAGAATAATATGCCAGTACAATACTCACGGAATGCTCTCACATGCGAAACCTGTAATCGTTATCATTTACACGTAAGCACGAATTATTAATGATTCAGTCCGATTTGATCAAGGGAGATAATCTACACCAGCGGATACATGCCATATTGCTTTTATTGACCAAGCATTTGGTCGAAATGGGTCCAAATAACGAAATAGGGCAGTATTATCGAGGATACGATAATAATGCGGTGAATTGCCGGTCTTGGCATGAGTCAGACGTTATTGGCAGCATTTGAAAGTAAATAATAAACATATGTACTTACCTGTTCCCAGTCAATGCTTGTGAACAATGTGTTCTCAATAATGGTTGAATGTCCGACTGATAGAATATGGTTATGATAGTTTATATGCATACTCTAGCGGGCAATTTTCCTACGTTTGTCTGCCTGTCAATATAAAAACTCCATGACAACATTTTGCTTACAATTTTGCGTAAGTGGACTAATGTTCTAACCGTCAGTCTAGCTCATGAGAAATCTGGCGAATTAATCTGAAATAATTTGGTCATCAGTAGATATGACCTACTAGGTATTCAGGCTAGCATCCAAGTCTGCATAAACAGTGTAAATCACCCAGATATAACCGATGGAAAATCCAATACTGGTGGTCCGTGCACGGTCTCGGATAAAGCGCTATTCTCTCGAGCGGTGTATTCCACGGTAGCGATATTTCACACACGAAGACCTATGCAATAGTCGATATCAGATTATTCGATTATTGTGCTCTAGACTAGTATTCTGTGACCAGTGTTACAAATAATTGATGATAAAGAAGAGAGTCGGCTACAAATCTTGACAATACTCCCCCATAAATAAAAGTGTGAAAGACTTAGCGTAATCACGAGTTGTACCGACATCTTTCACCTATATACATATATCCAAATCCTACACAACTTCCACTTTTTGTGCCCCAGGATCTCGGCTATGGTGTGTGGTCTACGACTTAGATCCTACTTAAATAATCTGCACCCACATTGTCTGAGCCCCTGATGGCTCTGATCATCACGCGATAGGGTTGCAACAACAGCGCCCATCTCATCAGCCTGGAGTTTGCAATTTTTGCCTTATTCAGGTAAGTAAGTGGTTGATGATCTGTCTCGAGTACGAACACTTTACAGAACAAATACTTGTGGAATTTCCCCACACCCAAGACTACTGATAAACACTCTCTTTCTACGACTGAGTAGTTTTTCTCCCTTGGAAGTAGATTTTTGTTAGCGTACGCAATTGGTAGTTGTGCCCCGTTTTGTTCCCTGTAACAAACTGGCCCCTAATCCTACGTCAGGTGCGTCTGTTCTCAATATGAACGGCTTGTCTAACTATGGGAGTTTGAGGATGGGATCGTTAGTCAGCGCTCTTTTCAGGCTGTTGAAAGCCTTGTCTTGGGAGTCTCCCAATTCAAGCTTATTCGGTTGACCCTTTTTCGTGAGATCTGTTAATGGGACAGCTATTTCTGCAAAATTGGGGATGAATTTACGGTAGAACCCCGCTAACCCCAAAAATTCCCTCAACCCTTTCTTAGTTTCGGAGACTTTCGCTTCCTGTACAGCTGTCACCTTCTCTGGGCGAGCTCTGAGCTCTTTCTTTCCGCTTATGGTATGGCATAAACACTCTAGTTCGCTGAAGCCAATGCTGCACTTCGATTGTTTCGCGGTCAGATTAGCATTGGATAATTGGACCAAAACCTACCTCAGGGCCGTAACTTGAGCATCCCATGTGATGGTGAAAATGAGGATATCATTCACGAAGCTGTCTGCATTCGGGACACCGTTCAGGACTTTCCGCATAAGCCTATATAAGGTAGCTTGTGCCGTCACCATTCCGAAGGGCATGACTTTGAATTGAGAAAGGCCTTGGGGTGCTTCAAAAGCAGAATAGGGCTTTGCGTTTCCTAAGAGTGGGACCTGCCAATACCCCTTACTTAAGTCCAGTTTCGAGAAATATTTATATTTCGCTAATTTCGAGAACATTTCCTCAATTTCAGGTATCGGCTCAGCGTCAAAAATAGTGACTTTGTTAACCTGACGAAAATCTATGCAAAAACGGAGTCCTCCGTCCTTTTTCCTGACCAGAATGACTGGTGATGAGTATGAGTAGAAGGTTCGATAACTCCTAACTTCAACATTTCTTCGACCTCAACTTTGACTAAGTCGCGAACTTTGTACGGGATGGGATAACCTTTTATCCGTAATGGGTCTGAGGTGGACAATTTAATGTCATGAATCTCTACATGGGTGCGCCCTGGTCTATCAGTCAGTACGTGATCAAATTCCTTAAGCACCCTTTGTACTTCTACTTTTTGGTCCTTGGACAACCCTGGGGCTAAGTCCACCCTGTCAATCGATTTCTGTGTCCCCATAGGACACGTCACGTGCTCATCGGCACTACACTCCCCTGTACCCGAGTTCCCGTCAAGTATAACGTCAATTACCGCCGTGTTTATGACGGCTAGTATCCCCTTCCCTGGGCTTTGAGGTGTACGCTCTTCATAGCGCTTCAACATGTTGACATGAAATGTTTTCAGTTTCCCCTTCATGTCGATCCTGTAATCCCAGTCATTTAGTACTTCCATTATAGGGTATGGACATTTCCATTGGAGTAACAATTTGTTCCTATCAGTGGGGAGTAGTACTAACACCTGGTCACTCTCCTGGTACTTCCGGTCACGCGCTTTCCTGTCATAGTACTTCACGTACCGCTTGCTCGATTTCTTGAGATTTTCTCTCGCGATTTCACAGGGTTGCTCGAGTTTCTATCTGAGATCCAGTACGTACTGGTATGCAGTTTTAACGTTTTCTCATCAAGTTCCTTCTCAGACCACAGATCCTTGAGAACACTCATAGGACCTCTGACTGTTCTCCCATAGAGTAGGTCGAATGGGGAGAATGCTAGGCTCGCCTGTGGAACCTCGTGATACGCGAACAACAACGCGTTAATGTACTTATCCCAATCTTTTGGACGCTCGCTCGCCATGCTTTTAAGCATCTGCTTCAATGTACCTTTGAATCTCTCTACCAACCCGTTGCACATGATGGTAGGGAGTAGTAGTAAGTTGTCGCAGTGATAACAGCCTACTGACCTCCTGTCATTAATTCTTAATCGACTGAACATGTCTAAGAGTGCCTCAGCTACTCGTGCTGCCTCGATATTCGGTAATGGTACTGCCTCTGGTTATCGTGTGGAGTAATCTACCAGCGTTAGAATATACCGATTTGTATTATCCGTTGCCGGATAAATCGGTCCTACGATGTCTACGGCTACGCGTTTGAATGGCGTGTCAATTAGCGGCATGTTTTTCGTTGACAAATGTCGCATGACCTGTAGTATCGTGTCACATCTCAGGACAAGCCAGGCCAGAAAGATTCTCCCAAAACGCGGGTTGTTGTTTTCTTTACACCTAAGTGCCCTGACTTAATAGATTCACGTGCCACCTTTAACACGGTCTTTCTAAGATTTTCCGGAACGACTAATTATTAATATTTTCTTTTGCTACCTGTCGTCTCAAACTGTCGATACAGTAAATATTTTCGGTACAGGAATGACGTAACGTTACCGTTCTTAGAATGTTTCAAGTTTCCGGTTTTTTTTGCGTTAATGTGCAATGACGTAAACGTAACGTCGATTGTTTGTTGTTCTTTGCACCAGCTACGTGAAATGTGCGATACGGCTTCCGGTACCAGCAGTTTCTGGTACTATTCATCGCGTTGCAAAACCTGAGAACGCGAAATCATTTAGTACAGGAAGTTGTGAAAAATGGGGAGTCAACGGTGATTTTCGCTACAGGTACTTCACTCAAGCGTCTCTAGTCTACTAGCATACATGTGGCTACTATCCACATAAATTGATCATGGTGTACTAGTTCCTTTCTCACCACTACACCCGTTCAACCTGTATCACGCATCACAGTCACCACTTTCCCAAGCAAACCTTCTGCCACTGGTAATTTCGCACTGGAAAATTTGCATCCTGTAACCTTCGGACTCTGGTCAACTTTCTTACCTGCGCATAGTTACGAGATCTGTCATTGCCTCGATATCTCTCACATTGACCTCTCACCTTCCTCTCATACCCTGTGTTACGATTCTCACTTTTCGCTCTATTGTCTCGGTTCTCTCTTTGTACTACGTACTTTGTACCGCCCCTGGCTTCCGCAAAGAAGTCAGCCTGCACTGTCATCTCATGTACTTTGCTAACGACCTTTTACTTAAGAAAAACGTACAAGTCACGACTGCAAGTTCTTAGTAACTGATCCATGAGCAAGAAATGTATCACAGAAACAACAACTGCTTGTGTCGAGCAATCTAAGGAAGGACCTGGCAACTGGAAAGCAGGGCGTTAAACGTAAACTGGGCCAGAAAACTGGAGAAGTACGAAGACATCATGGAATTCGAGAAGGGCCAGACATCCAAAACAGAAATTGCGAAACAGTTTAATGTGCCGAAAAACATATTTTCCCGGCTGGGTGAAAAAGGCGGACTCGATTAAGGAGGGCAACCTTAAATTCGGGCCAAAACGACGTAATGTGAGATCTGGGAGCCACGCAGATTTAGATTCGGCCATTTTAAAATGGTTCAGCGCTAATCGAGAGAAGAACATCCCATTATCGGGTCCACTTCTCCTTGAGAAATCTAAATTCCATGCGGCCGAGTTGGAAATTGCGGACTTTAAGCACTCCACTTGCTGGCTGGAGCGCATTAAAGAGCGAAATGGAATCACCTTTAATAAAGTTTGTGGTGAAGCCAAGTCTGTAGATACAGACTCGCAAGACATGACACGCTTGTCACATCAGCTGAACATGACGTTGAAGTCGTATGCACTGGAGGACACATACAACGCGGATGAGACGGCGATGTTCTTCCGTCTTATGCCAGATAAGACACTAGAGTTTAAGTCCGGGAACTGTCAAGGCGGGAAACGAAGTAATGATAGACTGACTGCGCTGGTGTGCAGTAGCATGACGGGCACCGACAAACGCCCACTGTTGATCATCGGGAAATCGAACAAGCCGCGGTGCTTCAAGAACATCAACACATTACCACTACCCTACAAAGCCAACACCAAGGCGTGGATGACTTCCAGTCTCTACATCAGCTGGATGCAGGCGCTAGACAAGAAATTCCAGCATCAGAAGCAGAAAATCGCCATAGTTGTGGATAACTGTGGTTCTCTCTTTGTACTACGTACTTTGTACCGCCTCTGGCTTCCGCAAAGAAGTCAGCTTGCACTGCCATCTCATGTACTTTGCTAACGACCTTTTACTTAAGAAAAACATACAAGTCACGACTGCAAGTGCTTAGTAACTGATCCATGAGCAAGAAATTTATCACAGAAACAACAACTGCTTGTGTCGAGCAATCTAAGGAAGGACCTGGCAAAGGAAAGCAGGGTGTTAAACGTAAACTGGACCAGAAAACACTAGTGGAGAAGTACGAAGCCATCATGGAATTCGAGAAGGGCCAGACATCCAAAACAGAAATTGCGAAACAGTTTAATGTGCCGAAAAACATGTTTCCCGGCTGGGTGAAAAAGGCGGACTCGATTAAGGAGGGAAACCTGAAATTCGGGCCAAAACGACGTAATGTGAGATCTGGGAGCCACGCAGATTTAGATTCGGCCATTTTAAAATGGTTCAGCGCTAATCGAGAGAAGAACATCCCAATATCGGTTCCACGTCTCCTTGAGAAATCTAAATTCTATGCGGCCGAGTAGGAAATTGCGGACTTTAAGCACTCCACTTGCTGGCTAGAGCGCATTAAAGAGCGAAATGGAATCACCTTTAAGACAGTTTGTGGTGAAGCCAAGTCTGTAGATATAGACTCGGAAGACATGACACGCTGGTCACATCAGCTGAACAGGATGTTGAAGTCGTATGCGCTGGAGGACATATACAACGCGGATGAGACGGCGATGTTCTTCCGTCTTATGCCAGATAAGACACTAGAGTTTAAGTCCGGGAACTGTCAAGGCGGGAAACGAAGTAATGATAGACTGACTGCGCTGGTGTGCAGTAGCATGACGGGCACCGACAAACGCCCACTGTTGATCATCGGGAAATCGAACAAGCCGCGGTGCTTCAAGAACATCAACACATTACCACTACCCTACAAAGCCAACACCAAGGCGTGGATGACTTCCAGTCTCTACATCAGCTGGATGCAGGCGCTAGACAAGAAACTCCAGCATCAGAAGCAGAAAATTGCCATGGTTGTGGATAACTGTCATGCGCATCCACACGAGGTACAGGGCTTGAAGGGGATATCCCTGATCTACTTACCATAAAACACAACCAGCCATACTCAACCAATGGATCAGGGCGTCATTAATAACTTGAAAACCCACTACCGAAACCAGGTCATCATGAAGCAGCTGGACGCCGCCGACAAGGAGACGACAATTACCATCTCCATGTTGGACGCCATGTTCATGCTACGTCAAGCATGGTCTATGGTGACGCCGACGACCATCGCCAACTGCTTCCGCCACTGTGGATTTGTTTAGCCGATCACCACTCCGACCACACCGACAACCGTGGGGGGGGGGGGCGACAGTGACGACGACGCAGAAGACAACATCCCACTGGCTCGACTAGTCCACTTGCGGAAGTTAGATATCGACGCGTACATCGGCGTGGACAAAGAAGTACCAACATGTGCCGCCGTCACCGACGAGGAGATCATCTGCGACATCGTCATGGTGCGTAACAACCAGGAATCCCGGAGTGACGACGATGACGACGACGACAACAACGCGCCGACGCCGCCACCAACTGTTTCTGAAGCTATGGACGCCGTTAGTTTGTTACAGCGCTATTGGCAGGCGCAGGACAACAGCGATAAGGACTTTAACATTTTGTGTGGAATGAACAAACGGTTACTGAAAATGAACTTTGACAGAAGATGTGTGAGCGCCAAACAAACTGAGATTCTGGACTTTTTCAAACGTTAATAAACCAGTGTTCTATTTTTGAAATATTCATGGACGTTTTAATATGAAGGGACATGTTCGTATTTGTATTCCTGAGTGACAAATGTTTAGAAATTAATATTTCGCCTTTAACATTTTTAAATGCCAAATTTCGTTTAAATTTTATTTGTACATTTCGTATATTTAATAAACCAGTGTGCTATTTATAGACAAATTCTTTGGATATGATGTTTCGCACCTGTCTACTTTCGTTTAATGAATGTTATTTTACGCCGATCTTTTGCAAACACTTTACTGCTTGTGTATGCAAATGATCCATGATAACAAACATTCACTCGAAATTAAAATAGTTGTCAAACTTAATTATAGCAAAGTAAAATAAACACGTTTACAATGGGAATGTTGCTCACGACAACTTCCGGTTTCGATATGAAAAAAAACAAAAACAAAGACGAGACGGTTTGTAAAATTCAGTTTAATTAACAGTTTATTTATTTACTTATGCATACATGTACATATTGAAATAAAATAATGAATTCATTATAGTTGTTTATTTGATATTTCTTCCAGAAGGCCATACAAACATCAATCAATGGTGTCATTCCTAAATGGAATGAAATCACTTAATGACTAGTATAACTTTTATTCGAGTCCGTTGCCGGTTCGAGAGATCGATCTTCCACTGTATTTTAAAAATGTAAAAATAAAAAACATAGGGGCTCGTGAGTGGATTATTTTACAACGACACAGTTAATTTTCTTAACGGTGTAATAGTAAGTTTGATTTAGATTATGTAATGAGAAACATACCTCTCACAGTACGACCAGAAAGGACACAACGGCAAAGAACACACACAAAATAACAAATTAAACAACGCCTTATGTCATCATACAAAACAGAAATACATATTACCGACAATGTTGACCTGAATCTCACCAACGAACAAACATGTTTACAGAATCTCAAAGGCTTAGACAAATTAGACAAAAGGAATGACAGAAACTTAGTTTATTTAGCATCACAACAAGGAGAAGTTATTAAACATCGTATTAAACATCGTAATAATTCCCCGTTCACAAGCATATCAGACTTTTTACAACAGCATAACATCCCATTCACATCACAAACATGTCGATCTTTAGCTATATTATTTGATCTTGTTTCTCAATATAACAGGTTGCTGAAATGTGTTATTCGTGTTAGTTTTTTTATACAAAATTGTAAAATTATCGAGGAAATATGTAAAGATTTATGGTAATAACATATTGCTAACATTAACGTTTTAATTTGTGTCGTGTGCACCCGATTCAAACACAATATACAGTATACTGTACACAATAAATAACACACATTTATGTGTCTGGGGTGGGCGGGCTGGGCTCTCCATCGTCAGAAATGAGGTGGGGGCCCGCCCCACCCTGGGTTAGCTGGCCCAGAACAGGCCATCGTCAGAAATGGGGTGGGCCAGCCCTAGGGGGTAAACTCGCCCAGAAACCCCCTTGTTCAGAAATGTGGTGGGGCCGGCCAGTGCGATGGGGCGGGCCGTAGGGGGTATACTGGCTAATAAACCCCTTTTATAATACTACTGGCCCAGAAACCGCCGTGTTCAAAATTGGGGTGGGGCCCGCCAGTGGGGTGGGGTGGGCCCTAGGGGGTAGACAGGCCCAGAAACGTTATTGTAAATACTACTAAAGTATATGTTAAATATATGTCTCGACGTTCAAATGGTGGTCGCGACATATAATTCTGAGCGCATAGAGAAAATGGTTAAATACACATGTGGGGTGGGCCCTATGGGGTAGACTGGCCCAGAAACGTTATTGTAAATACTACTAAAGTATATGTTAAATATATGTCTCGACATTCAAATGATGGTCGCGACATATAATTCTGAGCGCATAGAGAAAATGGTTAAATACACATATATAAAATTGTTGACGATATAATGAGACCACGCGAGTCATACCGGCGATTCCAGGTTGTACACAGAACCATCCAGGTACACTGTGTCGGCGTCCAGTCGATAAGCGAGTGCCGCAGTCGACGATATAACTCCAGATTCGATGATTATATCGTCGTCACAAAGCCTGTAAATTTGAGACATAATAGGTAACTATTTCAGTGGGCTAATTATATTTTATAATGCATTCTATAAATATCACGCAATCTGATTGGCAGATTGACATACAACACATGTACATATATAGCATTGTCTCTGACTTTCCGCAAGAGCAGACCGTGGCCGACGAGGGGTAACACCGTCGGACAGCCACGCTGGTGACCCGGGTTCGATTCTCGGCCAGGGCGTCAATACTTCTGAGATATTTTGTATTTCTTTCCTGCTCTACTTTAGTCTAGTCTTTTCACATGGGAACTTTAAAAAGGCGGTCCCGTGTATCAGATTTGAAAATGGGTCTGGGCACGTTAAAGAACGAAAGTGGACTATTGTAGATGATCTTTTGTGCCGAATTATTTGGAATTCTGGCCATCGGTTTCCTAGCAGAAGATTCATAAATAGTATTCTGTTCCGTTGCCATGCCAACAAGAGGTGTCCCTGTTTTCACTAGTTTGGTACATGACCAAGGAAGGATAATTGTTGTTATGTACAGATTATTGTTTGAAGTAATTTGTTGACGGACGGACGAAGTATCTTATATGTACATGTACCAGAAACTATTAGGTTACACGGTATCTTAGACCTACAATATAATGTTATCTGAGCTGGACGCGAAAGCAGTATAGTATACCTACACGAAGCTAGCTTACACTTACACGAAAACAATATATTTTATATACAGGAATACATTATGATATCAAATGTAGACTGTACCAACACAAATCATCGTACAAAAAACTATTACAACAATATCGCCGACGGCATGTATCCCATTTCTTGGGTGGTATTTACTCAATGAATATATGAATGATGACAAACAGGCATATGCAGTTTGAAGTGAATCGCTCAACCGGTAAAGAAGATATTGCAGACTACATATAATAAGTTTTTTGACCTGAGCGTAGGTGCATGGGAAGCATGGATGTGGGAGGGGGGGGTGAATTTGATGAAAATAAACATACACATGATATTTGAAGACAATTTTTCATACAGTAAATACGTTATGGAAGAATGGAGAACGTCCACACATCTACTTGACGGAATTATTAAAGGATTTCACCTTTTGGGACGGATGGACGACTTGTACATCCCCTATTTTCGATACGTGATGGGAGAATAAAAAGGAAATGTGTTCATACATGTACATGGATATATTATATTACATATACATGAAAAGTTTATTTACAAACATTATACGGAGTGATGTAATACATACCATGTCACTGAATATAAGTAGTCTTCTGCGACCGACACGTTACACCAGAATGTCAGGACAGGCGGAGTGTTTGTGTCAAACAGCAGGTCCGGATAGACATCGATATATTTGATTCTATATTCCGGCATCAGGGAGGGCACCCATTCTGAAGCGAAAGCGCAGGGTTACGTATACCTGGATACTGATTAATACAACTCGCTGACATAGTTCATAACACACTCGAGTACTATACGGAGTTTCTTATGAAAGCCGCCAACGAGTTAAGTGATATCATGTTACATTATTGTCATACATGTAACTGTTGTAGTTTTGTTTCGTATATCTTGGTCCGAGACTTACATCGATTATCTTACACGAGTGATTAATAATCTATTCTGTGGCTCTTACGATATCATACATGTATTAGCTCATATCTGTATTTGTATTAAAATCATAAAACTTAATTAATATAAAATAGGCACTACCTATGACGGGCGACGTTGGTGTATGAAACTAAATTAACCAATTGATAACTTTACCCTGATGTTAGTATGCTATAAACGGTACCGTAGCATATTGTAGTATTGCAGAGCTACTTCCCGCAGCTACCACAGTGTTACAGCTTCTCTATTATAATTAAATGGTGTATCTTTGGTTCACTTCTCTTATTTGAACCAGTGATACAAGTTATATATTTCCTTTTCATACATAGTACGTTAATAGCCTATGCATTATATAAACTGTATTAGTACATTTTCAATCATTTTAAGAGAAAATAACAAGGCTAAGCATCTTCAGTGATAATATTCCCAATTTTCGCAATCTCAGTCGTCATTGAGCACGACTGTCACTTCGAGAGCTATACATATTTTGCCCATTTTTTGTATCAATGGTATTAAGTTTTACATTTACTTTTGATTAACCCAGTGATGTGTCAGATGTGTTTGTATCCTGTACTACAGCAACAGGTGCACTAGACACACACTTGCAATGTATAATTTGTTGTGGTAGTCGTGTTCCCCAATTATCCCGGATCGCTTGACTATGTGTTGTGTTTTTAAACTCACATCAGGGAAGTTAAGTGCAGCGTGGCGGCTATAAAATTGTATCAGGTAACCTGCCCTGCATTGACCGAATACGTACTGACTGATAAAATATGGTTGTATCAGGCATTGCCCTGATATAAACATTCGGGTTACAACAAGGTGAAAACTGACGTTCCATTGGTCGGATCACGTCACGTGACGTTACCGAATGACATCAGTGTAATGGCGCAACGTAAACAAGTCCGCGTTCTGTCCATAGAATACGACGTCATCTAATGTCATTTTCGAGCATAAAACGTTACCTGATAAATATAATACCAGGCTAGTGTATTTTGATATCAAGTTTATCAGGCTCGGCTCGGAAACGGTAGGAATTCCTCGGCAAGCCTCGGAATTCCTACGCGTTTCCTAGCCTTGCCTGATAAACTTAATATCAAAATACACTAGCCTGGTATTCTCTATATCCAGGTACGTCCTTCCAGTGATGCTATTATTTTCTCGATCCCTGGTGGTCTTTGAGAATATTTTTACTATTTTTCGCATTATTTGTGTCCGTTTTACAGAGGCAGAGGCAGGCAGGCAGAGGCAGGCAGGCAGGCAGGCAGGCAGGCAGGCAGGCGTGTATTATCGCGCTTGGGGACTCACTAATGCGTTCAGATAAAAGTATATTTAGACTATAACACAACACAAATATTTTGAAATGCAGTAACTTCGTATGCTATATTCAGTATACTTTCCGACGTGATATACATTTTGTCTTAGAAGCATTTGGCCCTTTGGGCCAAATTATTTGTCGCTCTTATTAGTAAAATAACAACTGTCGTAAAACCTCCTGCTTCGTTTACGGTGAAACAAAGTTTACACTTTCAATCATATGTTCAACCTAGTTTCACTGAATGGTAAGTTTTCATATACGCGTAGCATAAAGCGGGCTACTTCGTCGCCCGTAATAAATATTATTAAGTCATTTACGAATTTATATCACTCAACATACATGTAATTGTGCATATGTAAATAATGCGCATCAGGGAAACCAGCAGTCAGTCGGATGCTGCCAGATGATAACGACTCGCGCCTGGTAGTGATTTAGTTTCAAATAGTATAATCGAGAAGCTGCTTGAAAGGAAACCTTCAATAAAATCAATTACCCCCAATGCTAAGTTTGTAAAAAAGTGTGACTCTGACCTAGGGGTTATCGGTGTCTGAGGAAAATTATAACATGTTTCCCCTAATATTAAGCTTGTGAATGCACTAATATTTTGTCATTGGCATATGTGTCAGCGGGGATCAGGCATGTGTGAAATACCAAGGAGTGCGGTTAAAAGAATCGAGATTTATGACAAATTAAATTGATGAAAGCCCTCCGAGTGTGACATCGACCTTGGGGCAAGCGGGGGTTTGAGGGTCGTTATAACACGTTTTCTCCATGTTAAGTTTATGAACATTGCTGTTAGCGGGGGTCTGAGGCTCGGCAGGCAGGCAGACAGACAGTTGGTGGGAGGCAGGCAGGCAGACATTCACTACTACATCGGGGCTATAGCGTAAGCACTCCTTCATTTGAAAGGCGCGCTAAAAAATGGCAATGAAATCGAAAAATGATATGCCTATTACTGAAGGAATGAATAGATGAATAGTGATAGTGAATTTGTGATGATGCTGTATTTTATTAATTTATCATGTAAATACACGAATATAATATAACAGTGATAATTATGCCTGTAATACAGATACTATCTGATGTAACTGAACTATATGTCACACATCATCCTTTCTCGTATAGGATTATCTTCAGAGACATCTTCTGACATTATACACGAATATAACATAGACATGTTGTACTAACAACTCGAAATGAGAATACCTTTGGCGTAATACAATGGTTAGATGTGAATTATTATATATAATAATATATATAGCCGCTGCTTGTCTGAGGTAGGCAGTTTGTCCAAAATGTGGCGGCGCTAAATACGCCCGATTGCTCTGTTTAAGAACGAGGGTTTGCCCATGCTGGGCGCCGTGATGCAGTCAGGGCACGGGTACCGACCGCTGAGTTTAATATTCATCATGTTTGTGATAGCTTTAGACAATACAGCACTGTCAGTTTCACGAAATCTGCCCACATATTACGGTTATGTACACAATGCCAATAAACATATTTTTCATCAACATTTAAGAACTGTTGATTAATTGTGAAAATAAAATCCCCATGTGGATATCTGTTATGGGGATTTAACAAGTTTTTTTTCATAATTTCAGAAAGAGTGAGCCGATTTTCAAAATATAACTTTTGTTTTCTTAGTTAGATCATTTCCAAATTATCTACTCAGGTTCGAATCCTGGTGTATTTCACCAGCTTTTACCCTCATGTATAATTTACATAGATAACTCATTTTTCGTTTTAAAATCAATACTTGACCAGATTTCACGAAATGGAAAGAATTCAAATTCTTTAAATTATGCTAAAATTTAATATTGTCGAAAACAAAATAGTTTTTGCATTGTTTATATAGCCGCAGCATTTGGGCAGGTTTCGTGAAACAGACAGTAGACGATCAATTGCTGAGCCAGTACAGACTGAAAGAGCAATAACCGTGTTCATCTTGGACGGTACACGAGCGACTGACGTCAATGTGTGACTGGTATTGAAAGCGATATCGTCCTGTCCTACTACGATAACACCATACAGTGACACATAAACGAAACAGAATCAGCTGTTACCTGCACCGGGTGTTGTGCTAGAACAGAAATAGCCATCGTCGTCAGAACACATCACTTCACCGAGATAGTTGTAAATGTGGGTGTATGACGTGGTGACTGTGGAAGTGTAAGACCATGAATCATCTGTTAAGAACGCCGTCTCCCTTGGACACCCACACGTCCGTTTGGTCTCCGTGACAGCTACGTCATAGTGATTGACTGGATTCAACAAGCTTTCCTCTGAACCCACCCTTAAAGAAATAGAAGATGTTCCATCGCACTTGTTTGATATGAATATTGTAATATAATGAACGTCGGCGTCTGTGTAATCAACGATAATCTACATGTATTAAAACATTGTACGAATATCGAATTGATTACATTTCCTAACAAAATGTTCAAACAAACTGCATTTAATAACGTTTCGGGGGCGTTTGCATTTTTGTGAGCGGTGCTTTTTGTATAATGACTGTAGGAGAGTGCACGTGTGTGATTACGGGTCTTCTCTTCACGGTGAATTATACATTTTGTAAATTCACAATTACGGGACCGGTTTTCTCTCACAGATAAATCCATGCAATGCCCATATAATAGCTTAAAATGTAATAAACAATGCATCCGATATTACACAGTGAAGCCATGAGTTACATGTACCATGTAAATGACCGATTAGTTACATGTATGTAACAATACATGTTGTCACAAATGGGTGCAGTAAACTTTGTAGATCATGCTGTGCAATATACAAGTATAGTTGAGAATGAATCACATGCTATTCTTCACTGTAATCTTTATGAATCAATTAGGACAAACTTAAGCGATGCAGCATGTCAGGTCTGTCCCAATTTTGATAAGCTTCACTGGGACGGAAAAGATTAAATTTGTGTTTTTCCGTAAAGAAATGATACGAATTAGTGCAACAAATAAATGCATTTTTATATAAAGAATGTAATTGTGATGTTTAAATCAGTTGGTTTGTGTCTTTATTATATTCGGGAGATGTTGGTACTGATTTTCACCTCAAATCTGATCTGGGTTGATAATCGATTATTTAAGACATGTTTTACGTTGGAAGAATCAGTTGTTTTTGCAGTTATTTTCATCCTCACATAGTATTATTATTTCAATCGTAATTCAGTTTTAGACACCTTGTCACGATCAGTACCGGCATCTCAACTGTTATTTTTATTATGTACATGATTCGGGTCAGGTAAGCGTTTATAACCGAGCAACTAGTGTACGTTGGTGCCTTTTATGGTTGTATGTCACATACCACTTCCCGTCGTCATCTATTATTTTAAACAGTCTAAGCGCAGATACAACGGCAAGTGCATGGGAGGTAACCGCTGCAATATCCAACATTGACTGACAACAGTTGCTTTACAAATTCATACTGTATTTGAATGCAGTGTGTGTGTTTGTATTTGTATATATATGCATATATCTCTCGAAATTCTTGATAGAGCGAAAACTGTGCAACATATGTATGTAAATATAGTGTATACTGTTTTTGTGTTGTACAATTGGTGAGACGTAAATAAAAATTAAATTCTATTAATTAAGTATCAGTGAATGGACAGGTTTGATGTGTTTTACAGGTGAATTGTATTGTCAGATAGATTAGAACTCACCACAATTTGTCATTGTTAGTAGGAGGGATTAGGCTATTGGGACAAGTATCTCATTATGCATATACTTGGTGGTCAAGTGACATTGATATCTTGGTGTAGAAAGACCGAGTGTGTGAAATACATTTGGCTGGAAATTGATATTCTGTGAATGGAACAAGTGGATTGAAGACACTACCGCATTCGGTCTCGGTCCGATTCCCGAGGTTGCATTTGACGACTCTATTTATTACCATTTCCGTATGGCGTACAGTAGGGTCAGCGTGTAAGTGCATGACACCGTCTCCACACCGCACACACATAACACCAAATTCCACACCAAATTCCTCACGATTGCCTTGACCAATCAAATACGACTGTGTGGTGTTACACTACACCAATGTGGTGTCATGTGGTGTTACACTACAGTAGTTTGATGTTATACGGCATTATTGTGATTCTACAATACATTTGTGTGCTTTTACACGAAACCAATATGGTGCCCTATCACACCATCACCATATAATAGGTAGATTGACCAATCAGATGTGGTCAGTCACGTAACTTAACACGGAAGAATTAAACCGTTGTCAATAAACAAAACAACGGCGCAAATGTATCCGTGTTAAAATCCAAATGTTTCACAATGCATTATATTATATTCCATATTTAATTTAAAGTGACTATACGGTCAGTTGTATTGATGGTCTGTTTTTATTCTTCACAAATTATGATTCGCAAATATAAAGCAGCGGGTTTTTGCGAGACAAACACAATTATTGTGACCTTGACAATTTATCGGACAACAACAATGTCGTCACTGCAGTTCCGAACATCAAGAACAAAATATACACCACCATACTGACACTACATTTGTTTTGATATAAACTATAATTATAATGCGTGCTCTACGGTATATTATGGCAAATCTAAGCACACATTTAGCGTGTTGTCCTGTTCAGTTAACATTCGGTAAACAACGTCCCCAGAAATCCCATACCAAATGCAATATTATATTCTGCACCAACTATGGGGCATTCGGCCCAGCGACGACATCACTGATTGCCCAACAGGCATTAACCGTGACACGGCATTTTTCACAGGCGTCACCTAATGCACGTGCACTCCAACGATAACGTGAATTGTCTTCTTTCAAACTCATTATATACACATTTACTAACATTATATATCTTTGCAGTAGAATTTGTACAAATAACTTATTGAGTGTCGGCCAATGACAGAAATAGTTGAAAATGTTCTTAAGTCATTATAACAGGGGCACACTAAAAGTAAATGGTATTCCTCCACCACCATGCTCATCCCTAGGCGTGTTGTCATAGCGACCAGTTTATTGCAAGTGACTATGACGATGCCCTGAACTGACTAAGCACACGTCTGTATTTATGCGCACATATAGTATCTAAATATTTTCTTTTTCCGGTATGTGTTTGTATCGCCTGTGTCGATTGATTTTGCTGGAAACTGCCAATGATGAGTGCCATGATTGTGGTGAGCGGGATCCCCCTGTCGGTCTGGTGTAGCCACAAATCAGATAGACCAATTTCGTCAAGTATTGTCTTTATATGGTGAGCCCAGTTAACGCCGTTATAAGTATTACCCTATATGCATCGTGTCTTAGTGTTAACACATTTCATAATAGTACATAATTGTGATGAACTATGTTGAAATACTGGGTAAAAATACGTGACACTAATCACGATGATTAGTGTCACGTATTTTTACAAAGTATTTCAACATGCTTATTTATTGATAACGGCTGTCGACCTAGCTCACCATATAAGAATGGACTGTTTAAGGCCCAATAGTGATCGTAGAAATTGTGTATGTATTCGTTCTACATGAGGAGCGATATGGCAACCAGCGTTTCCCATGTACATGTCTTTGTGTTTAATAGCAGGTTGCCTCACCATGGGGAATATTCCACAGCGTTGTAATAGAAAGATCGGTCGCATCTGTGTTTAATAACGTGTATATTATATGTATAATAACCTAAATGTCACATGTAATTAAGTTGTTTGCGTTTAAATGCAGGTTGCCTCAAACGGTAAACTATGTCACAGTGTATATATCGTACAAATAATTTCAATTTGTTTTAATCGCAAACTTTCGAATCTTCGCGAGTTCTGTAACATAAAGACCGGCTACATCTGTATCTGTTTCTAATAGCTAGTACCCTCAAACTGGAATATTCCACAGGTGGAAGACTTGGACCTATGACACCAAAAATATGCCTATTAAAAAAATCCCATTACCCCACCCACTTGGTCTCGTAAATTACCATCTTCTATTTATAGAAGGTGGGTATGAATATGGCTATTATAGAAAGAGCCCTCTATTTTCCGATTCGCACAAACACAATAAACATTGATTAAATGTATGAAATAATGTCTCTGGCAATCGATAAAGGTATTAGGTGTGTGAATATACTCACTTCAAATCGCTGTTTCAAGTATTTATTGAGTTATTCGCCTTTTGATTACCCCATCTAAAGCGAAAGTTTCGTGTACGAAAGAATCTCACACAGAATCGGCGGCCGTCCGGCGTGGATTATCGGTCATATTTGGCCGATAGCTGATCGCCAGCTCAAACTAAAGTGGTGCACCATGACCATATACATTAGAAACTCCAACCATACAAAGTTCGTCCTATTGTGATCGTTCACCGATCTAAAAAACACTTTTTTGTCTAATTTCGTTCATTATCTGGAACCGGGTCAATGCACCATCTTCCATAATACAACCGGAAGCGTCTATGTAAAGAACATCTCTGATTGGCTAAATCTAAACTGTAATGACGTCATTCAACCTATTTCGGGATTCCCGAAGACATAATCTGATAGTACGCGAATCATGAATGAAAGTAGAAAAAAGGTGTTTTTTAGAACGGTGAACGATCACAATTGGACGAACTTTGTATGGTTGGAGTTTCTAATGTATATGGTCATGGTGTACCACTTTAGTTTTAGCTGGCGATCAGTTATTGGTCAAATATGACCGATAATCCACGCCGGATGGCCTCCAATTCTGTGTGAGATTATTTCGTACACGCACGCAAATTTCGCTTTGGATGGGGTATACACAATGCGAACAACTGAATAAATGCTGGAAAGAGCGATTTGAAGTGAATATATTCACACACCTAATACCTTTATCGATTGCCAGCGACAGAAATCATACATGTAATCGATGTGTATTGGGCTTGTGCGAGTCGGAAAAGAGAGGGCTCTTTCTATAATGGCCACAATGTTATCCACCTTTCTTTATATAAGATGGTAATGTACGAGACCAAGTGGGTGGGGTAATGGGATGTTTTTGGTGTCATAGGTCCGAGTCTTCCACCTGTGGAATATTCCAGTTATTTAATGGAAAGATTGGAGACTAGTTTGCGTTTAAATATAGGTTGCCTCAAACTGTGGAGTCACAGTCTGTATCACGTACACATTATTTCAATTGCGTACACTGGCGTGAATGAAACTGTTGAATATTCCACATATTTGTAATTGTAAGATGGGTCATATCTATGTTTTATAACGTGTTTGCAATATATAAATTGGTCAAGTCAATTTGTTTTAATAGCACGTTGACACAGACTGTGATCTAACTTTGGTAAACCGTTAATGCGTATTACATGTACATATACACCTGTACATAACATCGTAATTTATAACAACCGTTATTTCCTCATTATTTGAGTGCAACATCATATAGTTCGAACTTATAACATATACATGTAATATTAAAGTTCGGAAATTATAAGTAATACCTCCATGACTGTACAAAAGCCGTCTTGTCAGGAGATCGCATCCCATTTCTGAGCTGAAAGGTTTCACCATCCGTTGAAGTGTTCGAGCGGCTGGCAATCCCCTCTATCGCGGCGTCTGTATATTCGCCGAACATGTCCATCCCGTATGATGTGTAGTCGTCCGATGTATGTCCCCAAAAATAACCTTTATCTAGGTCAATCTATAATATACAGAACGTCACCAGTGAACGTTACGTGAACATAATTATGAGAGTGTTTGTCTATTTTACATAAGACTCTCACGACTTGCATTTATTGGACCACCTGTTGACACAAACTATACATTTAATGATACATATTTCACACTATGTGACTTTTACTGGAGAAAAGGGGCTTATGGAATTTTAGCTCCTGATCCAATAACACACTCATGTAGCCTGATAACTTTGTCAGAACCATGACGGGTGTTTCATTGATGGAAGGGCGAACAGTGTAGATCCTTATCAGACTACGTGGACTCACAATGCTGATCTGGATCTACACTGATCGCAACATCGATAAGCACCATTTTTCCAGTCAGAGCAAAATAGTACAATTTATTTAGTCCATATTATTATGCCAAAAGCATATATTGTATGGTCAGAAATTATGTGTCATAATAAAACAATAATGTTACCGAGTACATAGTGATTAATTCACATTGACGTATTTCGGGATCGGTAGCTGTAAAATAGTAATACATTACGTGATGATTGCGTTTTACTTTCGCAGAGAACAGCTGGTTCTATCTCGTAGCCATTGGTAATCATTATAATTATAGTCATACAACACAAGTGCCTTATCCTGATACATGCATGTATATACAAAACAGAAACTATTACAGATAATTTCTCTAAATGACGTCGACATATGAAGAAATTGTCATAGCAACTCTTAACTTTCGACGTCATTTGCGGCAAATATCGTCATTTTTGTAAATTAAAAATAAATGACACCTGAAACGGTTATAATGTGAACATGTAATGTTTAGATACAGAATGGTTAAAGATCGACTTAAACAAGAGGGCCATGATGGCCCTAATTCGCTCACCTGACTCCAAGAACACCAGAGGAGAATGTGACATTGAGTTCATATGTGTTTTAAAACAATTGTGCTATTTTTAGATGGCGGTCATCTTGGATTAAGCGATGACTCTCATTTTACCAAATCTGAAAATGCTTCACCCAGGGATCTTAACATACTATGCAGTTTGGCCAGCTTCGGCCATGTGGTTCCTGAGAAAAAGATGTTCAAAATATCGAATAAATTGACCTTTTGGCGGCCATCATGGATGACATAATCATCCGATTCCGACAGAGCAATCGCCTCATCGATACCTTCAATTTGATATCTGACATGAGCATATTCGGTCAAAAATAAAAGTTGACCCCACGGGCCACGCCCATTTGTTACCTCGGGATCACCATTTTAACACCTTTGAAAGAGCATTCTACATCGAACATTCCTACCAAGTTTCGTCGAAATCAGGCTGGCGGTTCATGAGAAGAAGATTTTTTAAGAATTTGTGCTATTTTTAGACGGCGGCCATCTTGGATAAGCGACGACATCCGTTTTAACAAATTGAAAAGGTTTCACCGATGGACCATAACTGTGAAGTTTGGCCACCACAGGCCAAGCGGTTCGTGTGAAGAAGAAGTTTGAAATCTCTAATAAAATAACGACCTTTTGACCATTCGGCGGCCATCTTGGGTGACATGACAATCCAATTTCGCTAAAAAATGTACTAGAACCATCGCCTCTTTGAAAGACATGACGATATTCGGTCTAAATAAAATTTGACCCAAATTTTACCCCACGGGCCACGCTCATGTTTGACCCCGAGGTCACCATTTTAAAAATTTGAAAGAGCATTGTACATATATCATCCCTAGCAAGTTTCGTCGAAATTAGGCCAGAGGTTCATGAGAAGAAGATTTTTTAAGAATTTATGCTATTTTCAGACGGCGGCGGCCATCTTGGATTAGCGATGACCTCCATTTTAACAAATCTGAAAAGGCTTCACCCATGCACAATAACTTTTAAGTTTGGCTACCATGGGCCAAGCCGTTCATGTGGAGAAGAATTTTGAAATTTCTAATAAAAGAACGACCTTTTGACATTTCGGCAGCCAAAATATGCACCAGAGTGATCGCCTCGTTGATACCTTCGATTTATTATATATGACATGACCATATTCGGTCAAAAATAAGATTTGACCCCAGTTTGACCCCACGGGCCACGCCCATTTTTTAACCCGGGGTCACGATCTTTACAACTTTGAAAGAGCATTGTACATCGATCATTCCTACCAAGTTTCGTCGAAATACGGTTTGTGGTTCTTGAGAAGAAGATTTTTGAAGAATCTTACGTAATGACGTCATTTTAACAATTTTGTAGTTTGGTGACTATAGGCCCAATGGTTACCGAGGAGAAGACGTTTGGCAATGTTCACGGACGGACGACGGACGACGACGACGGACGACGGACGACGGACGACGGACACATTGTGGTAACAATAGCTCACAAAAAATTCGTGAGCTTCACTCAGGTGAGCTAAAAATACCTGTTATTCCGGGATCAATTGACAATAATCGGGCACTTCGTGATACGTGTTCCTTCTTGGGGATTTTGTATTCATTTGCGAGTCATGTTTCCAAAATTTGGTGTGCCCTTTTGTTCACACATGTTCAAGGTCATGTCAAGGTCATTGAACTTCGGGAATATTTGAAGACGAACTAATAAGATTGAGTACATAACCTCAGGTGTTCCTCGGTCGGCTGATTAATTTTACACCGGTTATCATGGAGGCAACGTTTTCATAATGGCCGCTGAAAATCTGCTTATCCACATGCCTCGTTTTGTGAAACACAGTGAAGCGCAAATTATGTGTCTGTGCCGACATTTGAATGTCAAGGCATCTGAGAAGATATAAACAAAACCAACCATTTTAAAATTTAAAAAAATGGCAACCAAAACTGACTGAGAGGTTGGGGCATATTTCGAAAACAAATGTAGAGTTCAGCACTGAATCGGGATTTGCCTATAAATCAGTTTAGTTTTATTTGTCGTTCTAGACAGTGTGGATTCTACTTACAGTCACAGCCTAACTGCAGTACATTGACCGCATAACCGTGTTTTGCGGTTCAATTAACCGCAATTAAACCGCAATCGAACCACTTCAGTGTAACACATTATGCGGTATTCTAACCGATTTCCCGGGTTATGAAACCGATAAATAGGGGATATTTGTTTTCTTCAGTGTAAGATCGAATTTTTTTTCATCGAGTGGACGAAAAATCGATCTTACACTGAAGAAAACAAATATTCTATTTATTTTATGACTATATAACGCCTCTTTTACCGATTTTTGCAGTATGTAATTAGTGTATGTTCCCGCTAGATACCTGCAGTTTATATCGTAACCCGTGGGGTGCCTCACATTTCAATTTCCTCTTTCACACGCCGCATTACAAAGTAGTTACATTTTTGTGGAGGAGATTTATAACTAACAGAACTATCCCGTGTCTATAGAAGATACTAAATCATATTAATATGAAAAACTAAATACGCTTTAACATAAATTAACAATTCGATGTGTATACTTTATGGATTTTGTGCGCAAAAATACCGTCATGGCAACAGCAAAATGCGGAATAATATGTTACATGAATATATAAACATGAATATATAATGAGGCGAGAAAACGAATGTGCCGCCATCTTTTAATGTATGTGTATCAAACTAACGAGAATAGTGTCACACAAAGTTGTTTAAAAATGTTTTGAACAGCATTTGATGCCTGCACACATTCCCTATTCACTGTCGCTGTAGTGCATTAGTCTTTGACAAGGATCACAGGCGAGGAATGAAGTGGATCATATCGTGTTGCGGAAACTGATGTCGCCATTTTAGAAACAACGGCCGAACGGGTCCAGATTCGTGGTATTTTGTTTGGACAGCGACTGGTTCGAAAACGTGAAGCTAACATTTCCGTTGAATGTTGGATGAACAAAAAATCCTGGAGAGATGAGAGACTTGTTGGCGCCTTGATTAATAATAATATTCATTCGTGCGACATGTGTAAAGTAGGTGGGTGGGGTATGTTTTCTCAGATGTTGTATTTTAGATTCTGTTTTTTGTTGGTTACAAAGTATGTCGGAGATGTTTCTTGTTTGCACAAGTGTTCAGATGGCTGCAGTTGTTTAAATAAACTGTTAGCATTTTTTTTTGTGGCTTGATATTTGTATTATTTGATTTTGTGCCACGCCATCATCGGTCAACTTTTGGATCAGTTTTTTTCTGGCACTGAAAGGAACAATTAATAAAATTAATTAATTGTTAATTCTCAAGTTGCTTTTCATTATTTTTGCTCTTTGTGTAGCTCTCTATTTCAATTTGTCAAACTGAAATTACTGGTATGTGGACAAATCTCGGTGTTTTATCTTTCTTTTTGAGACAGCCTGTCAAAATGTAGTTGCGAACGGTAACTTGCATTCTACTCCTGTACCATCCGTAGGCTGAGTTACGATTCCACTCATATGCCTTCTCTGCAGAATAGCGAATCGGATCTGATTCGCACTTTAGCAGTTAATTGTGACATATTGGAGATATTTTCGG
Organism: Conchocele bisecta; assembly: GCA_029237695.1. Lineage (NCBI taxonomy): Eukaryota > Metazoa > Mollusca > Bivalvia > Lucinida > Thyasiridae > Conchocele > Conchocele bisecta. Next base: position 73,569,923 of record CM055268.1, read on the forward strand.
AATTTCCATCTGAAAAAAGTAATAGCATTATAAAAGTAATACATACTAATAATTCTGAAACAAATTTTACTATTGTAGGTTTAGAAAATTATTTTTGGCCTTTAAAAAAAATGGACCCCATCTTAACGTTTACATGTACATGTTGAAATTTGGCTGCCGCTGACTGGATCACTTGTTGATACTAGTTTAAATTTACTAAATCAGGTCACAGATCTGTGATCAGGTCAACTACATATGTAAATGTATGTAATAAGTACTTGAATATGTTATTTTCATAATATTAACACTCATTTCAGTTCAAAACTATAGAAAATCTTTCACAATTAACTGCTAAAGTGCAAATCAGACCTGATTCGCTATTCCGCAGAGAAGGCCTATGAGTGGAATCATAACTGTGGCTACGGACGGTACGGGAGTAGATTGCAAGTTACGTTTCGCAACTAGTCAAAATGATGTTTTTTTACTTATTGCTCTCTGAAAATAATGAAAGTTCACGATATATTTGGCGGTTATTTTCACCACTAGCATTCAAAGAGTTAAATTTGACATGCTTTTCTCTGACTACTGTAGAATAGAGATTTAGGATAAATGACAGAATTCGGTATAAATATTTCAGTGTCGCTCTGGTGGATTACACAGAAAATGTCAACGTTGTCGTAAAGGTTGCTAATGTCCGTTCTTGTGGCGACTGTTCTTTTGAATATAAAGTAGAACAGTTGTGTTGCAAGTGTAGCCGGTCAATATGCAGCTGATTGATTGTATTTGTTTTATATTAAATTCGCTCCCACTTCAAACCCGTGACGCCCATATTTGCCCTATATGCCTACATATATGTCCTATATTCCCACATATATAGTATGTTCATACTATCCCATATAGTTATATCCTATACTTATATATTCGGCACATGTATTTGTATTTGCACTTTATGGTATTACATGCATGCAGGAGTTAAGGCCAGTCTTTCGTTGCCTGGGGCAGAGATATGGTTTGTGGTGACGTCTCGTGAAATCTCACCGGATAAATTGTTATGTATTGTGCGACCGGCGAGATTTCGGCGCATTCCGCCAGAGACGCCATTACAAACCAGTCGAATAATTTATCTGTTTATTAAATTATCGTATATATCTTGTTCCAGGTAAGACATATTGGTATAGTAGTTTCAGTTATTCATGCACAATGTCCCATCCACATTTTGTCAACTGTTTTATGGTGTAATTATCCTGTATGGCCAGAAATATGTATTTTCCCTGTCCTCACCCTGCGCGGACCTCATGGATCCATTGACATCACACATTGTGCATGTTGATGCCATGCACTGATGGGATATGTTCATGGCACATTAGCGTCCTATTAATAATTACCGATATTAATACTGCGGAGCATCCTACTATACACTTGCCTCATTATTTCTCATGTTTCGGTCAAGTTGTGGTTGTTGGGAATCCTCTCCATAGACGATTCTAAATAACTTCACGCTTGCGACCGATCATTTGTATAATATACGTACATGTAATCCATTGTCATTGTAAATAGTCATGACGGTTGAGCTGAGCGATATATTCGTATATTACTGTTATAACATGGAGATGATTCTACCACGACTTTCATACATGTTATTTCCCATGTTCATTTACCAATGCAGAGTGTCCGTCCATTCATTTGATTCGTCTCATCTATGTATATTTTAGTCTGCATGCAGTCCCATTCACTTACGTATTCGCCTTCGTTCAATCCCATGTATCTACTTTGTTCACTTTCATCCATTCTGTACGTCCGACATTATGATAACCTAATAACTATTACTGGTATTACGACGATCTTGTGTGCTCGTTCGTGTTCTACATTATCAGTGTAATGTTATTTTGATTATATGGCGCAACGTATTATTAATATTCATAGATGTGCATTCACGATTGTTTCATCAGGATCTACACTGTACCCACATGCAATAAGATTGATTCTGCCATTCACAATACCTTATGGTATCGTGAATGCACAGGCATATTGCATTGCGATCTACGATTTTTTCAATATTCGGGCATTCCGCCAGAGACGCCATTACAAACCAGTCGAATAATTTATCTGTTTATTAAATTATCGTATATATCTTGTTCCAGATATTAAATCGCTTGGCTTACTCGCCGTCGATACGGGATTGTTGTTCCCTTAAGACCCTACCCCGACACACCCTGTGACATCTTTGGCGCCCAACGTGGGGCTGGGTCAGCGTCTACCCGCGACGATGACGTAGGCTGGTCTACCGTTCCATTTGCGAGTGCGGGGATTTCCCGTAATACACCGACCAGTGGACTGTGGAGTGGAGTCTCGAGATCATTGTTACAACCGCGCATTGTGTTCGACGCGCATTATGATCTACCGCGTGTTAATTCTCGATAGATTTATTGTGCAGTAAATCATCGTATTAGGCCTAAATATTATTGTGTGCACACAACCGTGTTCCATTGTCCGTCTATCTCGCGCGCTGGAGTGACCATCACAAATCGGCGATGTAGTGGACATTGGTTACCGTTACATAGGAGACGACGCCGGCTGGAGTTATGGGACTTTGACCGTGTTCGATGTAGTGGACATTGGTTATCGTTACCTAGCAGACGACGCCGGCTTGAGTTATGGGACTTTGACCGTGTTCGATGTAGTGGACATTGGTTATCGTTACCTAGCAGACGACGCCGGCTTGAGTTATGGGACTTTGACCGTGTTCAATGTAGTGGATATTTCTAGATAGTCATCCATTTCACCATGTTTAATAGTATGATGTAGTGATTGTGTAAATAGTCATGCTTTGATTATATGAGGCAGTAACTTCTTAGAGTTACCCTTGTCCATCTAAACGTTCGTAATCAGCAGTGATATTTACCATCGGACTGATATTTGTCATTCATGTCTGTTATGGCAGTGACCATAATGGATTCCAAGATGGCCGCCCTTTGACTCCGGTGCACTACTTCATCATTACATTCAGTGTTCTACATTTATTGTTTCTATTATCATCGCATCACTTGTATGATTTGCACTTGTATTGGCCCGTACCATGCATATATAGTCCTATACTCCCTATAATTATAGTCCAATGATAACATACTCAATATAAGACCATGTTTGGGTGTCCTGATAGTCTACGGCTGGGTGTGTTGTTTAATTGTCCTCCCCTTGACCACAGCCACTATATTTGACTTGTGTTATGGTGATATAATACAGTACTGTCTGATCGCGCAGCAATGCATTAACCCGAGTAGTGTCTTGTATTTTGTTCAACAATAAACCTGAGTATGATGCAATGCGATCATTTATTGTAGCACATTGGGTTTATAACGCGATTTTGTTTGGGTGAGTGGAGATCCGGATAGAAATGTAATCTATTTAGAACTGAATATAGTACATACCGTTGAACGTTTCGTTTGGAGCTGACGTCAGTCATTCATTCATTCATTCAACTTCAGAGGCTATTTTTGGTGCAAGAGTTGCTATGTGTGTAGATGATTAGACTTTTCTGTTATACAGAAAAATTGTCACGTGATCACTATATTCTTGCGTGTATTGATTAACTTTCATTAACACGGTTGGTGATGATCAGCTGCTGAATCATTGGGATTTAATACATTATCTTGCATTTCAGTGACTTGTACTAGTAGGAGCTGCACTATACTTTATCACAAGCATGGCTTGTGGAGGCGAGCCAGACATAGATCTGGATCAGGAGGCCAGAGAGCTGAGTGAACAAGACTTAACGCTAATGGCCAAATTACTCAGTAAGTCTGGTAAATTTCAGGTACTATCTCTACATGATCCAGATACAAGGCTCAAACAACGTGGCCCAAGGCCAATCAGCCCAGAGCTTATGAGAACAGAGCAACATAAGGAGCCACCAGTGACACCCGCTCAGGGGTTCATGACATCTACTCCAGGGTCTGGAATTCATTCCTTTCAGTTTCCTCCAGTGCCACAGCCGCCTCGTATCTCCATGTTCTCGGGAGAGGAGACCTACACCTAAGGGTGAGGTTGGATACGAGGTATGGCAATATGAGGTGAAGTGCCTCCAGCGAGACCCAGTCCTATACAGATTCTGTTCTTTTACAGACAATTCGACGATCTCTGAAGGGAACAGCAAGCAGAGTCCTCCTGGCCATTGGAGAGATGGCTTCCGTTGACCAGATACTCACAAAGTTTGAGAGTATATATGGCAATGTGTATACATGCGAGTCCATTTTGCAGCAATTCTATACAGAACGCCAGCGAGATGGGGAATCTGTTGCTGCATGGGCTTGCAGGCTAGAGGACTTGCTACACAGAGCAGTCGAGAAGGGTCATGTGTCGCCAGCTGCAAAAAATGATATGCTCAAAAATAAATTTTGGACAGGCATTGCAGGCGACAAACTTAAAAATGCCACTCGACATAAATTTGACACGATTTCAGATTTTGACTTGCTGTTGAGGGAGGTACGCAAGGTTGACAGGAGACCGCCGGATGTGACAGGCTACAGAAGAGAGCCCATCAACATCTGCCATGTGGAGACACAGCCTTCTCAGTATCCATTAATGACCTTTGTAACAAGTTACAGTCCATGATGCAGCGAATGGATGCAATGGAGAAGAGACTGGACCGGCAAGCCAGACACAGAAGAGCAGCAGCATAGGACAGAGCTAGAACGACCGCGAGATCGTGGTCGTCCTTGGCGCGGACGAGGTGGTCGTGGTCGACCACAGGATGGTCGTGCCCGACCTAACGACCAGTCGTCAAACTAGATGGTGTTTCTGTTGAGGGCAGAACAGAGACACCGAGTACAAGACTGGCCCCAAATCCATTACTGGTCACATAGATAGGAATGTTTCCAGTAACACTACCCCTCTTTGTTAGATAGTATGGTGGGTCCATCTGTAGAAACAGATGTGACTGTTTGTGGGAACCGACACGTGGTTTGGTTGATTCTGGTAGCGTAGTAACGACTATTTCAGAACAGTTTTACAATAGTATCAACCACAGAGTTCCATTACGGGGTCTGCAAGATTTCAGACTCGTGGTGAATGTGGCTGATGGTAACCAGTTACCATACATTGGCTATGTCGACGCTGAGTTTACCGTATCCAGCATTACCAGTCAGCCGATGTTCATCCCATGTCTTGTAGTACCGAATACTGAGTACAACAATGAGGTACCAGTGATCATCGGGACGAACCTGATACGACAGTGCATGGAGACATGTGACGTCAGGACCGATGTACCAGATGTGTGGAAAATGGCATTCACATCGATGGAGTCCGGTGTTAGAAGCATTGGGGTAGCCAGATCCACAAACAAGCGACCAATTTCCGTGAAACCACAGGAAACTGTGATAGTCTCAGGACTAGTACGGAAGGGCGACATCTCTGGAACTGTTGTCACAGAACAGGGGAATAAGCTACCTGGATGCCTAACAGTTTGTCCACGAGTAGTCTCCATCAACTCGTCGGCCAACATGGTTAGGATACCAGTGCGTATCTGTAACATCTCTGCCAAAGTCCTGACCATTTCACCAAAGGCATCACTTTGTGAAATTCAGGCAGTGAAGGTTCTACGCAGCTGGGATCCAGAGGAATGTTCGTCGTCACAGACACCGGAAACAACCGATCAGAACTTTGAGTCCCTTGGCATCAAAGTGGACTCAGATTGCTTAACGGAGGAGCAAAATCAGCAAGCCAAGACTCTGATCGGCAAGTGGACGCATGTATTCAGCAAGGATATCACCGACCTGGGATGCACGGACATAGTTGAACATGGAATCACCCTATCGGATGACACACCGTTCAAAGATACATACCGGCGTATTCCACCCGGTAGTATGAGGAAGTCCGTGAGCATCTGAAGGATATGTTAGCTGCGGGAGCTATACGTCCATCCCAGAGTCCGTTCTCGTCTAACTGGTACTAGTACGCAAGAAGGACGGCAGCCTTCGCTTCTGCTTGGACTTTCGACGTCTTAACGCCCGACCTATCCGCGACGCGTACAGTTTACCGCGAATCGACGAGACGATCGACGCATTGACTGGCTCAAGATTCTTCTCCAAACTAGATCTCCGCTCGGGGTACTGGCAGGTAGCCATGAAGGAAGAAGACAAGGCCAAGACCGCCTTCAGCGTGGGACCATTAGGCTTCTATGAATGCAACCGAATGGCCTTTGGCTTGACGAATGCCCCAAGTACCTTCCAGAGATTAATGGAGCGCTGTATGGGAGATCTACACCTTCGAGATTGTCTCATCTACCTGGATGATATAATCATATTTTCGCGGACCTTTGAAGATCACTGTACCAAGCTAGAAGCTGTATTACAGAGACTTCAGCAAACACCACCTCAAGTTGAAAGCGTCAAAATGCGAGTTCTTTAAAGACAGAGTACAATATCTCGGTCACATAGTGTCCGCTGATGGTATCGAGACAGATCCCGAGAAGATCAGAGCTATACAAGAGTGGCCTATTCCAATCAGTATCAAAGATGTCCGGAAATTCCTTGGCTTCGCTGGTTATTATCGTAGGTTCGTCAAGGACTACTCCAAGATCGTCCGACCAATCAACGACCTACTGATAGGCCATCCAACCAACCAGAAGACAAAGAAGACCAAGAAACCAGTTCCCTGGGTTTGGAATGATGTTCAGCAAGCAGCTTTCGATAACATTATCGACCGACTCACTACTCCACCCCTCCATCGCCTACGCGGACTACACAAAGCCGTTTATCCTCCATACGGATGCCAGTGGCGATGGCCTCGGCGCTGTCCTCTACCAGGAACATGATGGCATGGAGAAGGTCATTGCCTATGCGAGTAGAAGCCTCCGGAATGCTGAGAGGAATTACCCCACCCACAAGCTGGAATTCCTGGCGATGAAATGGGCCATCACAGAGAAGTTCCACGATTTCCTGTATGGAAATACATTCGAAGTTAGGACTGACAACAATCCTTTAACATACGTTTTGAAGTCAGCCAAACTGGATGCCACTGGTCATCGCTGGATAGCCGCGTTGGGAAACTACAACTTCAACATAGTGTACAGGAGCGGGAAAAGTAATACTGACGCAGATGCTCTGTCCAGATTACCTCAAAGGGAGGAACATGTGTCAGAGGTGTTCACAGAACGCGGTAAAGGCCATCTGCCATGCAGCCAAAGTTCTGTCCCGTGATGTACCACTCGTTGAATGTAACGCGCTACTCACCCCAGCTGACTACAGTGATATCATTCCCACTGACGAAACAACTGGATTTAGCGACATCCCTGACTGGAAACAAGAGCAAGGGATGGATACGGATATCGCCAGAGTCCGGGACTTGGTAACGCGTAAACAGCGCTCCTCGCGACAACAGACTCGACAGGAAGACCCAGCTACACAGAAATTGCTGAGCCATTGGAATAAGCTGATTGTACAGGATGGTGTTCTGTACAGGAAGTACCAACGCCAAGAAGAGACGATTCTTTCAACTAGTTCTTCCACTGGCTTACCGCGACCTTGCGTTTCAAGCACTTCATGTAGAGATGGGTCACCAAGGGCGAGATCGAACCATTTCCCTGATCAAGGACCGATTCTTCTGGCCTCGAATGGACAAGGAGATCGCCGAACGTGTACAATGTTGCGAAAACTGTGTCAGGAGGAAAACACCATCCACGAACAGAACTGCCAACCTGGTTAACATTGAAACCAGTACACCAATGGAACTCCTATGCATGGATTACCTCAGTCTGGAAAGGTCCAAAGGCGGCTACGAAAACGTCCTCGTGATTACAGATCACTTCACCAGACTGGCACATGCCATTCCAACCAAAAACCAGACCGCTCACACTACGGCAAGGCGCTCTACGACTCCTTTTTCCAGTATTATGGCTTTCCTAGCATGCTACACAGCGATCAAGGAAGAAACTTCGAGTCCGAAGTGATCAAAGAACTGTGTAGCATTGCCAGAGTAAAGAAAAGTCGAACAACGCCTTACCATCCTATGGGAAATGGGATGACGGAGAGGTTTAATCACACCTTGTGCAACATGCTGGGCACCTTAGAAGAACACCAGAAAGCAAGACTGGAAGTCCTATGTAGCGCCCATGGTTCACGCATACAACTGTACCCAGCATGAATGTACCCGATATAGTCCGTTTTTCCTGATGTTTGGAAGGCAACCGCGACTTGCAGTCGATGCCTTTCTCGGCCTTACAGAGAAATTATCTGGGACTTATACCCGTTCGCCACGTGGATATGTAGAGAACTTGAAGGCGCGATTGGCATTTGCCTACCGACGGGCATCTCAAGAAGCAAAGAAGCAACAAAGCCGCCAGAAAGTTCTCTACGACCACAAAGTACGGGAGTCCAGACTACAACCAGGAGACCGCGTGCTTGTAAAGAACGTCCGGATGGATAAGAAACACAAGCTGGCCAACAGATGGTTATATGACCCATATGTTGTGAAAGCACAACCTAACCCTGCAATTCCCGTTTATGTAGTCGGCAAGGAGCACGGAAATGTAGCAGAGAAGGTTCTACACAGGAACCTGCTATTACCATTTTCGTCACTGCCGACTACTGTTGAGACACCATGTATATCAACAAGAGAGAGGAGAGCGGCAGCACAGAATACTGATTCGGCGACAGGGTCAGACTCATCAGAGTCTGAACTGGACGCGAATGACGATGTTTACGTCATTCCACAGCGTCGTGTTGGTCGGCGAGGACGGTTGTCTCCGCGACGTGCAATGCCGCCACACAGCGTCGATTCAGTGCGCAGTGAAACACAGTCCACTGTGGAATCCACCGATAGTGTTCGGGCACAAGAAGAATCGATACGCCAGACAACTGTACCTGAAACAATGGATGGCCAGGGAAGGGCGTCCATCAGTTCAGTAGAAACAGAGACCGATCAGCAGAGACACATCGAGCTCACCGGAACCTGATACCGGACCAGAGCCAGAAGTTCCTGTAGAAAGACGATCCAGTAGAGTGCGACGAAAGCCATCCTGGATGCGCACGGGAGCGTATGATCTGACATGATTTGATGAGTTGTGTCCTTTTAACTTTTACTGTACTTGTATTAATAATAAATGTCGGGACGACATTTCCCGAAGAGGGGAAGTGTGTAGCCGGTCAATATGCAGCTGATTGATTGTATTTGTTTTATATTAAATTCGCTCCCACTTCAAACCCGTGACGCCCATATTTGCCCTATATGCCTACATATATGTCCTATATTCCCACATATATAGTATGTTCATACTATCCCATATAGTTATTAAATCCTATACTTATATATTCGGCACATGTATTTGTATTTGCACTTTATGGTATTACATGCATGCAGGAGTTAAGGCCAGTCTTTCGTTGCCTGGGGCAGAGATATGGTTTGTGGTGACGTCTCGTGAAATCTCACCGGATAAATTGTTATGTATTGTGCGACCGGCGAGATTTCGGCGCATTCCGCCAGAGACGCCATTACAAACCAGTCGAATAATTTATCTGTTTATTAAATTATCGTATATATCTTGTTCCAGGTAAGACATATTGGTATAGTAGTTTCAGTTTATTCATGCACATGTCCCATCCACATTTTGTCAACTGTTTTATGGTGTAATTATCCTGTATGGCCAGGAAATATGTATTTTCCCTGTCCTCACCCGTGCGCGGACCTCATGGATCCATTGACATCACACATTGTGCATGTTGATGCCATGCACTGATGGGATATGTTCATGGCACATTAGCGTCCTATTAATAATTACCGATATTAATACTGCGGAGCATCCTACTATACACTTGCCTCATTATTTCTCATGTTTCGGTCAAGTTGTGGTTGTTGGGAATCCTCTCCATAGACGATTCTAAATAACTTCACGCTTGCGACCGATCATTTGTATAATATACGTTACATGTAAATCCATTGTCATTGTAAATAGTCATGACGGTTGAGCTGAGCGATATATTCGTATATTACTGTTATAACATGGAGATGATTCTACCACGACTTTCATACATGTTATTTCCCATGTTCATTTACCAATGCAGAGTGTCCGTCCATTCATTTGATTCGTCTCATCTATGTATATTTTAGTCTGCATGCAGTCCCATTCACTTACGTATTCGCCTTCGTTCAATCCCATGTATCTACTTTGTTCACTTTCATCCATTCTGTACGTCCGACATTATGATAACCTAATAACTATTACTGGTATTACGACGATCTTGTGTGCTCGTTCGTGTTCTACATTATCAGTGTAATGTTATTTTGATTATATGGCGCAACGTATTATTAATATTCATAGATGTGCATTCACGATTGTTTCATCAGGATCTACACTGTACCCACATGCAATAAGATTGATTCTGCCATTCACAATACCTTATGGTATCGTGAATGCACAGGCATATTGCATTGCGATCTACGATTTTTTCAATATTCGGGCATTCCGCCAGAGACGCCATTACAAACCAGTCGAATAATTTATCTGTTTATTAAATTATCGTATATATCTTGTTCCAGATATTAAATCGCTTGGCTTACTCGCCGTCGATACGGGATTGTTGTTCCCTTAAGACCCTACCCCGACACACCCTGTGACACAAGCATAGATACAAGCACCTGATTCATCACTGAGAATTTCAAGACCAAGAATGAAGATTGACAATTATAATGGAATTCCATGGATTAAACAGAAAATGTCAACAATGTCGTACAGGTTGCAAACGTCTGTTCTTGGGGCGACTGATCTTTTGAATATAAAGTAGAACAGTTGTGTTACAAACATAGATAAAAGCACCTGATTCATCACAGAGAATTTCAAGATCAAGAATGAAGATTGCTGGATATTTTAAGATATTCATCATGTTTTATTTGTTATTTTGATTACCATTACTTTTTATTTTTACTAAACATGCTAATTGTAGGGCAATGGTGTTATTTGAGGGTCCTCATGCTTGATTCGTATCTATTTGCGAAAGCAAATTATCCAGTTCCGCGATTTCCTCCTTCCTCCTTCGGTGCAGATAACAAATTTTGCTCGCGTGCCAGGTGCGCGCATACAGCAAGGGAGCTAATCGCAGGTGTTCAAGGGACATAATCATGCAACTACTAAAATTCCCCAGTTGGACGGAGCCTAAGAAAGTAGTTCGGCAAAACTGTGACTTTTCTAAATCGATATTTCACGGGCGCATCTGGTACATTTTTCACGGGTGTAAGATGGATTTCGATTTCACGGGTAAAACACGGTAATTCATGGATAGTCATAAAGAAACGCGGTTACCGGCTATAATACTTATGGCTACGGTTATGGTTCGATAGAATACACGATAACCGGTGTACTACGAACACAGGATTTTTTCTATTGACTATTGTCCGCCAACAACATACAAATAACAGACACACCAAGTGAGTTTCGACACTCAACATACGATTTCATAGTCGTTTAGTTTGATTTGGATGTGTCAGTGACGCTACAGTGTCAAACTTTATAAGTACTTGTCCGTTGGAACTATATCTCCGTCTTTGGTTAGCTCCCAGCTATGATGCTATATTGATGTGAGTGTTGGTCTGGCGTGTTGGTACCGTCTACCGACAATAGTAATGATATTAGCCCTCTTCGGGGTCACTGCCCCGATCGTTGGTGGTAACCTTCCACGTTCTTGCATCGATATCATTTCCATTGCATGTCACACTGGATGAGGTAAATATAACCGCATTACTGATACCAAACATGGGTATGTAGCAATAGGAAAGGAGGAAAAGTCAATGGCTTATTCGTCTCCATAACTGCATGGGTGCGGATTGGGACAAATTTGTTGGTATGTCAAAGAAGCCATGTATAATGGCTGTAAAGAGCGATGTTGTTGTAACATTCGCTAACTTCGACGACGATTTGCTGGATTTGCCATCAACTTTATCTGAATGTTCATCTAGCAAACATACTGAAAACTAGTGGAGCTAATGTAAAACTTTCACTATTATACTTGCAAGTAGATGAGAAATATACTTAAATTCAAGATGGCCGCGAACAAATGACACCGACTTTTTTTTCGGCTCAGCTTGATCTAAAGAACAAAGGTAGCAAAATAATCGAACGTGAACATTATTTTGGAACACAGCGTTCTCTAATACTACTAGGTGTATAGTTGTTCACGTGCTATGGTACAGATCGGTGGGTTCCATGGCAGATACACATAAGCAGACGTGCTGTAATCAGACACATGTATATTGTACAGGACAGAAACATAAATATACATGTGTATGGAGTAACCACATACTAATGAATAAGCGAAAATTGAAGTACGCGTAATCACAACCAACATAATGAAGTGTTATTGACGAGGTACACATTTCACCTAATTGTCGTCGTCGTATTTTATATCTTCGTCCGTTACATTGTATAACAAGGCGGTCGCCAGGGAGTGTCTCACCTACCAATGGGTCAACATTACTCGAATGACCCGGGATGGTTCGATATCACTGTAAGAAAGCTACTAACGAACGTTAGCGAATATCTGACTAACGTATCAGGAGATATGCACAATCTGGATTTACGTAAGTTATACCCGATGTTACCTGATCTATTTCAGGCGTTCCACGAAGGTCAATGCCACTAAGGTCAAGGTAACCATGTGATGACGTCCAAAATTATTAATGCGAAAATCACGGTCACCAGGGGCAATGACACATACATGACACCTAGGTCATGGTCACCATGGTTAGTCACCCGAATGACACTAGTTTGATGGCCATCACTGTGACGAAGTTATTTAGGAAGTATTGTAATGATCTGATTAACGGATCAGAGATATTCAACAGTTGGATGTACAACCTAAATGTGTTGACACCAATGTCAAGGTCGTCAATGTAACTCGAATGACCCTGGGTGGGTTTTCATCACAATGAGGACGCTATTGATGAACCTTGATAAGGATCTGAAGAAGCTATTGGTGATATCTGATAATGATCTGACTAACAGAATCATGAGGTATTCAATATTTGCACATACGTCTACAATTATTGACAGAAAGGTTAAGGTCACCAATTTGATGGTCAATGTCACCCAAATCACACTATCAATGAGAGGTAGCTAGTTATGAAGTGTGTTATTGATCAGACTAACGGATAAATATGAAATGTACGTATATGAAATAACTAATGATGACTTTTGGACGATGGTTTCCAAACATTTCAATATATTATTTCATTCAGATATATGGAGTTACTTTTTTTACACACGTTTTTGTGTACATACCTCCGCATTATTCGTACTTTCATACGAATAGCTGTGCTCCGCTTGCCCGTAGATAACCCCATGTAGCATTACACCGTCACAATTGTAGAACACGGCGTATATCGAATTGCCCCGTCGCAATGTGACACCACACGGTCGCAGGTTGCCCTCCACCGTAACATGAATCTATAAGTAAAACATACACGAGTCTAACATCCAACCAGAAATAATAGTTTGGCTTTGAAAGTTGACATAACGGTTTGCTGAATTTTACATTTGTTTAGTATTCAACAAGGGCATCATTATCAAGCAGCTAATCCCCCCGTTGGCAGCCTTGATAGTACTTGTATTGATAGTACATGTAGTAGTAATAATAATAATAATAATAATAATAATAATAGTAATAATAATAATAATAACAATATTAATAATAATAAAACAAATCTTTAACAGTTTGCCTTACAAACAAGGTGAACATAAGTCCTCAGTGACCTGGATCTTGGTCGGTGGGACGTGGCTCTTATGCAAAACAAAGCAGCATCACTAGACATACATTGTGACCAAATATTATACAAATGGGTGCAAGTTGTGTCTAACGCGCGCACGTACTTATGCGTGAAATGTTTAGACATCAAAGACAATACCAGTGGCATGATAGTATGACATTGTGCAAATATATTGAATTAGAAACACTTCGATATACAATCACTTAAACAAATTATTGTATTGTATGGTTACTTTTCCCGTGTAGCTTAGCATATAACATTAACGTATAATATATAAATAAATGGGTGGTCTATTCTATTCAGAAAGCTAGACTCCGTTATGTCCAGAAATCTGGTCCGTTTCGCCTGAAATCTGGTCCGTTATGTCCTTGTCCATTATGTCCATGGTCCGTTATGTTCATCATTATTTGATAAAATATTACCGTGCAAATAGTCAATTGAAATTACATGAAAGATGGCGTCCGTTAGGAAATAATTTCTAGCTAATTCCCGTGTCATTTGATTTCCCACAAATAACAAGTTCTACATAAAAATATCTAAATTTAAAGGTATAACACATGTATGCCGTCAGCCAGAAATGGAAATGCTCCCCCCCACCCCCTGTGAGATTTTTGCCGACATATTTTCCTGAAACTGCTTTCCTTGCCGTATGTCTGCGCTCTGTAACCCTCTGGATGAATGTTTGACACCATTTTGAAGTATACGACCCTCGGACTTCTCGCAATTGCGAAAAATCACATTTTTAATTGAAAATCGACTATTTAGTATCATTACAAACAACTGATATGGCAGTTTCATATGTTTTCTGATGTGTTCATAACGATACAATGGAATAATGTTCAATTAAATAATATCTGCTAATTCAGATGAAGAATTTTGAAGGCTTTGTTACCCCACCCACTGAATGTCAATGGCAAAACACCTACCTTAATAACTCCATAAAAGTATGGTACTTTTGTATTTTCTTCGTGTCAATGGTACCTAGTAGTGTTCATTAGACAGGTTAATTGCATATATGCCGGTTATTTGATGACTGCAGTATATGATACAATGTTAATAGCATAGTATTTTCCACCATTCCCCACCCACACATTTTACAATGGGAATTTTACATGTAATTATTTTAATTTATGTTATGCACTGTCACTTACCTATAAATTGTTAAATGTATATGCAACTACTGATAGCTATCCGTGCACACTTCAGATACAGTGTGTCGGAGTGTTCGTCCGTCTGTCCGTCCGCTTCGCATTTTCTTAGTGATGGTAACAACTACGCTATATGTATCATTATGCAAATCTCTCTTGGTGTCTATTACTTGTATCAATAGTAATTGTACTTACTAATGTTTGCAATATATAGTGAATGCCCATATTCTGATTACTTAATGTCTACAGCAGATGATGTAATGTTAAAACAAAGTAGTTTTAACTATATATTCCCAACCCACTAAAATGTACAATGTCAATTTTACATGCAATACTTTTTCTTACTTTATACGCTGCTAGATACTTATGAAAGGTTCATATGAACTATGTAGTACTAACTCCTGTATATGTGGCTGTGACTCGAGAAATGGGGCTTATGGGTTTTGTGACCAGTGTAGATCCCGATCAGCCTGTATATGCCCACAGTCTGTTCAGGATCTGCACTGTTCGCCATTTCATCAGTGAAACACCCATCATGCTTCTAACAAGCATACTATATCGTTATCAGGGTACAGGAGTGTGCTATTTGATCAGGAGTCACACTGGTCGCAAATCCCATAAGCCCCATTTCTACCGTCACAGCCACATATTAGTTATCCATTTCAGATACAGAATGAATGTCTGTTTGTCTCTCTATATGTCCATTTCCTATTTATGCAACCACCAAGACAATTACCATGTTTACTATGTTGTGTATTCCAAGATGAACGTCTCTGATACATATAAGTATTACTCTCAGCTGTTGACAGGCCGCCTTTAAACATCATTAAGTAAAGCAAATAACTAAATATAATTATTACTGTCAATAGTATAGGTCGTTCGTACTAATTTGTAAATTAGATATAGAAAATATACCTTTTCTACCATGCTGAATGGATGATTTGTAGCACATATTACTCCATGTATGACACAGTAAATACTAAAATACAGAATATTAAGATAGCTGTAAATAATACGAGCGAGCTAAGCTGGAGTAAAATATGACAAACATATTGCTATGCACTTTCAAGATGACAGCCTGCAAGTAAATGAGTTTGTCTGATATAAAAATAAGGTAGTAGAACCGACGAAACTGAGATATATCCCGGTTCCACATTTCGATATTAGTTTAATAATATTCCCTCAACCTATTCCGAGTCATCAGCAGGAACAGGATTCAAATGTGTAATTGGCACCTGTACTTATAAAAGCATGTACGTGTATATAGTAAAAATGTATAACTTGTAAAACTACAGAAATACAGGATGTGTCACACGAGAACGTGTGTGTTATAATGTGTATGACCGTCATCCATTACCAGTGTATGTGCACATCAGTGCATGCATCATGGCCATTGCCTAATACATGCAGGTATATTGCTCAATTAGTCTTATTTGAGAGGCACCCATGACGATATTGTATTTTATAAGTGGGGCATTGTAAGTAAATATTTATCCATGATTTCATAATAGTGACATTTGATAACCTGTAAGGTTGATATACCATTTCATAATTTTCCTATAAACAAAGACATTGAAGGTGCATGATATTTCTAAAAGCATGCTCTTCAAATAGTTCCACTATATTCATATAGGTGGTATGTACGCAAACATAAATTATTTTGTCCAATATGTTTCAACATTTGGTGTTCTTAATTATGGCACACATGTTATTCTACACCTGTTTTGTAAAATTAAAAATATCTACTATATATGCAAACCAATATTAGTATGTATGTAGTCTAAAAAAGCCATTCCGGGGTATTCAAACATCCATCTAGTCAAGTTTAAGAAGTATGCTCATCTACCTCGTGTAGCCATACACACTCATAGGACCATCAATATACATTTAAATCCCCATGAATAATAATGTATCTCCATAACATAGTATGCAATGTATCAAAATGTTCATCTAAACAATATCACATATCCTCTATCGAGACACATTCAATTTTGGATTTTACTATGCAATTGAACTATTGTCTACATTGCATTCTAACTATTTACGCAGGCGGTAACCTATTTACGCAGGCGGTAAGGATCAGGTTTGTGGAAGGCGTCTTTTGCCGCATTGTACCATAGTTGTGTGTTTTGCTGGCTCTTTGGGGTCGTCTGAATATATATTTCTCTATTTGACAACATGTAATGTCATTATCATGATCAAGCAACTCTATAATCATGTCCCATGTGTACATTTATTTACTGAATGCAGAATTATATTTACATTGTACATGTTTATCACATACATACAACACGTATGGTGTAGTTAATAGACACGTATATGCCTCCATATACCACTATGTGGCATTGAATCCGCATAGCAATCCCTATGGTTGTCTTTCAAATTTATTACACCGCTGATGGACAATCATATTCCATTACTATAGCAACCACAGACATGTATTCGAGTATATGTCATGGGCTAGCAGAGTTTGGTGTCATCGCAAGATGTGGGACCTCCTCGGGCTACGGGTATTATCAACTATTTTTGCGCTGTATTAAAAGTGTACATAAATATCCGTAAATGACATCTCCTAATTGCAAAAGCGACCATATTGATGGTTATCTTGAAACTGATCGACAGTCATGGTGACACCGTCTATGGTTAGATGTTTGTTTGGTGTATTAATTTCAATAATGTTTAATTAGAAGAATGAATACAGCAGATGTAGTGGTTAATGTAGAACTGATTACATCAATGACTGCATGAATTATATATCGTTACCATGTATTGTATTTATTTTCCAATCCAACTCACGAAACAAGGGTTAATCTAAATTATTTTCACATGTGAATACATATGCGGGATGCTTTTAATAAGCCCATTTATTCCAAAACATATACCTTCCATTCAGATGTTGTTCAGCCAAGAAATTATGGGTGCGCAGACTTAGACTCCGCGCAGACTTAGGCTACACTACTGTAGATCTAAGCATCGTATTTAAGTAAGTGCTGTACATGTAGACATAGAACTACCGTTACAGCCATATACCTCAAAGATACCTTCTGTAGCGACTGATTTCAAGATTTGAAATCTGTCGATTATTGTCTAATACGTGTCTAAATGTGCTAAACAGCAGTGCAAAGCAAGAATTATATAAATAACCTGTATGAGTTACAATGGATGACTTACCTAATAAAATAAAGTTTGTATCGGTCTTTTTGTCATACTAGATAAAGCATACATGTTATCGCTGCTTGCGGATTCCCCGGAAGATTTCCATAACGAATAATTAACTTTCGCAAGGAACTATTTTTAGAAATCTGGGTATTCTGAAGCGAAATGACGTAATCCGGAAGCGAGAGTTATGGGATTACGTTTCACGATATGGCTGAAATATATCGTAATAAACAACTGTTTGCCAACGGTAGGCGACAAAAAGACATGTTCGGGTCAACTGTTGTACGATTTTCTGTTTTATGTCTTTTTGCCAGCGGAAAATTTATGAAAACGCTTATATAAACATCGCCACATGACACGCAAGTTCATGACCTTCCGTGGTTTAATTTGATTGGTCGCGTAATCATGGTAATATTGTCGAAGGTAGAATTGCCCGAGTGGAATTAGGTCAACATGGTTTCACAGTGTATTTTATATATGTCTCTTGTTTAACGAAGAATTAATGGGTAACTGATATGATTATGGACTAAATAATTATGAAATATTGTGTATTAATGGCATATACTCATTATGTCTATCATCCTGTACGCAAATTAACGCAAATATGTATGCATTTATGATGATAAGTGTGTAAATAAACATCGATCTTGAAAACCGCTATTACTGGGCATAGGACCGAATCCAGTATATATACAGCGATATAGTGACATGGCATTCTAGTATACTTTACATGCGGCTGTAGGCATGTGTTTTTTTTGTCTCACCTAAATTAATTTGTCGAAAATCAGCACCATTCTACCTAAATAACCCCCCCCCCCCTAGCCCGGATTGATCTAGACTAGAATGCCATGTCTATATATCGCTGTACATAGACTGGTAGACTAGAATGCCATGTCTATATATCGCTGTATATAGACTGGAACCGATGCTATGCCTTTACATAGTGAACAAATATTATCATACATTTGCCATAAATGTGCCGGCGTTTACAATAATGGATTGATATATCGTAGACGCTACGGTTAGTTAACATATATTATTAAACATTTAATAAGTATTTCATGAATGTTTGCATCAAATCTCGTTTAAATCTATGAAAAATTCGCTATAGATGACAGAAACCATGTTGACCTAATTCCGGTCGAACAATTCAACTTTCGACAACAATACGAGACCAATCACAGGAGGTCATGAACTTGTCACGTGCGCGTCAAATGTCACGCGGCGATGTTTACATACGCGTTTTCATAAATGTTCCACTGGCAAAAATACATACATGTAAAACAGAAAATCGTACAACAGTTGACACGAACATGTCTTTGTGTCGCCTACCGTTGGCAAACAGTTGTTTATTACAATATATTCCAGCCGTATCTTATCGCTGGTGATACATATGTAGTAGGGTGGAATGATACACTTTACGTATTTTATTACTTTGGAAACAGCAGACTACATATCGTGAAATCATCTAAGAAAGTAAAATAAAATAGTCTGATCAATTCAAAATACACACTGGGTCACCCTGTTTTATTATACTAATTCATTATTTTCTATAATTTCTTTCAATAGTCCACACAATTAATAAAACAGACAATATTTACTGCATGTTAGTATTTTTAACCAATCAGCGACCAGCAATCAGTTATTTTCCAACAGACTTTGTCAATTTCATGGTTACGCAGTGTGAATCGACGCACATGGCCTATGTAGTTTGCTGATACTCCAGAACTTGAATTTCGGCACAGAATTTACCAGTTGTGAAGGGTAATTTCGATTGTCTATGTTGTTCCAAATACATAAATATGTTTACCATAACACCTTGCTTTTTGGAGAGCATAATGAAATTTGGCTTTCTATGCGTAAATAGACGGAATGTTTATTCGCCTGATGCGCCCCATTTTGTTTCGGCCCACGAGTTACTCGACCCAATTTCTGTATTCATTCTGCAGTAATTACAATTGATAGGGTGTGTTCTACTGATCATTCATCTGGATATATGTTCATGTCTTCATCGATCGACAGTAATCAAGAGCTTATAGAGTGATGTCTCCGATACCCGTTGTATCTCGACTTGTATTATTCATGTTAGTTTCTTCATGTATAATATTTTCATGTGTTACACACTGATCTACATGTACGTGTTAAAATGAGTTACGACTAGATGTTGGGTAATCCATGCTGGATGCATTTTAAAATAATTATAACGCATGTTATAAAACACCAGTTTTGTCTTGTCAATCAGTTCGACAGTTGTGTGGGCTCTGGCTGAGAAAAAGAGACCTTGTGTTGGGTGCTGCCAGTGCAGTCCCAATCAGCTTGCGCATTCGCGCAATCTGATCAGAGTCTGCGCTGCTTGCTGACCGTTCACTCTATTTACTTACGGCTATTGAGAGTATTATAACGCATATTGCAGCAGAGGTGCTGGCAGTCGGATCGAATGTGATAATACCCCGGACTACTGCACAGCTTAGAGAGCTCTTGCTTAGGGGTGAGTGTACTTGGGTAACATACTGAATGTGTATTATCGTTCAGATGGTTCGCGATGTCCTTGTGGCCAAGTTGGTTAATTGTATTTGGTTGTCATTCATCAACAACTTGTCTACATATCAGCTAATTTGCTTGACACCTTATACGCTTGTTTATCATCATGATTTACGTTTTTAATTTAGCGGTAAATATCGATTTTGTGACTTTCCCTATTACCGGTAGTACAATTATAATACAGGGTTCTTCTCTGTTAACTGTTTATACATGACCTTAGCTATTAAGCAGACGCAGTACCCTACAGTACTGAAATTAAATAAACTCCATTACATAGCACTTGTGCCCAAGGTCGAGGACATTTTGTATTAATATATGGAGATATCCATTACTATTTGCTCTAGTTACACGACAGGAAACGTTACTTAATGATCACGGTCATGTATGCTACATGTAGATCATATAAATTGTTGAGACACTTAAATATGCTCTGATTGAGGATCAGTGTTTCTCACAATGGTAAATCATAGTTTGATATGACCGTGTTCAAAATATATGATTGTGTTTAATTTAGTGAACTAATTTGTATATTGAAATCGATGTGCTTATAACCACTTTCGCCAAAAGCATCTGCGAGTAAAATTATTTGCGAGGAATGCAAATTTTCCAAATACCATATTCTACATGTTGGATCCGATTCTTGTCCAGTACAGTTGAACCAGGTTCTAGCATATACATGTACAGTTTGCTTTCAGATTGGACAGATGTACGCAGCGGATAGATGATCGGACGGATCGGACAGATGGTCATGGAGATGATCGGATAGATGCATATGATACAGTGATTTCTGATTCGGAATAGGACAGTTTGATCATGATATAAACTCCTCAAAATAAATCACTTACTTTGGTTTATATAGAAGATAATCCATCGTACACCTTTCAATAGCGTGAAATAATACACGAGCGTCCGTCGGTTTCCGCGTAAACAATGAATGAGCAGAGCGAACGAGTTGTTTACGCGGAAACCGACGAACGAGAGTGTATTATTTCACAATATTGAAAGGTGTACGATGGATTATCCTATTTATTACATTCCCGCACACTTACGTTGTTAATTTTTCATTTTCAATGACTAAAATTCAGTCTAGTAAACTGCTGTAGTGCAAAAAGGTGGCGCGCCTATGTGACGTCAACTTTAGTGACGTCAACTTTAGTGATGTCACTAAAAGAAAAACAACGTTTACTGGCGTCGTCAATGTAGAAATTACGTTTATATTTCATAAACGACATCATAAATGTATGTTTATTCAAACATAGTTTGCAAAGTGAATCTGCACATGATACTAAGTTAACCACAACTGAATTTGAAACCGTTACCCCACCCACTAAATCTACAATGTACATTTTACACATATTGAGTTTCATTAGCTGTCTCGACTTACATTTACTTTAAACTGGTACATATGAATAGTCAACTACTTCAACATGACACTGGCGTCATTGCATACACAACAATATCGTGAGTTGTCATGATGAAAGTGCATGGAGTGAAGTATGCATAGCAGCAAGCGTGAAGAAAAAAGAGAATTTCCCCACGTTATCGGGAAAGAAATGATTAGATATTTACAACAAGATCAATGCTATATTGTGAAATAGAACATGTTAAATGTGAGCATCGATATAATGCACAACAACAGGTATAGACATGCGTATACTGATTTGCGTATGCTTATACAACAAGGTAATTAATGTTCAATCAAGGTTTGAAGCATCGCGCCTGTGGCGGGGACAATCCCCACAACATCAGGTAAGAAACTATTCATTATTTGCATCGTCACATCAAATATGGTTCATGAAATCATTAACATATACATAGCATCACATATATATATATACATACATACATACATACAGTTACATAATGTGTCCAGGGCTTTCATTGTTCTTGATTTGTGCATGATTATACAACAAGGTAATTAATTTTGAATCAAAGTTTGAAGCATCGTGCCTATGGCGGTGACAATCCCCACAACATCAGGTAAGAAACTATTCATTATTTGCATCGTCATATCAAATATGGTTCATGAAATCATTTACATATAGATAGCATCACATATATATATAGACATACATACATACAGTTACATAATGTGTCTTGGCCTTTCATTGTTCTTGATTTTTGCATGATTATACAACAAGGTAATTAATTTTCACTCAGGATTGAAAGCCTCGATACCAAGTAAGACATATTTCGATATTTACAATAACAGATGAAATAAAATATGGTACACAATATCAGTCATATCAGCATATTCATATCAGCATATATAGACATACATACAGTTACATAATGTGTCCGGTGCATTCGTTGTTCTTGATTCACGTATGGTTGGTTACAACAAAGTAATTCATTTTCAATCAGGTTCGGAAGCATCGCACCTGTGGCGGAGTCAATACCCATGGCATCAGGTACGAAACTCTTCGATATTTTCTGTCATCAACAGCGCTCAGGTATTATCCTAACAGGCTGTACAAATCGTAGATACATATCTTGTGAATCCGGCTTAAGAGAAGCAACCTAGTCATATGCTTCATCCGCATCAAACATGCTATCTAGTAAGCTGTCAGGCTCATGGGCATTTGTTTCATCAACATCCACCGTATCCACTTCTTCCTCTTCTTCTACCAGTAGATCTATCATTTCAGTTAGCAGGTAATCCCCCTCTGTCCATTTGCACTCTAGTGTTCCGTTTATGACCTCCCACCCACGGCCATTTGGTGGCGGTATGCATACATTCGATTGGTCATTGCTGCACCAAATGAGGGTTTGGTGATTAGCTCTCATTATATACATTCTCAACGATGACCTGCATGGTGGCAGAATGCTAAGATCAGCGCCATTGTAACTTGACAGCAGCTCTCCTGACTTGGGACTGAACGTTTGCAGGAATAGCTCCATGCGCAGTTTGTTTATGTCTGTAATACTAGTACTAGTACTCCTGTACATCAGACACACAAGTGTTCAAGGTCTTCGAAGAGTTATGGTTCTACAGAAGGGGACAAACCCAAATGCATGAATGTATCAGTGAATTCTGGGTGCTTCTGAAGTAGTCTTAGCGGTGTCACCTTTCCACGACTAACGAAAGCACTTGTGCTGTCACAGCCGGTGAATGCATGAAGTGCTGGCAATGGCAAACACAGCTGCGTACCAACCTCAGCAATGATACCGTGTATGTCAAGCAGTCGTCGTTTGTTGCCGACACCGGTGTCAAACAGCACATGCTGTTTCACCTGCTGTGTAAACCTGAGTAACAGTACAAACACGTCGGTATCTGGAGATCTGACAACAATTGTATTGTTCTCCGATAAAATGCGATGCATGGTGCAAACAATGCAATACCAGTAGTGTGTCTGCTTCCTTTGTGACAAATTCAGTTCTTCTATTTCGTCAGTGTGTGTTGATATGCCATACATACTAGTAATTTGACGCATTTGGTTTCACACACAAACACAATTGTTCTTCCTTTCACCTTGTGTGTGTATTTATCTTGCATCCATTCATTAAGTAGGAGTTTTTCACAATTGTGTCTTGTTGACATCGTTCGAGAGGAACTGCTTCCAGTCACGTAGAACATTTGTCAGCGGTCCCTTGATCAAGTAGGTATTTGTGGCACCTCTTCGTTGTCGTTCATTGGTTTTAATTGACAGAGGATGGTACGTGTTTGTTACAAAATCCACGCGTCTGCTTTCGGCATTTGGTGATATAGACTCTCCGCCAGATCTGCAAATGTGTTGGGCCAAAGCAGTTTGCATATGTATAATTGCATTTCCGTCAATTATGTAGCTCACCTGTTCTAGCGGAGGCCTGTAAACCATATGCGTCTGCCCTTCCAGTTGGTGCATCAATTTCGCTTTATCAGTCCTTGCCGGTGATCCATCAACTGTTGCAAGCGACCATGGAACTGGACCTAACGGGTAACTGAAGACCTTAGCCATGTCAATGTTGTTCCTGAGTGCAATGGAAACGAGCTGTCCAAATACATTCCGTTCTGCTACTAGTTCCTTTGACATTCGCTGTGGACTCGTAAGTGTCACCGATTTTGCAAGCGTTGCAAATGTCTTGAGTTTTTGTTGCTTTATTGGCGCATGGAAGCTGTCAGATCTTTCTACAAACAGACTTCAGTCTGCACCTGCCAGCTAATTTGTGACGTTGACATTTGAGACCAGCATAACGCCAGATGTGACAGTATGATAATGGCACATGCTGTTCGCTATTCAATCTATATTATGAAGTGTCATTTCTATTGAATATCTTAGATCCAGAACAGACTGCATTTCAATACATGTGTAAGTCAAGACATCCATAGGTCGCATATGTCATACGATTAGGCCATGGGCCAAATATGGAAAACCTACCCCTGCGTAAAACACACATTATATTACACAATTGTCATGTATATTGATATCCATCACATGGCATTAATTTGCGGTGTAAAAAGTGGTTCAAATGCCACATATCATCAGTTAACATGGACAATTGTTAACATAGAAAATTGTTGAAAAAACGCATTTATATCATGCTGTCAAGTCAATATGTATTACATAATTGATATGCACATTGATATGCATTACAAGGTATAAGTTACAATGTTAATAGCGGTTCCAATAACACTTAACAGCAGTTACAGTGCAAACTTTTCGCAAAAACACACTTTTTGGCGGCCATTTTGAAAATGGCGGCCATTTGGTAAAAGAAATTGATTTTGAATGTATCACACACTGTTTTATATTCAATTAGGGAGTAGATAAGAACGATTTAGAAAATTTAAATCGGTCCTAATACCAGTTAACAGGCGATAAAGCTAGTCCTGTAAACCAAAACAATTGTTTTTGACGGCCATCTTGGAAAATGGCCGCCATTTGTTCATCCAGCGGCTTCTTAATGGCAGACCTTGTGGAATGACAGACAATTGACTACTGAATTTGAAAATCATAGTGGCGTTATGTACCACAGGGGGGGGGGGGGGAGGGGGGTTATTGGTGGCCCAAAGACTATTAGTTAACAATAACTAATTCATTACGGGTTTTCTCTCACCGAAAAATCGATGTAATAACACGTTGGGAATGTAATAAATTGTAATAATTAATTAATGTGAAGAGAATGTATTTTAATTACACGAGATAAATTTTATGACATTTGATGTTATCGTTGTTGTTTTTTATCATATGCTTGTTTCTATTCAGTTTTTTTCTAAAAGCTCTTGCAGACCAACAGCTTGTGCAATGGAAAGGTTCCAAGTTTAAATATGACATTTGATAATGTAGCAGCAACGCTGGGTCGTAAAGCTAGAACGTTGTTGGCATGTTGTGTCAACGTTGAAGCAACGTTGCAACAATGTCATCACCACATTTGATCCCTTTTTGCAACATAGCAGCAACGTTGTGGCAACGTCGGCACAATGCAAATTGGCACGTGGCTTGTACGTTGTTGGCACGTTATATCAACGTTGTGTCAACGTTCCAGCAACGTTGCAACAACGTCATTATAACATTTAATCCCTTTGACAACGTTGTGGCAACGTTGTGGCAACGTTGGCACAACGTAAATTGGCACATGGCTTGAACGTTGTTGGCACGTTGTATCAACGTTGTAGAAACGTTGCTACAACGTCATCACAATATTTTATTATGGATCCCAACGTAGCAGCAACGTTGTGGCAACGTTATTGCAACGTTACACACAACATGCTCAGCACATTCCAGGGACTTGCCATTTTTACGTGCTTACAACGTAAAATTTAACGTTTCCACAACATTCGCGCAACGTTTAGAGCACGTTGTAACAACGTTCAATTGTTAGCTGGGTCCGTATCCATTCGAGTGTGGGGTCAAGTGTCATGCATTGGGATTTACTATTAGACAACGGTCATATCGCGTAAATAGGATATTGACCTGATCATCGTAATTCAGCAACTGTGATAGTGTGATGTACCCAATACTCCTTAGGCATATGCATAATTAAGTATAAATGCATGGTTATTGCCGTCGAATATATTTATTTATTCGGTTGTACCTTGGATAGCTTCATTGGGGCGGGATTTAGCGAGCTCCTATAAAGTTGTCGAAATGAAAAACGAATATATTTTATATTCGACGGCACTAACTATATATTTAGTTTGTACCGAATACTGAACTTACTTGCTTAAACGTGCATGATGTCACATTTTGACGCCATTCTCTAGTCAGGCGTCACAAACCTAGCGACGTCATACAGTGCAATATAGCGACGTCAACGATAGGTAAAGTTGGCATTGTGTCTGATGAAAACTCCGATTTATTTACAATGAGCTTCAATAGTGGCTATCTTAAGATCTCACATTTGTCAAAATCAGCATGATTACACTCATAATGAACACATCCTTGTAGTGCGTTTCTTAGCATATACTGTTAGAAATGAACAAAACTGGGCTGCATCGACAGCGATTTAGATATTGACATTTACCAATCAGAGGCTGCGATTAGGAGTCAAATTTGAAAAATGGACACTTCATGTTTATTAAGTGACTTCCGGTTTATAATATGTTACTTCAGATATTTGGCGGGTCTCACACGCACACATGTACGCACGCACGCACGTACGCACGTACGTACACAAGCACGCAAGCAGGCACGCAGGCACACACGCAAATTAATGTTGAGACGCATTCAATATTAAAAGAAATGAGTCAAAAATCGGCATCACCGTAGCCGGTCCATAGTGCTACCACTGCATACCTGTGGCCACCCGGATATTTGACGTCAAAGTTTAGCGTTATCAGAATATGACGTCACACTTTAATTCACATAGCTTTGCACATCGTGGATACATAGTATACTCGCTAATAGTATATAATATTATCATTTAATAATTCATTAGTATTTTGGAAGTAGTGGTAGTAGTATAAATGGTTCATGTTACCTGGAATGGCATGGTAGATGACCTCAGTAGAAGGTATTCGCCCTGTTCCTCAAGATTGACAGTTCGTTGGAAACCGTGTCTGAAATGCAGAACGACATGATGCATGTACAATGTAATACAGTACAATAATCTTCGACGTAATTGTAACGGTTGGCATGTACGTCACTATTGCGAGAAAATGTGTAACTGCGCCCGGTTCGCTCAGTCCACTATTCCTGTAAACCAGGTCATGGTTTCGGATGCCGCGACCCGGTGCGCACTTTTCTCGCCGTGTGATATTTGGTTAGGGAGTTATATATCAGAGTAAGATCCGGAGCCATCATACTTAGTAGAGAGAAGTCAGGAAACCAAAACCAGTATGTAGTAGAAAACGACCCAGTATGTCTGAAGATATTGTCAATAAAACATAACGTTACTCTTGGATCTGGTTAGTTCAAGCAAATTAAGTTTGGTATTACCAAAACGAGTGTGTTGATAGGTAGCGGGTCGATGATTACTGCAGTTTTGGAGGAACATTTCCTATCGCTACAACGTGTATCAGTTCTCAGCGGTTTAACTAACGTAGGAATGACAGTAGAACCTGGATTTTGACCAACACCGTGACCTGCTGGATTATAGCACCACGTGTTGCACAGTTGTGGTTTGGGTTATTGTGAAACAATCTCTGGAGGGGTGCCAAGAATGCCAAGAGAAATGGCTATTTTCCAAGATGGCTGCATTAGTGTTTGGCCCTCAAATGTTTGCAGTTGTATATAATAATTTACGATATCAATATTTTTATATACAATAATGCATACATGCAGCTGTAAATAAAATCAAAATGAGCATATGTAAGTCAATTTGATTTGTTGACCTTAGTAGCATGTATGTTAATGGTATTTATAATGCACTACAATATAACAACAATTTATAAACTAGATATTGCACATATAGTCATTGTATCCAATATGTCCACCAATTGTTATATTATGCACACATGTAAAATGAAAATAATGTTTTCAAGTATAATTGTTTTATATATCCAATATTTATTGAATACCATGGTCTACTAAAATATTTAATATTCACAAAAACAAGAACGCCGTCAACGGCATGTATCCCATCGGTGGTTGGATCATAAACATGGTCATTCAACTATAAGAAAATCGCCGATACAGTAAAGAAATTATAGGATAATGAAGAAACGCGCACGCATCTATAATTAAATGTGAAAACGTTACTTAGCCTTGACGTTGGGCATAGAGGGATCATCGCTAGGGCGGGAATAAATAAATGAATGAAAAGAAACGGACACATGAAGTTGCAACCCAATCGCTCGTATACTAAGGAAGTTACAGAAGCGCTGCGAAGCTCGCACGCATCTACTGAAAGTTTATTTCAACGATATTTGACCTTCACGTTGGGATCATGGGTCTGGCGGGCAATGCATATATGAATGATGAGAAACATGCATATGTGTGACGAAATGTGCATTTCATTGTCCATAGCCTCGTCCGAAGCCAAGCTCCAAATGATGGGACCACATTACTATTTGACGGGACCACATTGCCAATTGACGGAACCACATTGCTTAATGATGTAGGCCTACATAAGACAACTATGACGTTCCATACAGACGGGTACGTACTTATATGGGTGATTACTGCACTGACAGTACAATACACATTTAACACTGACATGCAGTGTCAGGATTCCATTCTAGACAACCTTACGACACCGAATCATTTGGAACATGTTTGAACCACAGTAAGGTTCGCCATTAACATCTGACTCTATAAGGACGGATTCAACGTTAAGTTACGTATAATGGACGCAAACAAGATTATCCCTGAATCAGAATTAAATCAAAAGTAAGTTACCTGAATCTTAAATTTGCAGGACAACACACAGTCAAATAGTGACCTTGATATCGGTGCCTGGCGGGTGCCGGTGCTAATTGACTGTGGTGATATGACAAATGCAACAACGTGAATGAATGCATAACATGAAGGAAATCAGACATTATATGTTATACACGTCTTACCATGTAGTCATAAAGTACAAACTATGTGACATATGCGTTCACATTATCAGGGAGAATGGTGATTCCGTTTTTATTGTCATAGAGGATCACTGCATGTAATAATATGAAGGTATCAAACTGTTTACTGAAATGCAACGTTTCGTACATGTATGGTAGTGTCACTGGGTCACCAGTGATTCGCTAATAAGACAAATACTTGTCTTTGCGCCAACTAATGCTGTGCGGTTATTGTTGAGAGCAGCTTTGTATCTTCGAAGTATGTGTGTATCATATGTGTGTAGCATAAGTTGGCTATTTTCTATTTCTACTATTTCTTTGTCCTCATCTAATACTTTGTTTACTACATTGTACTTTGACGTGCTTACTTGTTAGGAAGTTAGTGTCTTAATAGCTCGTTGTTGCTATATATTGTCCTGTATAAGTGCTGACAGGGTTCGTGTCGTCTCGTATCCATACAGTTATATCTACAGTACTCGCTATCATTTCATGTATACTATTATCAATAGTTTTTATTATTTTGTATTTCAGATCCATTATTTTATTCGGTTTTGATTGCATCGTATGTTTCGGTGTTTTGTCTAGCAGACGGACATAGTCACGCACAGATTATTACACAATAATCAGCTCACCTGGTTCAATAAACAGTAAATAGGACATGTTACGTCCATCGTTCAGTCAGTTTTATACTTACTGCCAGTCATCAACTTTCACGGTCGTTGAGTTGTCATTCCATTGTATGTACAGTTGCCATCCACTACCTTGCCACATGGAGTCAGCATCCAGAAGATACACCTGCGAATATACATACAAATGTCATGTACATTGTATATGGCTTATATAAAATACAAACAGATATATAATCAATATATATATATATCTATATTTGTTTTTATATATACATTTTCGTGTTGACTGTCGTTCATAAATGATGTTTCCAGCCGTTGTGCAAATCAACACACATAATGCAAGCGCCTTTCTGAAGTGAACAAAGCAGCTACAAATGCGCATTTTATGTACACGCATGACATTGTGGTAAAGCTGTTGTCCATGACTCTCATAACTTGTTAAGCTATTGAGCTACCTGCGATTGGTCTTTTCATGCCCTACCACGATACTGGAGGGGGCATTTAGTGTTACACATGTCTGTCCGTTTCGTTCCGTCCGTCCGAAGATTACCGTTTGGCGTAGGGAAAGCAACTCCAAAAAGCCTGTCCATCACGGACAATTGTTCTTTTGTCCATTAGTCTTGCTGGGTGATTTATGTGGCTATCGACTGTGGGGTGATTAGGACCCACATCGTTTTGAACCACTAACTGCACCCCACACTTGACCAAAAACCCCACAAGTCAAGTTTTTTATGGCGGATCACCTCACAAGTACATCTCATTGGGAGCGTTCGTCCGTACATCCGGGCCAACGTCCGGCGGTTTAAGAGGTTTGGGGTGTGGCCTAACACAAACGATTCCTTTGATTTATTCCGTAAGCTCCTAAATTATTTTGATGTTTAGGGCCTTTTTCTTTGTTCTTCAAACAATGGAAATATCCCATAAACTCAAAATGTTGGTACGTCCGTGACTTCCGTCCGTCGGTCCGTCCGTATTTCGTCCGTCCGACCCGTCCGTCCTTCTGGACGTCCGTCCGTCCGTCACAAAACGTGAACACTCGGATAAGTGTCTTATAATTTATGTTTCAATGCACGGATTTGCTTCATATGTCATGCACGCATTGGATTAATGGTCCTCTATCGCCGTGTGACACATCCAGGTTCGTCTCACCGCCGCTAAAACCATGGTCAATATCAAATAATTGGTGCATCATTAACGTTAACGCTCGGATAAATGCCTTATAATTTATGTTTCCGTCGCCCCCGCTAAAACCAGGGTCAATGTTTGATACTTGGTGCGTCAAAAACTTTAACGCTCGGGTAAATGTATTTTCTGTTTACAGGTTTTTCACACAAAAACATGCACAAACAAGACATATTAATAGTAACATGCATGTGCTTTATTACATTCCATCCCATATTTGTAAATTACTGAGTAAATATATATTACACAGTCATGTAATTGCCTGTTTGTATATGTATATGTTTGATTTTTTTTATAACCAAAATAAAAACAATGCAAAGAAATAGTTATCAATCAATTAATAATAAAGAGAAAAAACAAATACAGGAAGTAATAAAATAATGCACCCATAGAAAAACAAACAGTTTAATTAGATATGTACGAGCAGCATGATCATATGTTTGCATTATTTTTTGTTGGATTAAACATTTTAAAGGAAAGAATGCTAGAAGAAATACGTTAGTCTAGCGGTCAACCATTCCATTTTATATTGTGTATTTCAGCTTTGTTTCTATTTACTGCAATTTTATGTTCAAGCCCTTTAGTTTGTTTTAAATAGTTCCTAAAAGCTAGGAAAGTTGGTTCTGCACGTTAATTTACATTCATAAATGGAGTACTTTCCTAGTATAATACAAAATTTCAAGAAATTATTTTCTGTTTCATATTGCCCTAAACTTATCGATTGCCAATCCAATGTAAAATTTCGACGGTTATCATGTAAAAAACGTGCTTAGCAGAGATCAAAATTGCTGACTTGTTTGGCATTCCCACTTGTTTGTTTCTAGTGCCATACTTCGAATGAATTAGAATTTACAATTCTGCATTTATATAAATTATAGTTCGTGAAAATAATTTTCATCAAACATTTTACTGGAAATTCTTAAGTTTTAAACAGATAGTGCTTATAAAATGATGTGTATTTACAATTTTCCAATTAATACTTGTTTCCATTTAGTCCGAGCTTTGAAAACAACATTACTAGTTTTACTAACTAAAAGTATATGTAACATGTTATTACATTGTTTGGAAGATTGAAGTTTTTGTAAAAGGGGTGCAGTAATATTTTGAATGGTTATTGTCTCATTCTTTAGTCGTGCACGCCAAGCTTGTGGTATACTGGATATAAGTTTAACATATTTTAGGTAATCATTGTTACTAACATTATATAATTGTTTTATATTTATAAAGTCATAAAAGGTTTTTGTTCTATAATCGTAAATATGTTGTATGTATGTTATTCCCCGTTCATTCCAATATTTGTAATAAAATATATTGCCATTATCTTTTAATTTATAATTTTTCCACATGATATACTTTGCAAAGTTCTCTGGATTTTCAGAATAATTAAGGTTGGCCCAGGCTTCGAGGATATTTGATAAAAAAGCATTTTTTATTAATATTTTTGCATCGAATTCGTGGACGTTTCCTTCAAATATATTCGTACCACCAAATTAATGTAAATAATTAATATACACAATTTTCCATTGCGCATTTGTACCCAACTTGCTTTTAATGAATTTATGAAACATACTGTATCTATAATTTTCAGCCCGCCTTTTTCATAATTTTGGACAATGACATTTCTGCTGATTTTATCTGGTTTGGAATCCCATAGAAAGTCAAATATTATGTGTGTAATTTGTTTTATAACATCATCTCCAGGAGTATCTAATTAAATATTAGTTTTGGAAATGCAAAGCTTTTGAGAACAGTTATTTTACCTACTTTTGGTAATAACTTTATATTATGTAATCTATTTTTGTCATTACAAAAGTGTATACCTAGTGTTTGTGCTACGTCGGCAGTCCATGCAAATTGTTTGACTTCATAGAAAGCGAGCGTAATGGTTTTTAGCGGACTTTTAACCCACTAAGCAAAAGGTGGCATCCTCTGCGAACATTGTGTTTTTTATTTCATCTTGGTTTACTATTATTCCTTTTATCATGTTATTATTTCGGACACTATGCAATAGTATTTCTATTGCTATAATAAACAAATATGATTACAAATGAAAGCCTTGTCTTTCGCCCTTACCTAAACCGAAAAAAAACCAGTGAGATAGCCGTTATTTGTTACACAACTAGATAACATAATATATTCATGACTAACACTTTCAAAGGCTTTTTTCAAAATAAGCAAAATATTGAACCATGGAATATCTTTTTCATGAACATTGTCAATAGTTTCAAATAATAATCTTATATTTTCTCCAATATATATGCCTTTAATAAAGCCCGTTTGAGAGGAATCTATTAAGTTGTTTAATACACCCTTTATTGGATTAGCAATAGCCTTTGTAGCAATCTTATAATCAATGTTGAGTAAACTCATTGGTCTCCAATTTGCGAGATTGGTACTGTCTTTACTTTTTTGGGGAATTAAAATGATTATGCTTTGTTTTTGTAGGGTTGTTAATTCACTAATTTCGAGTGAATACTTTAGAGACTTAACAAGGTATGTGTTGATGTCGTTCCAACATGATTTGTATAATTTAGTAGTTATTCCATCTGAAGCAGGACTTTTTTATTATTATTCATCTCCTTTAATGCATTAAATCATTCAGATTCAGATAACACTCCTTCACATAGTATTTTTTCTTCTTTATTCAATATACATTCTTTTTTCTTATAATGATTTTGATAAAAACGTTTCTGTTCTTCTAAAATGTGCTGTTTATCAGCTACCTTTTGTCCATTTACATTTAATTCTGATATAATGTTTCTTTCGAATTTTCTTTTTTCCAGATCGGCAAATAAATGTGCTTGTTTTTCTCCTCCTTCCACCCAATTTACTTTTGATGGAAAATTAAAACCCTCTACCCATTTTGCATAAATGTCTTCTAATCGTTTTTGCATGGTTATTTATTTCATCTATTGCTTCTGGAGTATGTACATTTGCTTTAACGATTTCATCGATTTTCATCGATGTTTTCTTATAACTTAACTAATTTAATATTTCTGCTTCGCCTGGCACAGTATTTTATTGATTCGTTTCTTATTGTTCGAACATGCTGTTCTTTATAATAATTTTATATTCGTTGTCAAAAAAGTACAGAACTGTTGAGTTTAAAGTATCCCGGTGCTCTTGGTTGGTTATTAATATTTATATCCAGTGTTACAAGTGCATGGTCTGTCTTGATGCTGATTTCACATGACATAATTATATTAACAATATTATCGGGCACTAAAAATTGCCTAATCTGCATAGAACAAGTTGTGTAACATTTGAATGTCATGCAAAGCGCTGCTGGTTTCCGTGTTTAATTCTCCATATGTCAGACAAATCATAGTTTTCTATAATATTATTGATTGTTTCCTGATTAACTTTGTTTGTTGTAATGAAACCTCCCTTTTTATTCGCAGTTTAAAGTGACATCAAATCACCACCAATAACCATTCTTGCGTTTTGATGTTAGGATAAAAAGTGTTTCCTTCTGAGTTTGGCCCATATATATATTGATCAGGAGTAAGTAAGTCTTTACTGTTTATTTATACGTTTACTGCTTGAATTCCACTAGGGATAACGTCTATATAATGTAATTTATAATGTATAATGTATGGTATGTACCAGCTTTGAATTAAAAAGTATGTCTATCCTTTCACTATTACGACTGTTACCACTAAATATTGCATCTGACCCCCATTCTGTTTCGCATTCCTTTGCGGTATTATAAGTTGTATGAGTTTCTTGCAAAAGAGAAATGCCATATTCATTATCCTTCAGCCATTGAAAATGTTGTGTCCGTTTTACTTTTGCTTCTAATCCTCTAACATTTCAAGTACATATGCTAAGCTCCATGTTTTTACTATAGAATGATGCCTAACAATGTATTTGCTTCAAGTAAACTTAAGTATTGTATTGCTGCTCGGTACATGAAAAGTTTCGCTCACAAAAAAACCCTCATTGCATCAGACGATCTTTCAATTTCACATATGATAAGAAGTGTGAAGTGAAAGGTTAAACCACAAAATCCATACACATACTAATGGTGTATTTCCTTAGTATATACAAAATGTGTTGCATGTATGCATCAACAATTGAGGCTGACATTAACTGCCGCCTGACAACTCTTATCATATTATACATTTCCTTCACAATAATAATTGATAAATAATAAATAACAAGTTTACATCATTACACGATATACATGTAAATGTCTTATAATTTATGTTTTCTTGCACGGATCTGCTTCATATTTCATACACGCATTGGTATAATGGTCCTCTACCGCCCTGTGACAAATCCCCGACGCCTGAGTATGTTGGCAAACAATATATTTATGCTGCAATATAATATAGGTATATACAAGTCACCAATACCGCATATACATATAATATGTAAGTATGTGTCTGAATGGTCCATGGAAGATATGAACATTATAGAAATAACCACTATTGCATTACATAATATGAAACCATATTTATAATTCCGCCACAATTAATTACACGGTGTACATTATGTTTGTTGTTATTTCTTAAGTTATCTTACAGTTCTTGAAATACACTAATATGCAGGCATTTATGGCTATGAACTGTCTGTACAAATGTAACAATACATGACAGATGTACATCGATATGGATGAATCGTGAATGTGCATTGAGATAATTACTCTGCAATTCAAGCCATATATTTAGATGTTCTGCTCCAATAGGTATGCTGATGTTTTGTAGCACCCACAGTGTTGTATTTGACAGGACTATAAAATCACAATGATGATTAACCAGTCCCACGACATGATGTATTTAGTTCATATACATATATAAGTATGTATACTTATAAACCCAGATATTTCAATATCTATTTCGGACAGTGTCCGGCATACACTCTGATTTCAAAACAATGAACGGTCACAACAAGAGTCTCAAATGGGCCTGAATCGCTCACCTGACCAGAGCGATCGCCTTGTCGATACCTTCAATTTGAAATATGACATGACAATATTTGGACAAACAAAAAAATCTGACTCCATCCCAACCCCTGCTCCGCCAATATATGATATCGGGGCCAATCATTTTAACAAATCTAAAAGCGCATCTACTATCGATCATAGTAAGTTTCGTCAAAATTGATTTGGCTGTTTAGGAGAAGATTTATTAAGACTTTAAGCTATTTTTAGACAGCGGCCATCTTGGGTTATTTGAATAACTTCAGTTTAACATAATATACCTTATCTGAATCTAGTTCACACAAGGATCACAACAGTGAAATTTGGAAGCATCGGCCAAGCGAGAAGACGACGTTTGAAATCTCTAATACAACGATAACATTTTAGCTCACCTGAGACAAAGGCTGAACTGAGCTATTGTTACCGCATTTCGTCAGTCCGTCATCCGTCCGTCGACCATCCACACTTTCAAACGTATTATTCTCACGAACCCCTAGGTCAATTTTAGTCAAAATTCACATGGATGATCTATAGGTGGTGGGGGCACGTCAGACTTGGAGGTCGTCGCATAATCTAAGATAGCCGCCGTGAAAAAGTAGGTCAATTTCTTAAACTAGATGGCCGCAGCCGTCATATAGCTATAACCAGTATACTTACTACACATGTGAAGTTTGAAGTTAATCGGTGAAGCAGTTGCAGAAATGTATTATACGTATAAACTTTAACCAAATTTTCACAAAAACCTTAAGGTGATTTGACCTTGACATGGGGCACAGGGGCCGCACGGGTTGGCATAGAATGAAAACATGGATGATGATAAAGACACATGTGTAGTAACTATACTGGTTTCAGAGATACATGTAAATGTATAGTGTTCTTAAAAACTTTAAAAGAAATTAAGGTACATTTCAAAGTAATTTCACCTTGGCATTGGGCACAGGGGCGGACATGTCGGGCATACAATGAAAATATTGATGATGATTATAGTCTGGGGGAAATTGCTCAGAATCCGGCACCTCATGTTATTTTTTCTTTATAATTGGTTTTGTATTCCGAAAAATTAAGGTGCCATTTCATTCAAAAACTTTCAAGGTAATTTCAATGTCTTCAAAATCAAGGTCAAAATCCTGGTATTTATGCCCTAAAACCAAATAATTGGTTAATTTGAAGTATCAATATCATCGGTGGTATGCATCACAATACTTAAAAATCAACTGTAATCAAGGAATCTAACAACAACTATCAAGGTCAAGATCACATCACTATATTTACAAGGTCACCCAAGGAAAACGGCAACGTTTTCTTTGTAGTACTGCTGCTATAGCAGTATGGTGTACATATATAATTAAGTTATTACCCTAGAAAATATGTCTCTATAAATCTGTTTTCACCAGCCAAGACAACAGGGGGCTTATTTAGTTTCTTTCTTGTGGATCTCATGATAGGCTAGCACATTAATGCACTCTGGTATGAATATAACGTTGTCGTTACAATTCAGGGTAATCGTAATGAATTCGGCACGTCGTGTTAATTGTTCATCTCTTGGTTGTTTTATATTATAACCTTATAGGGTTCAGCTTTCAGAAAAGTACGGTGCCATTTCTTTCCTTTTAACTTCAATGTCATTTCAAGGTAATTGAACGTCAAGACAAATTGATTATATATATACTTTCAAAACAAATGCATTCATACATTTGGCATGCATGAAGTGTCACTTTTTTCACTGATATTGATAATACATTTATTTGTGGAATAGAAAAGCAGTCATCAAATGTCATCATAGTAGGTCGCGGATGTTGATACTTTTAAATTCAGCAATAAAACTGTATATGTTTCGTATTCTTTGTCATAATTCCGCATTTATTAATCTAAAGACATGTATTTCTAAAACAAAATATCTTCATAAATGTATATATGCCCCCTATGCGATAACAAAGGGCGAAGCATATTGCGTTGCCCTTGAGGTTCCGTACCTCCGTCCGTCCGTCCGGGCCAACGTCCGGGGGTTTGAGAGCTTAGGGGCGGGGTTAGGAACAAAAGATTCCTTTGTAATATTCCGTAAGCTCATAAACTCTATTGTTGTTTAGGGGCTTTTTCATTGTTCTTCAAACAATGGAAATACCCCATAAACCCAAAATGTTGGAACGTCCGTCCGTCCGTCCGTCCGTCCGTCCGTCCGTCTGTGTACATTTACGTCGAAAAGTCGAAACGTTCGGAAGAGTTTCTCTAGATAGAGTCCAGTATTTCCTTTTGTTAAGTTGAATGTCAGTTAAAGCATGGAAATTAAGAATAATGTAGTATTGTATTTATCAAAATAACAAAAACAGGATAAATACCACATAATGGTCATCTACTGAATATGTGTGTCAGGTTTCATTAATTAAAAAAACTATTAAAGCACATGTCTTATGAAATTATATTATTCAATGTCACGTCTCATAACGTATATATTTACATGCACTTACTGTTACCTATTAATTTCTAATAAATGCATATTCGAACGCAGTTCATCATGACTCATAAATGGCTATAGGCGATAGTTAATGTGTACACGTTTCATGCTGCTACCATTGTATATTTAGCTAGATATATGTGTTAATGGATTCCTTGGTCTCCTCTCTGTATCTTCTTTTCTAGTTTTGATAATTTCACAGGCTGGTTAAGATAGAAAATATAAACATATAGGATTGTATTCAAAGTTTGTGGTTATGTATAGTAATTATAATTATTGGTGGCACCGTACTCAGTTACTTCCGTAAAGGACCTACATTGAGATAGCATGTCCCCCATAATATATCGATGTGTCTAATTCTCCGAGTAAAATGGTATGTACGAACTCCAAATGAGGATGGATTCAATGTTAACGAGACTCCATACTAGATTATCTATCTAGTCAGCCTCTTTCATGTACTACTATATAATATTACAAACTTATCAAAATATCAACTTTCACATAAGATATGACAGAGACAGTACATTACAATGAACTCTAGCTAACAAATCATACAGACGTCATAGCTTCAAGTATATTTTTTAATGTATACTGGCTACCAACAGTCTGTTGTGTCACCGGACACCGCGCAATAATCGTTGATTGCATAAATCATGCTGGCTCGTGATAACAAACAGACAAGTAATATGACAATAGAAGCATGACGACAGATAATGGACACGATTAGCATGTGGTATGACATATAAGCATGTATTGCCCCACACCCATAAAAGTTGACGAGTAAAGATTGTTTTGCGCCAGAACGCAG
This sequence comes from Conchocele bisecta, assembly GCA_029237695.1. Lineage (NCBI taxonomy): Eukaryota > Metazoa > Mollusca > Bivalvia > Lucinida > Thyasiridae > Conchocele > Conchocele bisecta. Next base: position 73,609,414 of record CM055268.1, read on the forward strand.
CAAAATGGGATGTAGATATCAACAATATTCCGGAGGGCATACCGCCGGACGCCCCTAGCAGTCTCCCGAGCGGACAACGAACGCGCAGTAGTAGTTTGAAAATATAGTTAACAACTGGTATGTAAATTAAGAAGTCCCGCCCTCCCCCCTCCCTGACCTGAAATCCTGGGATATACAAATATCATTCTCGGAATCGTTTTACTTTTCTGAATGCAATGTAACTATTAGATTCAGCTTAACACGACTATTAATTTCACGTTATGAACAGATTATATCGTTGTAACTATGTATACTTTAGTTTAGTATATACGGTACGTATTGTATTGATGAAAACTTATTTATTACATGCAGGTTTCATGAATATCATCACCTTCACAAGTGCTATAGAACTGTACATGCCAATCATACTGCACATAAGCAGAGCCGTGTAACCAAAATATTATTCCCTGAGCACTATATAAACATGTTTAATGTATGTGAACACATAGTCGTAGGAATAATGAATGTATAAGGCTCTCTCAGATTGACTTGCATATATATATAATAACACGGTGAGCGATATAAGGCCAAGATGGCTCTCTTTTTCACCTTTCGTCGGCCACGTTGGATTATTTAAGCATCTGATTCGATTTCTACAGTCATGCACCAGTGTGCGTCTCGTCGATACCGTGAATTTGATATTTGACATGACCAAATTCAGCCAAACGTGAAATGTTACCCCTATTTTCTCCAACCCCCTCCCCCACCCCTACCCCAGGACACCATCCATTGTTGAACCCGGGGTCACCACTTTAACACATCTGAAAGAGCATCTAATATCGATCGTTACTGACAAGTTTCTTCTTGTTTAGCGAATTCTACATTCATAAGGCAACCATCTTGGGTGAGACGACAGCCTCGATTTTAACAAAGATGCAACAATGTAAAGCATATACCATCCCTGTGAAATTTGGGTCAACATCGGCACAGCTGTTTTTAAGATGACGACGTTGGAAAAGTGTGGTACAATATTCACTTTTTGACCTTTTTGGCGGTGATCATGGGTGACATCATCATCTCGACATACAGTGAGCCAGATCGATCGTTTCGTCGAGACATTTGATTTGGCATGTGACATGACCATATCGGGTGAAATAATAAGTTTGACCCTACATGTACTTGATCCGCCTCCCGGGCCCCACCAAGTGTTGACCCAGGTGTCACCGCGTTAACAAATCTGAAACTGCATCGACTATTTATATGTTCTGCCAAGTGTCGCCGAAACCGGTTGGGCAGTTCATGAGAAACAACATTTTATGAAAATTGACCTTATATTCTATGGCGGCCATCTTGGATTATGCGGTTTAACAAATTCCAGTTTAACAAATATGAAAACGCTTCATCCACGGTTCAGAACTGTGAAGTTTTACCAGCATCGGCCAAGCAGTTAATGAGAAGAAGACGATTTACATCTATAATATAAGGGTGACTTTTTGACCATTCGGCGGCCATCTTGGATGACTTAATCATCTCAATTCGAGAGAATATACTCCAGATTGATCGTCTGCTGGACATCTTCGGTTTGATATATGACATCAAAATATGTCAAATATGAAATTTGACCGCTACTTGACACACCGGGCCCCGCCCATTTTTTATCCCGGGGTCATCATTTTAACAAATCTGAAAGAGCAGTAACTATCGATTATTCCTGCCAAGCTTAGTGGAAATCATTGTTTTAAGAACTCACCTACTTTTCTACGGCGGCCATATTTGATACCAGACGACGGCCATTTTAACAGATCTGAAACGGAGTAACGCATAAACCATCCCCGTGACGTTTGGTCAAATCGGCCTAGCGGTTCAGAAGAAGATGTATGAAACGTGTTGACATATAGACGACGGACGGGCGGACAACGGACGAAAAGAAGTAACAATAGCCCACTTGAACAGTAGATATCAATTACGACCAATATGCCTCGAGCTTGTCATACAAAACGTACTTGTATAACGAGGATGTGTTGCCGAAATGCATTTGTGGCATATGCATGCCATGAAACATAAAATAGACTATGCTATATTTGGAGAGCTCATGTGGCAGACTGCGGTGCTGTTACCGGTCATATGGCTATTGTATAAGTCTACCCTAGGTATTAAACTCTACGCAATTATTCATCCTTATTAACACGTTGAAATATACCATCGCTGTGGCCATATGAATAATGTATCCGCCCCGCATTTGGCATGTCACTTATTCGGGCCTCTGATCAGGCTGATATGGTGTCTTGTTTTAGAACCATGTAGTTAAATAAATGGTACCACTCGAATACGTAGCTGATGCCTGTGATCATACTACGGTTGTATTAGGAAGGTGACTGTACTGATGTTCACTGATTGACACTAGTATCCCATAAGTATAACCTGACTGACCCTTTTAATAGGGATTACACTATAACAAGGTGATCGTCGTACGTCAAGAATGATTATGTCATACAACTAGAAAAAGTGTTCATAGAACGCGGATATCCCACATATCGCTTTGATATTAAACGAGGTAAACTTCCAAGTTCAAAAGGGGCAGCTACACACCGTAAAGAAGCTAGATACCAAGCATCAAACATCCGGCTATGATTGCTTCAAAGTTTTACAAGTTACACTTGTGAAATTCTAAATAAAAAATGGGTAGATAATCCATGACACGGGTATCCAATCAAAAATCAAAATAAAATTTGCGCATCTACTCTTCATAAGGGAACTACACAACAAGAATGATGTCAACAGCTAGTACGGTTTAAAACATTTACGAGTTACAAGGCAAACTTGGGAAATTGTACGTCGAAAATGGGGATGCAATCCATGACCAGGTGGTCGAATCAAAAATCGAATCTAAACATCATAAGGAAGCTACATACCGAGTTACAGATATGTAGCAAGTACGGTGTAACAGTTTTACGAGTTCAATGTTGGTACGGACGGACGAACGGACAAGGACTAAATGCCCCCTGCTCTATCGTGGTGGGGCATAACAATATCAACTTGGAAGAAATCGATAATGTTGTTCTAAAATGGATATATCTCATTGTATTGCCATGTCAACCGTCGACCAGGAGAACAAACTAATAGCCGATCATGTATGGTACATTCATGGGATACAATTGCTTAAATATATACTAAGTTATAAAGCAACTCTCACATATTATTGCCTGGTCCTCGTATTAAATTCCCGTATGTATGGATTTGTTTATTTCAAAATAGAAGTAATAGTGAACGGTGTATTTTTATTAATAATGAACAATTACATTTAAATAGTTCTGTATTTTTAAGATGTGTTACACTACATTTACCAGTAATATCAGATTGGACCACCTGGTCCAGTCTATGATATTTAACCTTTTCCCGCTGAATACACCTATACGGTGTATCAACACATTGAAATAATTTTCGCTATTATTGTGTTCTTACTTCTTCTCAAATGTATATGTTGTTACCACTCGACGAGACGGTTCCTATGAGTGGAAACAGCATATAATTGTATGCATAATACAAAATTTATTTGTATTTTTCATACAAGAAGTTGTGTAAACTCAGTATGTAATGGGTAGAGAGAAACACACATTGCCTACAAACACGTTAGCTAATCATGGCCTACATATAATGTATTCGCCGTACGGAGCAGGAGCGACATTTTTCTGTGAATGATCTACTGCCAAGTATGTCAGCGGATGGTCCTTATAAGATTTGTGTTATTACCTTGGCATCTGGAAACGTGTAGCCATTCCAGAATTGATGGCTATGATCATTGTCAGCCTGCACAGTGAATACATGTTCGCCTTCGGAATCGTCGTCACTATTGGTACGTATCAATAATCCAGACATCGTGTTCGTATGTTCATCATAATCATAGTCGTACCATGGAAATGATTGCCAACCACCATCATTGGAATCCCAGTCGTATTTTGTTATGCCGGGAATCCTCATAGCACAGTTCGGGCTCCTGTCCCCTGCCGCACCCTGTGAGGAACATGTCGTCCCGTCCACGGAGTCCACCAATCGCACGATCAGATCGCAGGATTCAGGTTGCTCAGCTCCAATCGTGGCCGCACACCCGAATGGCACTGAATTGTACGGTTGGTATAACGTCGTATTGTCTCCTTTTGTCACGTGAGATATCCATCCCAACTGAAATAAAAATACTAAAAGTACTGAGACGAGATTATCTCTAGAATGGGTTGAATGTAACCAACATCTGAATAAGTTCACATGAATAAATAAGAACCAAAGCAATAAAGATTAGCTAAATGTTGCCATTCCAAACAAATGTATTATCTGTATAAATTGTATTTGGTCACAATGGTTAAATCAAAGTAGAAAATGTACGTCAAGGTCATATGCTATGTGTCAGTTCCTTATGCACACCACTAGCTCAGTAGTATGTGCAAGTATGGTAGCTGCATGTATGGAGGCTGAGGAAGTAATATGTACGCACTAAGTGTTAGGACGGACGCACTAAATGGCAGGACGGATAGATACGCGATAGAGAACACGATTCGTTTCGCGAATGAACTCGGACATTGATTAATTAATTAATTAATCACAAATGGTATGCATATGATTAAATAGAGTGATAATAATGTTGTACTACTGAGTACTCTAAGAGAGTTTACAACCATTATGCCTAGGTAAATAAATATTTGGCGTAAATGTAGTTAGAACTGTATATACCCTATCAGTATATAGATGTAGAGATGATGGAAAATGTAAAAATATGACTTTCAACAAATAAAAAGTATAAACAGTTCAATAGCAATATCATGGAATAACATAATATGGATTACATTGACCCTTCAATTGCTCCGACCTGAGGCCCACACATCCTGACAAAGTGTGCATGCACATGGTAGTGATACCTTTCAATGTTTTTATTTGGACTGCATCAGACTATGCGTCTTCCAATGTGAACATACTGGTGGTAGATATAAGGTTCGACAATGTCCAGCCATGGATAAACGTTTTCTGTGGCACGAGGGAACTATTTAAATCCGAAGGTCGTCTGGACATAGTTGAACGTTATTTTTATATTTCCGTCGGAAATATCAATGCAATTTGAGGATATATGTAGTACTTTCGTACTTTGATTACCTGTTCAATTCAAACAGATGGTTTACACATAGATATTCCGGGGACAAAGTACGCGTCGTGTGATGCAGGCGCATCAAGTTCAAAGGTGTAGTGCGACCGTTGTGAACTGCGTTGTGACGTAATGGCGCGTTCGAGTAACGTCATGAAACACATGCATTATCATGAGTATGCAGGCGTTTGCTTGTTCTCGGAATGAGTATTGCCAACATACATGGCCAAACAAGACTCGCTCTACGTTTGAATTGCGTTGTGGAGTAATGGCGCGTTCTAGTAACGTCATGACACACATGCATTGTGTATGTATTGGCTTGGTCCCGGAATGAGCATTGTCAACAGTCATGGTCAAACAGCTCTCGCTGTACGTTTGAACACGGCTGTGAGCGGTGTCAAACAACGGCACTCATGTAACAATTTATGTTACCGGTGTTTATATTTTGCTACACTCAATGTTAATGACAAGTGAATAGTAATATGTTTGGGCAGCATCAGACAAAGTGTGCAAGCATGTGGCAGCGGTATATATGTATATTGCCACTTGGACTGCATCAGAATATGCGTGTTCAGTGTGATCATAGCTGATGGTAAACATATGTTGCCGGTAATTATCGTTTGCCACACTCAATGTTAGACATGTTTAAGATAGAGTGACGTGTGTTTAGTGTCCCGTCCACGTCTTACCACAACCCATATACTTGTACTGCATAAAATAGCAACATATAACAGTAATGTTCTGATTTATTGGTTTAACCTCATAACTAAGCCACATGATTTTCTACATAGGAATGTACATTATAAAACACTAGGACAAGCAGCCTATGAACTTTAGTCTAAATATATTTGCTTACTGTTGACAAAATAATCACCTATCGCTTAGCTACATCCCATGCAATTATCAAACAGGGTAGTTATTTAATGGTTTGCAACGACATGTCAACAGCCATTTATGTATTAATGTAATGACGTTTAACGGCCTGTTAATAGTTAATGTCATTTCAGGCCTGGTTAACAGGGTCGAATCTCATACTTCACATGTTGTGATGGGGGTGGGTGATCAAACAAATCAGAACTGATAAAATCATCGACACAAATATATATTCAGCCCTGCAATTAGAACAAGCTGATATCTTGCCATGTGCTCACAACACCAGAGTCGCTCAGCCCTACTCGCTAAATGTAACATGATTCGTACTAATCTTATTACTTTTATAATGGGTATGACCTGATTCAACTATCCAGTAGCAAGGTTTCGTTAAGGATGAACCTCATTGTTAAATTTGCCCTTCACATGCTCTCGACCACCCACCCACACACAGAAAAGACGAATACTGATATTGTGTCAGTACTATTCCACCAATCCCCCCCCCATTATATTTACCATTAATAATGAATTAATAATCTACCATGTCATACTTATGCAATGCTTTTAACAAATCTAGGAGGCTGAAGTATATGCATTGTACTCTCTGTATTCCCATTCCGCGTTACGCTAATTCATAAAACTACAATCACACCTTTAAATAACGCGAATTACATGCTTTCCGATATTTAGGAACTGTTCGGTCAAACGCTGCATTTCGGCATGAGTCCAGTAATGTATACATCCTGGCTCTAACAGGATTGTCATTCATGTTTTAAAAATAAAACACATTTAAATAACGGTTCAATGAAAACTTATTTCATGATTTATTATCATAAGCTGATGTGGTAAACTGATATATTTAATGACTTAACCCTTTGAACCCGAAAGCCCGCTATAGCGTTTTATGCAAATAGTGCAGATCCAGATGAGCCGGCTCGTAACGAGCCGTCTCATCAGGATCTGCACTTTTTGCAAGTAATTTTCATATTTCTTAGAACAAAAACATCCCCTTTTCATAAAGGGACAAATCTAAAAATCATTTTGAGACCATTTGATTGGTCGGAACATTAACATATCAGTCCATTCCAGTTCCGTAGGGTTGAAAGGGTTACATTTTAAAGGAATGTGGTGTTAACTGCACTGCTACCAGATACTATAAATTACACTGACAGTAGGCCGACCACGCCATAACCAGCTATCTCCAAAGGCGATAACCTCGTAAGATTATCAACAATGAAGTATGGGTTATTAAAATAATGAAAAGTCTGTAGTAACCCTGTCATACATGTACATGTATCAATGGGATGCGATTAGCAGTCATATGCAGTTTACTGAAAACATAGTACAAGAACGGCATGTATCTCAAGGCTGTGGTGGCTTGGTCATAAACATGCACATTGATATTTGACCTTGACCCTGACTTGAGTCGGAAATGCACATGACCTGTCAAGAATATAGGAAATAAGTTGCGTAGAAGAATGGAGAAACTTCCGCACATCTACAGGACGGAATATTTCAAATGACTAGGGCCGCTCCGGGAATCGGCGGTGCCCTATATGATTCGCCCTGTCTGTCCGTCCGTCCGTCCGTCCGTCTGTCTGTCTATCCGTCCGTTTATTTTTTGGAAGTTTTTATAAGAGTTTCTCAAATCACCTATGATTTTGTTTTGTTTACCTTCATATACATGTAATATATGTATATTGCACACATGCATTACTTGAGTAATTATACATCCTTCCACATTTATACAATTATCCTCACTACTTCTCATATGTTCGTCCGTGTGTCTGTCTGACTGTTTTAATTATTTAAAGTTCTTGTAACAGTTTTCTCAAATCACCTATAATTTATGTTTGCCTTATGCTAATATCTTCATATTGCACACACGCATTACATAGTAACGATACATCCTTCCACATTAATACAATTGCCCTCGCTACTGATCGTACGTCCGTCCGTGTGTCTATTTATGTTTTTAACGTTTTTGAAGAGTTGCTCACATCACCTATAGTTTATATTTGTCTTCAGTTATATATTCATATTGCACACATGCTTGAGTAACGATACATCCTTCCATATAAATACAACTACCCTCCCTATATATCATATGTCCGTCTGTCTGTCTGTCTATTTTTTTAAATTGTTGTACCAATTTCTCGAATCACCTATAAATAGGGCCCCACGAAATTCTGTCTGTCCGTCTGTCCGTTTATTTTGTTGGAATTTGTGTTGTAAGAGTTTCTCAAATCACATACAGGGGCCCTAAGTGCGTCGACAGGCCACATTTTCTAGTTTGAACTTGACCTTGGGCAGCGAATGTATTTGAAATCGGCACTCAAGTAAGCCATCGCTCATATAGTAAATAAGTTATGATAATGTATAGGAGAATGGATAAACGCACAGACATCTATTGAATGGAAATATATAAACGTTATTTGGCATTGACCTTGAACATGAGCAGAGCATGGGTGGAGTGGTTAATAAAATTATGAATGATAATAAATATGCGCATGAACTTTCAAGCCAATCGGTCATAAAGAACAGAGGTATATAGGCAATTAAAAATGCGCCCGTATCTACTGTAAGGACATGTCTAAGCTGTTTGACCTTGATATTGGGTATGAAGGATGAGAGGGTGTGAAATGAAAATACGAGTGATGAGAAGCATGCACAAGACGTTTCAAGCCTATCGCTCATACATTAAGGATGAGAATGGAGAAACGCGCACGAGCACGTATCTACTTGACGGAAATTGTATTTGCCCTTGACACTGGAAAGCAGGAGAGCATGTGTGTAGAATGGAAACATGGATGATAATAAACATGCAGTGAACGTTTCAGGCCAATTTGTCATACGGATGTATGTGAAAGTACGGATGATAAAACACATGTACAATAAGTTTCAAGCCACTCGGTCATACGGTAAATACGTTATAGCATAATTGATAAACGCGTACCCATCTACTGGACGCACATTTCAAAGTTATTTGACCTTGACTTTGGGCATGCATAGAACATGGATGCGGTCGGGAATGAATGAAATTATAGTTGATAATAAAAATGCACATTAAGTTGCAAGCCAATCGGTAATACAGCAAATGAGTTATAAGGAATTGAGAAACTCGCACGCATCTACTGGGCGCGGCTTGCAGAGGTACTTTACCTTGGACATGATGATACAATGAGTGGTGCAGGAATGCACATATGGCTGATAATAAACATGCCTATGAAGTTTCAAGCCAATCGGTCAAACGGTAAAGACATTATAGTATAATGGAGAAACTTGCACGTATCTACTACTGCGCTTGGTTGATCTTGGTTGATGCATGTCAGTTAATAGCGAAACATATATTTGCTAAATCTGAGACGGAGCCTTTACTATATGGTACAATAACACATCAGTGCGTTTCAATTATGAGTCCATATTAGGGTAGGAAATATAACTCTGAACAAATATACACATACAATTTGCGGTATGTATGCGACAGAGTGCCCTGTCTTAGTGTGACATTGTAAATACTTCAACGCAAGCCAGTACTATGCCTACTAATAGTATGTATATAACATATACTACAATACAAAACATTTACATAGTATATCAATCTGTACGTACAGGTCCCACGTCCTCGTGTATCCCCGTATGTCGCTGGTAACTCTGTTTCTCTGTACCCCATATTCCTTGATCTGTAGCGGCAATTCTGAATCCACAGTGTACCTTAAATAGTTGAACGGCATCATGGATTTGTAGAAAGAGCTCCCAACGATGTGTAAATATGCATTTTATTAACATCTGTCACGATCTGATATAATGGTATCGAGTACCTGTGTATATGGGAATGGTAATTTATCCAAGTGCCTGTGGGTATTAACGGCATTTGGAATGGTCACTCTGGTCAAGGCTTTGGGTGTAATTATCTCACAATGGTCAGGCTTAATTGTAGATAGGTAAGGTGAGTAAAATGTCCGTAGGTGAGAAATTAGTGTGAATACTCTGGGCAGTCAGCTGGGAGAGCTTGGTGAAGTTGGATGTGTGTTGTTAGGTAGTCGATGTAGGAGATAAGGGATAACAACGTTGAATCTGGAACAGTTTTTAATTTCAAAATTGGAACTACATTGGCCTGCATAAATGTATGCATAACTTTTGTCCGCAAACTGAAAGGATTGTATTTGTAAAGGCTATACCAACTATTAATATGCAAGTGTGTTAATGTAGCATTCTTATATATAGTAGACCAGTGACGGAAGGCTATGTGTAGATGAGACATAATTTTACTCCAGTGTAACTTGCTACAATGTGTGCAGCAGCTGCGGCGTAACCCGCATGTGTAACTTGCTACAGTGTGTGTAGCAGCTGTGGCGTAACCCGCATGTGTAACTGCAGTGTGTGTAACTAAGCTTGTGTAATCGTAGCCCGAGGTACCACGCTACAGTGTCTACAACATATATGGTGTAACTCAGTGATAATTTGCTACAGTGTGTGTAGCCGAGTTTATGTAATCGTAACCAATATGTAATATGGTACAGTGTCTATAAAATATATGGTGTAACCCATGTGTAACTTCCTATAGTGTGTGTGGCTAAGTTGGTGTAACCGTAACCAAGTTGTACAAAGCTACAGAGTTTACAACATATATGGTGTAACCAGTAATACTTTGCGACAGTGTTGGTAGCTAAGTTGTGTGATCGTATCCAAGATGTACCAGGCTACAGTGTCTACAACATATATGGTGTAATCCGTTTGTAGCTGGCTACAGTGTGTGCAGCTACGTTCTGTAACCTAGTGATCATTTGCTACAGTATGTAGTCACCAGGTAATACCATCAGTATCACGAAATTGACAAATCTATGCTGCTAATTATATATTATGTATACAATCAGAATGACCAGCATGTATATCCGTGCATTCTGATCTGGGTCCACACTGATTGTCACTCTGTCTTTTGTTCACCAGGTAATACGGTCTGTGTCGCGAAAACGGACCAAATGTACACCAGGTAATACCGTCTGGATCGCATAATTAGACAAATATATACTGCAGATTATATAGAACGTATACAATGAGAATAGACTCCGACCAGCATGTACATCCGTGCAGTCTGATCTGGATCCACACTGTTTGTCACCCTGTCTTTTGTTCACCAGGTAATACCGTCTGTATCGTGAATATATAGCATGTATGTAATCAGAATAGACTCTGACCAGCCTGTCATACCGTGCAGTCTGATCTGGGTCCACACTGCTTGTCAGAGTACAATCAGTACAAAACTTAGAGCATTTCAAGACAAATATTTGATGAGAATAATACCAAACAATTAGTTTTTGTTTAAATGCAAACTAAAACCATCAAACCTGTGTGAATTTTGCCACATAACTATAGACTCTAGCAAGCACATGTTTTTGGAATGCACCGTCATACAACACTTTTGGATTGACATAAACCAGTTATTACAAACGAGTAGCCTAGATTATAATCTCAATTTAACATATGAATATATATAATTTTGTAAAGCGAAAGTTGCTTGTAAAAAGAAAACAATACGTATTAGCTTTATAATCCTTTTATCAAAATATTTTATTTTCAGATGCAAATGTAGTGAATCACAATCAGCATTGGAAAACAATAACGCATTACATATCTTAAACAAACAATAAACATTGAAGAAACTATTGCGACTATGAGAGATAGACTCGATTGTTTTTAATGAAAATGTAATGACTATATTAAGTAAGTAAACACCCTCTAACAATACTGCCTTTATCTTACCATACAAATATTCACTATACGTTACCATATAAGCGAGGTTGGACCCTTATCACCTTCCGATATAAATAAGCCTCTTACCCCGATCCAATAATCAAATAGCCTATATAGACCCTTTAAGCAAATTAAAACTAATTGCTACATGCATATCTGCACAATTAAGGAATGCGACCATGCTCTAACAAATACGTGTTTGTTCTTCTGTTTGTTTGATCACGGTCTTTTTCATTCTTTACGCATATATGCATACAATATATTAGTTTGACCATGTCAACTATGTGTATAGTTGTATGCTATGTATTATATACATGTAACAAAGATTAATACAAATACAACAAAAAACGTATATATGAAGTTTCAAGTCAATCCGACTTGCGGTAGCAGAGTTAATGGATACCCGATAATCTTAACGCAGATCTTAAGTACGGGTGAACGGACGGAACTGTGAAAACTATGTACCCCGCGACACACTTCGTTTGCCGGGAATACAAGTACAATGAACATAAGTTTCGGGACATAATAATGGGCGTTGCATACAACATCGCCTTGTGTTCTCTTATAAAATGACAGGTTAAAATGCGAGAACCACATACATGTACTTGTACAGCTACGTCTTTCACAATGTGTACCAATTATATTATTTCCGCACCTTAACTCCCAGTTTGTAGCCAGCCTCAAGCAATTCCATCTCAGTTAGGTGGTAATCCTGGATTGGCACTCCGTCCACAACCGTCAGCACATCACTTACTTTAAGCAATGTGTTGTCTGCATACCTGTAATGTTCAATTAACTCACTATGCATTTACCGGATACACGCTGACTGACGTATTATATATTTATTCGATTAAGAGTATCCATCATATGCACTGGTGTGGGACAAGGATATTGCACCCGAGTGTCAAAATATGTCATCAGAGACGAGGTTTTGTCGACATATTCTGATCACAATATCCTTGTCCCACACCAGTACATATGTGACCGTAATGAAATAATGTGAAACATGTAACGGAAGTGAATCCCCGATTCTCCGAGCGCATATGATATACACGTATAGTTATTTAATTCGGTTTACTAATAGCCAATGGCTATCTCATGCAATAAGCCAAATATGACCAAGTTACCATCAAATAACGCATTAGGTTACCAGATACAGATCCGTCAAGCGAATAGGAACTAGTTGGGCGAAAGATACAAATGTGGTTTTGCATTTTCTGAATCTCCAAATGGATTCTTTTCTGACTTCAAAAAAATATATATTTTGTATGTTATGACGCCTCACTATATTGTAATTAATCTCCAAATGCACGCATGTCGAAAATCATTAACGGATTTTAATGACGTTACGTCATGACGTCAAACTTCTGTCAACTCGTGACGTTGTATACTATATACTAAATGACAAGCTACATCTGCTGACTTAATGCGTTATATTGATTTTAACCTGGCGCTCCATGTAAAGAAACAGAAGCTCTAAGAAATTAAACCCTAACGTTAAGTTTATTAACGCACTAAGTATGTGATATTGACCTTGTGGTAAGGGTTGGGCGGTTGGTCATGGATTTGCTATAGCATGATAGAGGTTCATCTGAGGAACGTATGTATGAACTATCAAGGTTTCCCATGTAATGTAAAGACATTTAACACAACGTAACGTTTGTGGACACATGAAGTTTGTGACATTGAACTTGGGGTAAGCGGTGGTTGATGGGTCGTGTATTCATTTACCCCAACGTTAAGCATTGACCTTGGGGTAACGGCTGGGCGGTGGGTTGTGGATTTGCTACAGCTTGCTAGTGGATCATCCAATGAATGCATGTTTTGAAATATCAAGGCGTTCCCTGTAACGAAATAGAGGTTATGAGAATTTTGCCTCGAAGTTAAGTTTAACACATTACCCCAACACTAAGTTGTGACCTTGACCTTGGGGTAATGGGTGGGTGGTGGGTCATGTATTTCCTACATCATAATAGAGGATCACTAGATGAATGCATGTATGAAACATGAAGGCGTTCCATGTAAAGAAAACATAACTTATAAGAAATGTGCCCCAACGTTAAGTTTATGAGGCATAAATAAACATTGAACAATCACATTTGTATTGATAAACTCTGTTTTAAAAATATCTTAAATCATGGATGGATGTTTATTTTCACAATTGAAGTTACTACACTGCAATTCCGTTTTATAATAAATACATTATAGTACATATTTCGACCTCATATTACTATGCAAATTAGGCTTCCGGCATTACATACATTTATCTCATCATTTTAAAATATATTGATAAAATATCTTGCTCACTAATCATACTATGATGAAAATTAAGGTATCTGAATGATAACGACGTTCAATAGACACAGTACTTATGTGATTGGACGAATTCCTTAGTCATGTTTCTGCAAATTAGAAACAATATGCTTATTTAAACAATATTTCTTTACTGAATGTCTTTTGATCTGTTACAAGGACTTTTGATTTGATTCAATAAAGTCATACTACTTAATCAGTGTCGTCTGTATCTTCGTCAGAATATACAGGCCCCGTCTCAGCAACTTCTCCGTCATATCAGTTGTCACAATCCTGTACATTATCAATGATGTATAAGAGTTGCTGGGGTAGAATTGGAGTGTCCACAATGTCTAGATGTGTCCATCAGTTTGTACCAAACAATGGCCATCAGTAGGTTTCGAAATCTCAGGGTTTGCAATATTTGCCATTTTTGATACTGCGACTTGGTAATGTACATTTAGCGTAACTATGCTGTTCTAATCTCACTTTACATTGTGGGGGAGTGATGCAATATATACATTGTTTGACACAGTTAGGGTTTCCGCATATTGCTTCAGCACGAACTATATCAGTTCGTTAACCTTTCTGAATCGGGAATTGCGCCATACATGGCACACGTGAAAGCTTCAAATACATCAATAGTCTCTTTATATATCTCCCAATCAGCTGCGACACGAGAAAGAACTGGGACTTAATTTGGCAATTTGTGCATAGTTTTTATGGCCTTAACCTTTCCCAGTCCCTTGAAGGCACTAATGCTGTCGCATCCTGTGTACGCATACAATGTCAATAGCGCGGTGCAGTATTCATGTGTGTATCAGCGTGTTATTTCGCTCATGTCGATGATTCTCTTTTTGTTCCAAATTCCAGTGCCGAACAGAAAAGTGACAGTGTCTATCTCCAGAGCGTAATGTAATACTATGAAGAAAATATAAATATCTGTCCGCCTGTGTAGATTTCAGACTTTCTAGTTCTGGCGTGTTAACATGGCCAGCTGCACACTTCAGTTGATATGATGCTCCATCGCATATTAATTCGACATTGCAGTTGTTAATTTTGGAAGCAAATGCCCTGAACTAACTGCTGTTCTTTGTCGACATTTGCCAAAAAATGTGTTCACGTTTTCTGTTGTGTTTTCTGCCTTCAGCTTTAATTGTGAGCTTCCACTTCTGATTTTCTTGACATAAAATATGTTTTCACTTATTTGTTTAAACTTTCCTGGAACAGTCTTTAAATAATGAAAGCTCGCAATACCGTCTTCAATATCTCGTGATGGATGACTAGTTGGAACTGGTACATCGTCAACTTCTTTTGTCAGATAGCGTAAACCTTTAGTATTGAATGTTGTGGCGAGGAATGCATATGCTGTCCCAATGACGTACGGGACAGTAGTTAACTGCTATGTCATTAGGTGTTTTAGGTCGACCTGAATGCATTCGTGATTTAATCCGTAGTTAAAATGAAATGCTGCCCTGTCGTGTGTATTCGATTGTTTTATTCTCCCTGTTTTCAATTTCAACTTTTGGTTCATATCTGCCATTGATTTCAAGCTTTGTTTTTAAATTGAACTCTTGCCTTCTTGTCTTCTGTTTCAGAGGACGTTACACTGATTTCAATGTCTATGGGTGCTGTAGCTCCGGATGATATACAGTGCAAGTGATGTGATCTTTATCATCCACATAAAAGGGATTTATGAAGCTTTTGATTGCCTCTTTTGTTTTTTTCAACACACATTCCACTCTTAAATATTTCGACAGAACGCAAATCTCTATGCCGTGTACTATGGAAGGCAATATCCGCCATAATTCTATGTGACTTGATGCTTGCGTGCTGATGACATTACAACTTATATTCATGTTATTTCATTTGTCATTTGTATTTATTACATTTGAAATTTGCTTCTTGTAATTGTATTTGTCTTTCTTACATGTTCATTCGTCTTATTTACATTACAATTATTGATACGTCCTTATACGTGTCCCTGTTTTATTGCACTAAGCATTTGCAATAGAAAGTAAGAAAAAAGCACTTAGCACTTTGAATAAGGCCGAAAGCAGAAAGGACACAGCCGCAGGAAGCAAGCATCAAGCCACAGTCCGAAAGCGGAAAGCCGCAAGCAGAAAGCATCAAGCCACAAGCAGAATGATGCAAGCAATATATGAGTTAGTAGTGCCTCATTATGACGCCAGATGGCACTGCTGTCAATGTTAGGAATCCTCCGACTAATACATAATAGTACGAGATGTGATTGGCTGTTTGAGGCACACCTCCAATGCTGGTGTTGATGTAAGATTTCACCTACAAATCATCACAGTATAGGTTAGAAGACACCAAACAGTTTTACTATATGGTAACTTAAACAGGTTGACTGGCCCGTTACCGATGCAAACCAATAACCGTCCGGGATCAGACTAAGGTGGGCCACCACCATTGATTTTCCCTACAAAACTAACCCGTTACCACACATTTTGCGATTCTCTGCTACTTTCATTTTTTTATGGATGTTGTGGGACCTAAATTCCAATAACCTGCACCCATTCTGCTCTCCATCTTGACTAACTAAAATATAGATTTAATTATTGTTGAAGCTGGGGTCCCATCTAGTAGGTACAAACTGTTCTTTATGGAACTTAAATAAGTGTATAATTGCAACTAGTCGACGACTTTTAAAAATACGAGTGCCAGCTACACAGATATAATTATTTAGTAATATTTAATGTACTCATAGAGACTCGCGGTGGTATCAAGCTAGTTCCATATGCAAATTATACAGTATTATTAAATTATTTATATCAACTAAATGCTGAATAAACAATTTTATCGACATATCATAAAGTATGCTATTGCACATCAAACAATAAATAAATGGAATAAATAGTTGCTTCCGTTATCATTTTAAGGAAACCCGTTTATCACCCCTGATATTAAACTGGCATTTCGCGTTTGATATAACAAGTATAATAATGTCAATTAGTACGTCTGGTAATGGTAAATCAATGTTCATTTTGCCAGAAAAATGTCAGATTGAAAGAATAAAGAAAAACCTATATTATAACCTGGCATGTAGCACTCTAGGTTTAAGGTTAGAGAAATTTAGTATGCAAAAGTAGTCCGGCATAAAACATAGTCCGGGTGCTTTAAGGTCACATACACAGTTTGCTTGCAAATATTGATCCATTACTACCCTGTTTTACTTGAGGAACATGTTGTGGTGTTTTTAACACCAGTTTTCAGCATATTTGAAGCATTTAAAAGAAAAAACTGGGCCTGTGGGTCACGTGATGTAAACAGAGTTTCCGTGGCCAAAGAATGTAATCAATAGTGGGGGACATGACTAGGTTGGTCCCACAACATCCATACGAATAGTGAAAGTAGGAAAGACTGACTGGAATTCGGTTAAATTATACAGTAAAACTATTTGGTGTATTTTAGCCTAAACATGGCGCAACAGAAAAGGCGGCATCAATCTACATCAACACCGTTAGGGACATTAAACCAATTTAGAGAGCAACGCATTGGAGGACGGGTACCAGCATATTAAATCATTTTAGGGAGAACTATTTTAAGTTTTAGCAGCGCACCTGGCGTCATAATGGTTGTTCCCAAATTAATGTTGCAATTATTGTTGTCAAGGGGCGTGGCTAGCGAAGTAACAAAACTCATGGAAAAACAGCGATGCAATAATCAATAATGGAACTCCAGATGTCACTAAGAATGAATCATCAAGCCGCTTAGAATGTAATCAACACAAACGCATTGAAAGAGTGCGAATGAATAAAGCATGAAGCCAAATGCACATGCAATTTAGACTACAACCAATTGTCATAAAAACGAATGACGAATAAAATAACATGAAAGTAAGTTGTAATGGCACCAGTCAGCAAGCATCAAGCCACATGGAATTGTAATAAGACAGATAGAACTTAGAATGTCATCAGCAAGCAATCATCAGGCCTAATATAATTATGGCGGATATTACCTCACATAGTGTACCATCTCCAGTGTCAGTAGTTATTTTGATCGTTCATGTGTAATTCTTACCCAACTTGCATGCCCAGCTTAATATGCCTTACAGACATGCACCACTGCCACCAGCTCCACCAAGGGACATAAATGTTTCTTCCATGGTCTTATCAACGGCACAGCGGTTTCCTGGCATGAATGATCTAGCAACACTTATTGCATGTATCTCGAGCAAATCAGTGGTGCCTGTGTCAGATTCCTCAATATTTGCCAGAAGGTCTGACGCGTATATGAGATAGCGGGCATAACTTTGTACAATACATAGTCATTGACTTCGAATGCAATAATTAGTTCTAGTTTTAGCCAAACATGATTCATGTAAGTCATCGAATACGTTGCCGACTTTTTGTTCACAAGTTTTTGTTTCAATTAGATTTGCATCAACCGGGTCACTTCATAATCATACAACATGATACCATGTGCAGTGTGCATAGAGCCTGCACCAGTGAGTGTATTGAGGAGCTGATCAAAGCTATCGAATTCAGAATGGAACATTGATTTCTGAAAAAAATGGAAACAACTTATTGTTGGTCTATTGGTGTCTAAAGAAGCATATGTACATAATCACATGTTTCCAAAACCAGTCTGATGGCAAATTGATCCCTGGTCAATTTCACATAGTGTTGTGTGCCTTAAGATGCCTTGGTGTCACACTGGACAACAGCGGCCCGGATGAGGCATGGGTGACAGCTGGGCTCTACAGTAGCATTACTGTTGCACAAATCTTAAATGGCAAGCACCACAACAGGGCCGTGATTGCTCATCAAATAACGCTGCAAGTTTTGTTTGACTTGTGGATCGATACATTCTTTGAATATAAGCCAGTGCTTATTCAGAAAATGAAGACAGCAATCGAACAAGTGAGTGAAGCATGCGGAAACGGACTTGATGTAGCTCAGGCACATAGTGAACTTCTGAGATTGCTTGAGGATCTGAAACTAAAGGTACACTTGGCAGAGTTTCACAGGAACAATGAGAAGTATCCTATGTAGACATGGGCTCGAATGTACATGAAACAAGTCGCAAGCCTCTTGGATCTCATTCGAGGTACATGTACACGTAATCGCAACTGGGTATTGCATCTTGCTTCCTTGGAGAAGATGTGTATATACTTCTTTGCCTTCAACAGGTATGACTATGCACAAAACGTTCCAGAATACATTGCCCACATGTATCAACTTCAGACCAGTCATCCACATATATGGCAGGAGCTCCAGAATGGCGAATTTACCGTTAACACAAATTCCATTCCATTCACATCCATAGGGATTGATCAAGCACAAGAGCATGTCAACAAAATGCACAAGGGTGATGGTGCCATCAGTGGAATAATGACAGATCCACAGGCTTTACTGAAGTATTGTCTAAGCTCACCAGAACTCAAACGGCTCGCTGGAGAGACTGAACACATGCTTAATATCACCGACAGCGGAACAAAAAAGCATCACCAAATGTCTCGTGCTAAAAGTACCCACCAGGAACAAGCTATAAAGCAGTTAAATGACGTTGTAGTACATGCTAATCTATTCATCACATCAGAAAATGATGATGGCTATGAGATGAACCTAGTCAACCTTACCACAAAACAGATAATGCCTGAACAGGTAAAGGATGACATATTAAATATGGAGGAACGTGATAGCAAAGCCCTCACAACCTTTGTTGAAGAAAGGATCCATGGTGATAAAAATATGTGGGATAAAATGCCCAAGTTGAAGTATTTTAGCTAGAGCAATGGGTGCAAGACTGTCTCTCAAATCATCATCTGAACTTATCAGTTTGAAAGCAACAAACTCGCTATTCGTTCGCTTGCTCCTCATTGCAAAATCAGCGAGAGAAGTCGATTTGGAAGATATCGTTGGAAAGCACGAGTTTTCACATATCAATCCCACACTTATGAAGCCAGATGGTTCCCTGCTACCGAGTTCAAGCAAATCTTCACTCATCCATGAACGAGAGAACATGGTAGCGGACATATCCATGTCTGGAAACACTGAAATATCACTATACGAGCACCAGGCATCACCGGTTTCAACCAGTATTATAATCGATGGCTTGGCGATTGTACAAGAAATGAGTGTCCATAAAGCCAACATTCAAACATGCAAACATATGTCATAACTTCTTTGTACGTTCCATCGACAACACATCTCGCGATTACTATGAAACCTACCTAATGTTTGACGACTATAGTGCTTCAAATTCACTGAAAGACGGTACGAGACAACACAGGACATAGCAGAGGGAGAGCACATAACAGAGGGTACAAAGTAGAAAATACTACACGCATCAAGGACTTAACGACATTTCTGGCCAGTAAGGAAACTAAGACAAACCTTGTTCTGTACCTTGCTAATAAGGCTGTCAATTTGTGCAAACTGCCGATCACTACACACACACATAAGGGAGTTCAATCATCGAGACCAGACATGGTGAACATTATAAGTAGGCATGAAGAATCAGATGCACTCCTCATTCTGTATGCTGTGGCAGTGAGTCGCTTGGGTAAGGTTGTACACATTTATGCATGTGACACGGACGTGTTAGTGTTAGCTCTACACAGTGTACCAGAACTGAGCCCATACAGTGCCATCGTCATGGGCACTGGAGATCAGCGACGGAAGATAAAACTCAAGGCAATTTACGATTCGCTGGGACCAGCAAAGGCAGCAGCACTGCCAAGATTTCATGCTCATTCCGGTGCTGATAATGCTGGTCATATCCATGGGAAAGGAAAGTCAACTTCCTTCAAAGCCTTTCTAAGGGCTGTGTAGATGTTACCAGTGCAATTGCCGGGCTTGGTGTTGGAGCACAGCCGTCAGACTCTGTAGTTTCTGGTTGTGAAGAGTTTGTGTGCCAACTCTTCAATTCAAACATTGCAACAGCCAAGGCTCTTAAATGGCATATGTTCAAACAGCTCAAATCTAACCAAGGTGTAGAGAAACTGTTTCCCACTCAAGGTGCCATCATTGAGCACATATTGCGTGCACACCTTCAAGCCAACATCTGGCTCCAGAATTTGGTAGCTGAACCAGAGGTATTAGATCCAGGAACTCTAGGATGGCATATTCAAAATGATGGCAGCTGTGTACCTATAGTGTCAAAGGTACCTCCAGCACCAAAAGCTGTTGTAGAACTTGTCCAGTGCTCCTGTGTGGTTAGCAAATGTAGTCAGAGGTGCTCCTGCAAAACCCACAATCTAGCCTGTACAGAACTGTGCAAGTGTGAAGGAGGCGAGGAAACCTGCACTAACATTGCCACGGGTGATATCCAGAGCGATGAAGAGGGAGAATTTGAGAGTGATAGAGCTGACTAAACATATGCATGTATACGAAATAATTGGGTTTATTTCATGCAATAAGAGTGATATCCTGAATGATGAAAAGGACAAATTTGAGGGCAAAAATAGACTAAACAACACACAATTTATCAAATTAGAGACAGCGCATACGAAACTCTACAACTTGGCGTTAGCAACCAGCATATCCCCAGATTAGCCTGTACTGTTTGCCGTCCTTTGAACAATGTCGAAACATGCTTCTAATAGTAAGGGTCGTTCCTATGGGAAATAGGCGCATGTTGGTCTTGAGCTATGCTGGGTGGAAACGCCAAGGTGTAGGTTTTCGCATGCGATGGCTCATAAGTGATGATTGTTTTAGATACATCTAGCTGTTTACATATGTATTCTTAAGCGTCAAGGGATCGAAGATCAATCAGTCATTTTCATTTCTTCAGATATATATAAGAAATTTAAATTTTCCTGATGTCCAAGGGCGACATTTTTAGGTATATTCGACTGCAACTATATTTTCTGTTCATTTTTTCGCATAATTGATAATTGCAACGGCTTCCTTGTCTTTGAAAACACAAAAAAATACAGTTTTCTCGAGTCATTAAGTTATTTATTGTTAAAGATATGACGATTTTAAGATTTTGAGTACCGTACGGCGGCCATCTTGGATTTACTCACTATCCATGAATGGAAAAATTGGAAACAACTTGTTTTGGGTCCCTTATGATATAAGGAAGTAAAAAATAACAAGTTTCCAAAATTTATATGAAAAGTTCACTAGGCTGCTATCTGCTACGTAACATCATGTACTAAGATATCATATTGTCATGTATATCATAATATTCTTCGGCATTTTTCATTGTCCATTGATCACTGCTCCTCTGCATATAGTCCGGAGGCCAAAAGCGAATTTTGAATAACATTGTTTTTTTATTACGGAGTTTGCATCTCTAGACATTCTAATTTTGGAATCCTACTGATGACAACCCGTCAACCTTGACCGTTTTGAAAAATCTGCATAAATTCCAAGATGGCTGCCAAATAGATATATTGTTGCATATAATTGCACACACAGTAGGACAATAAGCAAGTTAAGAGACTAAACTGAATGTTGACGCAAATGGGCAACTTAAAAATTGAATTCCGTAACTGCATAAGGGAAAAAGTCACGATGGCCGCCATATTTAATAATTTTACATAATTTCACTTCGTCGTCATATCAAAGAATACAAGTTTTATAAGTTTATGTTTATTAAAATAATGAATGTGTGTGTTTTCTATCTTTGTTGTGAAATTATATAATAATGTAAATAGGAAAAGTTCAAGATGGCCGCCAAATATGAATACATTACAATATACTTGCAACCGTATCTTGCAATCGTATCTTTAAATACGAAACACTATGTAATTGCACTCGGACCCCATATCAGAGCTAGTTCATATCAAAAATGTATTTATGTCAGGACCTTGGGTATGTAACAAAAATTCAACAGCATTAATCCAATATGGCCGCCAAATATCATGATATTACCTGATAATCAATTCGTGTAGAAAATAGCTTATGTAATTACATTCGGATGTCACATCTAATAATATAAGTGTACCAAATCCTGGTATGAAGTCATGGTACGCTTTTCTTTTGGCGTTGGTATACACCGTTAGACATCTACGTCAATAATAGAAGTCTAAGATGGCCGCCGGATATGACTATACTATATTATAATATTAATACTATTATATAATAATATAAGATTTAAAGTAGTCCATTCTGTTATTATATACGTTGGATATTTTATTTATTCCGTAAAGCCTCCATTCCATAGCGGCATTAATGCTGGTGATATTCTGAAAATTTCGATCGTGGGTTGCTTGAAGGGAAATATGTATTGTGGAACATTACACTATACTTCAATGACTTCCTAATTTGCATAAGTACCAGATGTTGTCTTTCATACCATTGCCTCAAAAAGTTCACATGATAAATATAATTTACTGTACAACATCACACGAAATGGCTCCTCTGAGTAGCGCCATTAACAGCTTAATTGAGTGTCTGTATACAACTAATTATAACGAATGAACAAGTACAAATGGAAGATACATATATGGCCATGCCATATGAAAACCGGGCTTAATGAAAACGTCATAACAAGCGGTAAGCATGTGGACCATTGTGACCATTGTAATTGTATTGTTATTAGTTGCCTAGCGAGGATTAGTGTCAGATAAAATATGTTCAGTGTAGCGATTGCAAAATATAGGTGCAACAATTGGCATTGACGTGTTTTTTTCACTAAGTACGAAACTTGGCATCAACAACTTTGAGAATTATATTGAACCTTCATACACCGTTGTCAATAGTGATGTGAGCAACTTGTTAGCTACATATATTTTATTGACAAATGGCATGGGAAATTAGTGACAAATGATACAAGAACAAGAAGTAATAAGTTGATAACCTACATCTTGTTGAAAACGTATTACGGTCAGAAGGATACCTTACGAAAAATATGTCTCTGTCTCACAGGAGTGCCTTTGCCAAGTTTCCATGTGGAACTGCACCTATTCGTATTGAAACAGGACGCTATGAAGGTATCACTTTGGAAAATGGTATATGTTTTCACTGTTCTAATTTTAAAAAAATACTGTTGAATCAAAAATACATGTCATAACAGAATGTCCACTTTATTTTCAGTTGCGGAATGAACTATTTGTACATGCAGAATCTGTGATACCAACTTTTTTCTTTCATGTCAAATTCGGACTGATTACATATTTTGCCAAAACCTGCCATGCGGTATTAGCAAGACGTAGAACTGTACTATATTCGTAACATGTATTACTATATATTTAATATCGAATTCATGTTTATGTCATCTGCTGATATGTAGATCCCAATTAATTGTCATGTGTTAGGAACAGCCATTGCTAATTTATATTAACATAAGCATTTAGTTACATTTACATTGCATACTATTGAGATAATGCTTTAAGAGAGGTCGGTGTCAATCGGTGATATAATCAAGAGTGTTATCTTTTTTTTGCGTTTTATGATGATCGAATCATCCAATCGTAAGACACGTTGGATTAGTTTGTATATATAGTTTAAGCGTTTTATAATTAGTGTTCGAAGTATTGTTTAGATATTTGAACAAGTGTCTCGATTGAAAAGGGCCCCACTATATTTATGTATTATGCGTTAAATTGTTTTATTTGTTAAATTGTTCTATCTGTTTAACTAATTAACGACCTATTACACATATGTGTCACTTAGGTTGACGGACCCTCGTAAAGTGACACGATTATTCCCTGCGCACGGTGTTAATTTGTTATATATTTGATTAGTAACAGTTGCCAGATGGGAGATGAACATATTTGTTTTATTATTGAAGTCAATATTTGTGGAAATATTCGCTTACTATGAGGCGTAACTAGCGTAAACATTATGTGTCGACACATTCATATGGTCTGGCGATGAAGGGTAGGATTCGGAATTCGGGGAACAAGTGCCCTCGGGGAAAATAGTTCATCCCTGAATAACAGTCGGTGTTTCTGAAATATATTTCATAATAAAAAATAATGAAAAATAAATATAAAATTATATTTTCATCCCTTCTTTCTATTTATGTGGGTCTGCAGTAATAATGCAACTTTATCCTCCCATATGAAGCTCATTCGTTACCCATATGTAAAATGAGCTTCCAATATTGGCGGATTTATTTGGGGCACCCAGGCTCCATATGCTTACCCTTCAACTGTAACTTCTAAGTATGTATTAAAACTTCGCGATTTGGGTTATGCTTCCGCGGGATAATTTTGGAAAACTTCCAAGGACAATATATGGGAGATGACCACGACAAGCACAATATCTACTGAAAGTTGTACGGTCACTCATGTGGCTAAGGTTGAAACTGCAACGACATCAAATGCACAGCCCCCGATAATCGCGGATATGTTGTTTGTAAGAGTGTTCGATTTACATATTAGTTACACGGTGGATATAGTACGTCACGGGCACCTGCTATTGAATAGGGTGCAGTGAATCATGGAACAAAAATCCTCAGTTCAGCCCATACTTGATTTAATATATCAACCACTACTGAAGCGATTCTGATGCGATAAAGAGCAGATACACCGGACATTTGAATACAACGTCGCCGTCCTCGTAGACCTAGCCGTTTGTGAGCTAACACGAGAAACCTACAGTTTACTGGAAATAAAGAAAGATTGGGTGCACTCGGATCCAAAATATGCACCGAAATATGTAGAAAATGCAGATATTTTAAACAATATTTATTTCAAATAGTGTACATGCCTACATCATAATAAGTATACATTAACTTTGAATAAAGATTATAAAATTAGCTGTCATAGCTAATTTGAATTATTATCCTTAAAATGCAGTTTAGTCAGGAGGAAATGTGACAAAAATCACATCACATTTGATGGAAATGTAATACAAAGTTTTTATTTTGGTTGATATGACTTCATACGGGTATTGGCTAACAATTTCAAGAGATTGTGCAAAATTTCACCCAGTGGCATTTTTTAAATCCAAGATGGCCGCCGCACACCATCAACAATATTTAATATCACCATAACGTCCAAATTAATCACTAGGATGATACGTATGGGCTCTGTACTCAGTTTAACTCCTGAGGATTTTATTGGAAGATACAGTTTTACAATCTGGGCCCGGTTGTTCAAAACATCAGTTAGCTTAACGGACTGTTAAATCCTTAACTGAATGGTTAAAATCTCTGTTTTAACAGAGATTTTAACCATTCAGTTAAGGATTTAACAGTCTGTTAAGGATTTAACAGTCTGTTAAGCTAACTGGTGTTTTGAACAACCGGGCCCTGATAGTTACATTTTGGTGGAAATGCATGTGGGCCCTATGAAACATCAACTATTGCCGACTTTACTTGAAAAATAACTGATAATGTTAGAACTGGCAAACTATTTGTCAGTAGGTCTTTAATCTGGGCTTTCTACTAATTTCAAATGAAACGTAATAGAAGTATACGTTTACAATTTACTTATTAATTAGGGTGAAAGTCCATTATGACAACCAAAATTGCCATCAAAAGTGTTAACGTACTAATAGTTTGTATAAGTTTTTGGTAAAATTCATGCATATGTCTCAATATACGTTTTATTTGCCTTTTTAAGGACGGTTTTATCTTTTAATAGTTTTGGATTTTGCAGTTTTAAATGCACATAAAACAACTCTTGTATTTTAATCCCTGCTAATTCATTATAACAAGAACAACAACAGCAACACGTTTAGAGAGCGGGACGTTTAAAGCAGGCATCTTCGAGCCTGCCTACTCCAAGAAAGCCAGGTCACCATGCATTCAATGTTCCGTTCCGCAAACCACAATATTTAACTGTGTAGTACTATCCATATAGTACAACTTATAGGCTTAATACATAGGCTGATGACTGAATACACACCATTAACGTGAGTATGGGTGGGAGCGGCATGAGAGGTGCTTGCAGATACATATGTGAATGTTGACAAACTTATTAGTGGGAGAAAATATCAACAGAACTTTCGACTGTTATTTATGATGAAAATTACTTTGATCTGTTGTTCAAGAGAAGTGTATCTTATCAGTCGGTTTCCATATTACCTAACAGGATAACTGTACCAGTATCAGCCGGAAAACCAAACTTTGGACCAGAGGCCCGTTTCACTAAATATCGTGCATGTTCGTAAGTGCAAATTTCGGATCGTCTGGCAATTTAAATTGATGGATTTACACTTATACAGCATAGGCTGCATATGCAGCGTATGCTCAATAAATGTAAATCGAATACTTGTTTACAAGAAAACATTGTTAATGTGAAATTTACAAACCATCATAATTTTGCACTTACGAACATTTTAGTCATACGAAGTTTAGTGAAACGGCCCCCACGACACTCCATACATTCTCAAGATGATTCGCTGCATTTGCAAAGATATCAAGATGTCAAACAGTAACATGTAGTTAATTCCAGATTGGTCACGCGATATTTTGTCTGTGAAGGGTGGTAATCATGTAGTTGCGAAGGTAACTCATGCAATCTACTCGTGTACCGTCCGTAGTTACAGGAGTAATTGCAAAAGTTACCGTTCGCAACTAGTAATCATGTAAAAACCACCTGACAAGTATGCATGGTCAGTCTGATAAAGTGGAAACCAACTGCTGATCATGAATGAACTATACTTACAGTGATGAATGCATCTTGCACAAATTAAACTGCATTTGTTTTATTGCCATTTATAGCTGAGATGTGGTGGCCCAATGGTTCAATCCAGGCACCCATAATGTGCAGAACTGTGTTGCTAAGCTATTTAATTCCATTCAACCAGTCAATTAATGATATAACTTTGATACTTGTGTTAATGTACTTGGTTAAGTTTAGTAACATGTCAGAAGCGAACCCTCAATAATCCTAACACAAATATAGTATATTTATGCTTAAGCAGGGAGACTAGACACGACTTAAGTCTAGAACAGCAAAAGCATTGTAATTCATATGCAGGTGTGATTTTTGTATAGTACTAATGTAAATGATGAACTAGGAATACTTCATAATTTATACTATCTGTGAATTGTAGTGAATCTAGTCCAACCACATATGATAATGTGAATGTTTTGTAGGTACAATTATACTGTTATTTTCCCAGGGACTCGTCTGTAGCCAGTATAGCAATTAGTATTATCACACGAAAACCTTGTTATGCCGGGTTGTAGACCAGTTCATAAATGTAATATGGCACACGTGTACAAACACCTAGAGTGAATTTGATTGATTGACCGCGTCAACCTAATTCCATATTCGTAATATGGGCCAATGTTATGTCAAATAAACAAAATGAAGACGTTTCAAATGGCGCGATAACAGAAATGATGGTTGACGTTGAAATCATCATGTTTTAAACGTCATGAGAAGCATCAGTGACTCAGTAACGTTCCTGAAATTATTAGAAAGGGCTTACAAAGAATGGAAACCTATAATATGACATATCATAATATAGTATTAAACTTATTTTTTCTCTGTGGAGATTTTCAACTAGATGCGAAAGTAGTTATTATTATTATTATTATTCTTGTATTCACTCAGGTCACATAGTTATGACAACATGAGGTAAATACAATACAACATCATGAAATGACACAATGGCTACTCAACGGCGTCTATTCAAAGAACACTATTGGAAATGTCCGATTTCTGCTCTTTTGTATGTGAAGTCATGTGATAATCATCATCTCAAACTCGTTTCAGATCCTGTATTTGTGAACACAATAAATAAATCACAGTTAGAGTATTACTAATGTGACCAATGGCCATGGCACCAGGATAGTTTTCCTTATAAAACAAATAGTGTAGTATATTAGATTTGACGTGTGATGGTAGACATGTTGTCTATTTATATGGCGGCTATATTGAATTTGCATCATACCACAATAGTCAAAATATTTCAATATATATGCTATTGTATTACACATGGTTGACAAGATTGGTATAATATCAATAACGATGGATTCCGGTGGCCATCTTGGATTTTCACCACAACACAATGCTCAGACTTTATCAATACATATATACCAGTATAATCATCATGGTTCAAACATGATTATAGAGAATCCATATATGTAGATATAGCGCCAGTACTTTTGAAGTTATGGTGATATTAATGATGTTGATGTATTTGGACGGCCGTCTTGGATTATCACCATAACACAATGCTCAGACTGTATGCATATATATGCCATTGTGTTCCTTAATGGTGAACATATGGGTATATAGCCTATATGTGTTGTCATAGCGTCAATATTTTGGAAGCTATAGTGATATTAATGAATTTGATGGATTCCGGCGGCCATCTTGGATTTTAAGCATAACACAGTGCTCAGACTGTATCATTGCATATGCCATTGTATTCGTTATAGTTGAAAATATGGGTATAAAGCCCGTCTTTGTTGTCATAATGCCATTACTTTGGAAGATATATTGATATTAGTGATTTTGATGGGTTCCGGCGGCCATCTTGGATTTTAAAAAATACCATGTGGGAATGCAGCCTACGATCACGGCACTTCACGATAGCATTTGTGTATATCGCGTACCGGTTCACGGCTACATTATGGACATCACACAATGGTGCCTATTATAAATTACGTCTATTTTCAGAATTTCAAAGTTAATGGGATGAACACATCAAGAATATCGTGATAGTCATTTTGATACCTGTAGACAGTTGTTATTTAATTAAACTACAACAGCAATAATACATTAATCTAATAAGTTTCCAAACCATTTTATAATTCTATAATTATATTTCCCACTCTGTATTCTGTTTGAAAGAGACGAATGTACAACAGAATGTTTCGCTGAAGACTGACTTTTCATTGTCGCTGAACATGGGACCGTACTTACCATGAAATTTTCAAGTAGTAGACATGTGGTTCTTCAATTTTGTGATTATACCAGCGGAGACGACAGCTGAATTCCACAAACGGAATGTACATATTCAGCCCTGCATCCTCGAAGTAGTTCAACTTCACTTGGCTGTATATGCTGTTCCGTTGTGGATCTGTTGATGGAACATATAGTTTATTACGATGTCCTCTAGCAGAGCTATCTTCCTTGTCGCTGGTCATGGAGATGTTTCAAGGCAAATTCTTTGGGAACTGACGACCTGACAAGTATTATTTATAAGTATTTACGCCTTCCGTAAATATGTAATGAAAACACCTATTCAACGTATTGCGCTTATATCCAAATGCAGAACATTAGCACTACGTGACGTGGTGCGACATTGTTGATTGGTTAAAGTCAGTTTTGCGTCATTAGTCCCCACAACGTTGATACTAGCATCACGCTATTGACCGGCAATGCCGCTGTTTCATGAACTGCAACGAACAACAAGGTTATTCTTAATTTCACCGCAATATTTGGTTAAAATATTAACCTTTTTGAAACTATCATAAAATGCAACGTACACATAAGTAAAAAAGAACATGGGCTGCTGTGTTTACTGTAAGAGTTGTACGCAAAACATTTACTATCTTTAAAGTTTTCTAAAAGTCTTTAAAGTGTGCGTCTTTAGAGTCCGAAGGACTTCGCGAAAGCATTAAATGTTTGTAAGTTTACAAACCACCGTAAAAACAGTCCATGGTTTTATTTACTTAGTAATCCACCCTCTTTAAAGAGACCAACGTTTTTTCATTTCGAATTAAACGCAACGACCAATTGCTGTAGTTCGTATGTGTAGTATTATTGCAGATTTTAATTTGTACACTCAATAACATTAACGGGTCGTATTACTGGGCTATGCAATAGTCAATGGAAATAAGCTGACGAAATGTATATATACATGTACCACAAGCCTAACTTCATACAGCTGCATATATGCAGCGTTAATATATACGTAATTTCCCATTGAAACACAATGCAACGCAAGACGTCAATATTGTTTCCATATTGACGTATCGTTAGTTCATATTAATCAGTGCCGCAAAATAGTTCCTTCTAAATCATCACTAATTTGTTTATTTTAGTTATATTTTGTGTATTATTTTCAGCGCATATAAATTGTGAATGATGTACGTATATAATAAAACGTTATTTGATGTGTATGTGAATATATGCCTCTCGTCCGCCGGGCAACGATATTGCACTCCTAAAGTGTCGCAATATCACACACTGCGGAACTCTTGCACATATTCAACTACAAATTAACTACGCTATACTTACGCAACCACACCCGAGGACATGTAAACTATCAATCTCACTGCACAGTCATACCGCACTGTTATCCTAATATAATCACTGTCTGTAATTGTGATACGGTTTAGACTTGTTTTGCTATGGTTGATACATTGTATATACATGTCGCGTGACGACAGCTGAATAGTGTCAGTTTAATTATTTGTTATACAGCGTACAGGAAAATATCAGCAATGTTTCTGGTATGTACCGAGGCAGAAATGAAACTGGCTTCCAACGAGGACGCTCAAAATACCCATGACAACGTATTGTTTGAATAATTTGTTTGCAAAAAATGACATGTTTTCGTTTGCTATTTTTGAAACGAGAGATGATATGGCAGATTTATGGCTAAAAAACTCTGTCGGTGGCGATATCGAGCAACATTTATGCATTCTAAATGATCCATTGAAAGTGTCAGATTTCTATATGTAGTATATCACATGCTTTTCTGACACATTGTAATTGAGCTGTGCGAATCTCAAAATCGGGATATTGCCAAACTGTGTAAATAGGCAGACATTTTGAAATTAAAATAAGGCTATATCAACTATATGGTATATATTTAAAGTTACTATTGTTTCACTGACCTGACCCAGACATACATAGGTGCGTATATGTATAATAGTAAACTGGGATGATTTTCAATCATTGAAGCACGGTGAAGAGCAGTTTTGAATGGCGGCCATTTTTAGATTTAACTTGACATCCTCGACCAAGTTGTGGTATTATGATTGTCCGTGTTTTGTTGCTCTGAAAACGTTGTATATGCACTATGTTTGCATGTATATGGGTAGTATGTACCAAGAGATGGACCAGTATAAGTTTATATGGCGGTCATTTTGAATTCCGCCATTTTAGACGGAAATAAGCATTTGTTCGATTGTGTCCTCAGCTCATTTTAGTCAGCGTACTCGAAAACCCCTGTGTACCAAGGTTCATACTTTCCGCCGGAAGTGCACTATTTTTGCACTTATCTATCACACTATATTAGCGATGTAAATACATATATGTCACCTACCCAGTAGGCAATGCCCGTTCATCGGTAAACATCCATCTATGCAGGTACAAGTGCCATCGACGCCACATTCCGCGTTCAGTACGTCGCATGTCGAGATTGTGGGACATGCGACCCCCAGATCTGCAACAGACCGAAGAAATAAGCGGGACTCTATTTTTTCCATTATGAGTACTATTTTATGTGTACGCATACATGTATTTGCAAATAAATAGAAAGTAACTACATGCTATCAAAGTACGTAATGTCAGTTATCACGGGGTGGGGTTAAAGTAGGAAATGTTACGAAAACAGAAGAATGCTTAGGAAATTTGGGTAATAACATTTGGAAACAAGAGCATTGCAAAACGATGTGCAACGCTCGTCTGAAATTGGATCACTGAAATGATCAGCAATTTACTACATCACACAGACAGTGAATGAAACTATGGACCAATGGGTTTTTGCGAAAATGAGTCAAGTGTAAAGGTTAATTAAGATTAAGAGCACACAATTGCAAAGTAAAATATAGGTAAAAGACACGGATTGGCAGATGGTTCATACTTTGATTGTGGTGAGTTGATGCTGAATGAACGTGTGTCAAAGTTTAGTAAACATCGCTTTAGACCAATGGATTGTTGAGAAAATGACTCGAATGTAAACTTTAAACAAGATTTAAGAGCAAACACTTGCTAAGTAATTCAAGCGGAAACAATATTTGTAAAAAAGCGAGGCTTACGGAATACCCCCCGCGTCATTGATGTTAAGTTGAGTGACGGACAGACGGACGGACGCAAGGACGCACGGTCGGACGCACAGAAGCACGGACGGACGGACGGACGGAACGACGGACGGACGGACGGACGGACGGACGGACCATAAGTACCCTAATGTGTGCCCGGACGGACGGACGGACGACGGACGGACGGACGGACACACGGACGGACGGTACGGATGGACGGATGGACGGTACGGACGGACGGACGGACGGACGGACGGACGGACGGACGACGAACGAACGAACGAACGGACGGACGGACGGACGGACGGACGGACGGACGGACGGACGACGGACGGACAAGGACAAGTAGGCCAATGCCATGGACGGGCGGGTGGACTATTGGTGTGTCGTGGTGTTTAATGCACGAACGAAGTTGTGTCCAAGTTTCATGAACATAAGCCACGGGATTGGTGAGAAAAGGACTCGAATGTAATTATTAACCGAAAACCGGACATTAGCTCTCTCAGTTTTCTTTGAAAACAGACGAGCTAAATATAAGCTAAGTGTTTCAGCACCATTTCGGAGGTCACAAAGATCAAGGGCATGTCATTGGTGGTGCAAGTGCGAAACACAAGTTCTCGTTCATGAACTATCCAAATAGTAAAGTAATCCTTCAAGTTATGTTGTAGATATTACATAATGGAGAAACTATTACAAACTTTACGACTTTTGAGGTAAATGTACACTGACGGACGGACCTACGAACTGACTGTCGTACGGACGCACAGAACCTCACGAGCAGCGCAATATTCCCCCACCCCTTGCTATCGCATAGGGGACATAACATTGATATAATTTCCGAAATAGTCCAAACTATAAATTAATCTATGAATTTAAGCGGAAGACATGACAGTAATATTTTATAGGTAAATATAATACTGTATTACAGTCGTCATTGATAACAAGAAACGAACAAATTTGGACAACAGGGGTTGGCATTAACCGTATCAAATAAAAGTGCTGTACAACAACTACAAAATGAGAAAATACTGTGATATGGTATTATTAAATAAACTAGGCATGTGGCCTGCCGGCAGCCAAAGAAAACTAGGCATATTTGAAAACACAGAGGGCCGGCAGAGAAGCGTGGATTTGTCACAGCATGAAAACAGACCATCAGAGCAATGGGTGTGTGAAATACCAAGCATACCCGTGCTAGGAAATATAAATTATAAGGCTTTCACCCGACTGTTAAGGTTTCCAATGCATCAAGTATGTGACATTGACCCTGGGCTTAGCGGTGGCGGGACGATCGTGGGTTTGCCATAGGGCGGTAGAGGATCATTGTAGCAATGCGTGTGTGAACTATCAAGCTGGTCCGTGCAAGGAAACAATCAGTATAAGACATTTAGCCGAGTGTTAAGATTTCGAATGCACCAAGTAAGTGACTATGACCCTGTGCTTAGCTGGGACGGGACGATCATGGATTTTTCACAGGGCGGAGAGGACCATTAAAGCAATGCGTGTATGTACTATTAAGCAGACGAGTGCACGGCAACATAAATTACAATACATTTACCCGAGCGTTAATGTTTCTAATGCACCAAATATGTGACATTGACCCTGTGCTTAGCGGGGGCGGGATGATCGTGGAATTGTCACGTGGTGGTAGAGGGCCATTACAGAAATTTAAAGAAATGTGTGTGTGAAATAGCAAGCATATCAGTGCCTGGCAACATAAAGACATTTACCCGAGCGTTGCGGCTTTTAAATCCACCACGTATGTGACCTTGACTATGGTCTTAGCAGGGGTGAGACGATCGTGGATTCGTCGCAGTGCATTACCATTAGAGCAATGCGTGTGTGAAGTATCAAGCAGATCCGTGTATGTTTGTTTGTCTGTTTGTTTGTTTATTGGTGTTTAACGGCATATAAACAGCTAATGTCATGTAAGGCCGGGCAAACGGGTTCGATCCCGTATGAACCTGCTGCATTAGCGGGAAATCCCAATATCAGAACGGAATATTTACATCGAGAAAAAATAAGTTCAGCCCTGAAATCTGTATAACCTGACCAGGTGCCAAGTCCATACCACACCAAAGAATAATCGTAATACTCATATAAGGGGTATAACCAGATTCAACTGTCACATACAAAATGTCAAAGACGTATGTGAGGGCCGCCAAATCAGGTCTCCATTCGGAATTCCGGTAAGGATGAACCCCAATCGTTAAATTACCAATCACACGCTCCACCATGCCATCCACGCAGATCTGTGTAAGGAAACATTTACCCGAGCGTTAAGGTTTCGGGACGTACCTACGTAAGTACGGACTCCGGTAACACTATATGTACCCCCCCCCCCACCATCAACATTCGGAAGCGGGGGCATAACACCATCTACATATCAAATAAATAACAGTATACATCTTTATGTAGCATACGACCTGATATCCCCATTATAATTATGGCACGAATAACCTTACTCTCAGAAGCCCTACATGAACGTCATTTAAGCAAGTGTGTTTAACTACATACATGCAACTTGAAGCTGTAGAACAAATTAAAATGTAAGCGTTGGTTAGTGGTCGCTAGTTCCTTATTCAAATGATTTACATTATATATGCGTCTGACAATAATTGCAATGTCTACTAATTTCCGGCGGAAATCTTATTTACCCAGAAATTAAATACTGTATACCTTTCTTCAAGTGGCAAATGTAATTGTTCGGTGTCGCAGGGCAAAACGGAATGATTATGTTTCTAAGAAATGTCAAGAATATCATTCAATTTGAAAATAATTTTTTTCGAGTCAAACGAGATATGGCATATTCACATTTAGGCATCCATTATCATCAGTAAGCACTTGCAATAAGCATAACAGTTTCTTTCTCAGGGCAACCGAAATTTAGATGCGTTGTATACATGTACTGCAAATATACTTGTCTTTAAACATATGGACTTTACCTGTTAGTAGTGTTAGTAGCTAGACGAGTTTACATGTAGTAGTGTATGGTAACATGTAACAGTTTCAATAATTAAAAGTGTATGCTATATTTGAGGTACATGTACTAGGAGATTTTCAGAAATTCCCTTTCATGGTCCGCTATCATTGTTGTATTATATAATATGCCCCCGCTGGCAGCCAAAGAAAATGAGGCACATTTGAAAACACAGTGGGCCAGAAGCGTGGGTTTGTCACAGCAGGTAAGCAGGCCACCAGCGCAATGGATGTGTGAAATATCAAGCAGATCCATCCAAGGAAACAGACATTATAAGGCACTTACACAAGTTTCGAACGCACCAAGTATGTGCCATTGACCATAGACTTACGGGGGGCAGGAAGATCGTGAATTTTTCACAGGGCGGTAGAGAACCATTAGAGCAATGCATGTGTGAAATATAAAGCAAATCCGTGCAAGGAAACTATATACTATATATACTAAATTATAATACATTTACCCGAGCGTTAACGTTTCGAACGCACCAAGTATGTGATATTGACCCTGTGCTTAGCGGGGGCGGGACGATCGTGGAGTTGTCACATGGTGGTTTAGGACCATTAGAGTAGCGCGTGTGTGAAATATCTAGCGGATCCGTGCAAAGAAACAGCAATTATAATAGTTACCCGAGCGTTTAAGTATGTGACATTCACACCTGGCTTAGCAGGGCGGGACGATCGTGGATTTGTCGCATGGCGCTAGAGGACCATTATAACAATGGGTGTGTGAACTATCAAGATGTAATGAAACATAAAGTATTAGACATGTACCCGCGTGTTAAGGTTTCGAGAGGGTCGGACGGACTGTACGGACGCTAGTAACACTATATGGCCCCCTCGGTGGCCGAGGTTTAAAAATAAAATAAAATAAACTAAATCAGACCATGTAAGAACTACCACCTCTCGAGGCGACTAACCCAACATTTTGAAATTATGCACTTACTAAAGCCATTTTGTATGTACCTTTCAACATTTTGGCTTCCATCCTGGATGACGTAATCATTGTATGTTGACAAAAAAGTCTCCAGAGTGATCGAATCATCGATACCTTTGATTTGATATATAACACGATCCTGTTTGAAATTTGACCCCAACTTTACTCCCATGGCCCCACCTATTTTGACCCCGGTGATCTATGGTGGCCATTTTGGATTATACGACACTCTCCAGGCTTCCTCCACGCACAATACCTGTTAAGTTTGACCAGCATCGGCCAAGCGGTTCACGAGTAGACGCTAGTAATCTATATTAAAAGGATGACCTTTCGACCATTCGGCGGCCCTCTTGGATGACGTAATCATTCAATTTCGACAAGAAATGCTCCAGAGTGATCGTCTGATAACTTCGATATTGCACGACCATATTTGAAATTTGACAACCCGGGCCCCGCCCATATTTGATCCGGGCGTCATCATTTTAACAAATCTGAAAGAGCATTAACTATCGATAATTTCTGCGGCCACGTTTCATCGAAATCGGTCTGGCGGTTCGTGAGAAGAAGATTTTTTAAAGCTTTGACCTACTCTTCTACGGCGGCGGACACTGTTGACGGCCGACGACAGACGACGACTACGGACGAAAAGCGGTAACAATAGCTCACATGGGCTGACGAGTTTACTGCGTTATTTAAACATGTGGTATGTTTAAAGTTCCCGATGAGTCATTCGGACGCATTTCAAACAGACAAATAGTTTACTTACAACAGTAAACACAGCAGCTCATGCTTTTATTCCTTAAATAAATATACAAACCTGTGCAGACGTTATTGATGGCAGGATAACCGTTGTAGCACACACACACTTCATTAACACACTCAGATAGACCATCTTGCCCGCAGTCGTCTGAGGTAAGGCAATGAGTGTCCGGATCTGGCCAAAAAAGCAATACATTATTTTGAATGGAAATTTATTTTAATAAAATTATAGCAAATATTCCAACATCATCAACGCACTATGATTGTCCAGAAATTAGCAGAAGTTGACTACTCATTTAATATTATATGACTTTTTCACTTGTGAAACGTATGTGGCCTAAAATGTGACTATGGAATGAAAATTATCAATCGTAACCAATATCGCCTATATCGGAGCAGTCAAAATTTGCATATTTACAAATACATTTTAAGTTGTGTTCTATGTTTGCAATTATGTACCCAGCCATCTAGCAACACTGCATTTTCTGTCAACTGACAACATAAGCTACATGTACATGATGTATGTACACGGTGAATTAAATGGACAACTGTAATTGTATGGCTATTCATATAATTACACAGGTGGAACAAGCATGGCAGGGATGTAAAACGGTTACAAAATTATAATG
Source organism: Conchocele bisecta (assembly GCA_029237695.1). Classification (NCBI taxonomy): domain Eukaryota; kingdom Metazoa; phylum Mollusca; class Bivalvia; order Lucinida; family Thyasiridae; genus Conchocele; species Conchocele bisecta. Next base: position 73,647,560 of record CM055268.1, read on the forward strand.
ACGTTTAGAAACCAGCAGAAAATCAGTGAAATAAAAAGTGCCATGAAAACAATAAGTCACCTCTAAGCGCATAGAGGAGGGTCAGTTAGATGAGTGTGGCAGTTTCAATGAAGAGCCGTAAGTTTTGTGTATTGTGCAAAGTGGTTTCGAATTATACAGATGTAGATTGTATTAATTAAACTACGATTGCTTGCACCAAAGAAGGTGAAATGTATATATTTAAGTTGTAGAATACTATGAAATAAAGTTGATATCCACCCTGCAACATCGAGTGAGTATCACAGTAGGTGAATTATGTACGTAGTTACATCAGTCATGTGTATTCGCGCTTATCATGCTTAAATTTCGGTTGACACATTTTGTGAGACCTGCGAAACTGACCTATAGTTTTTGTATGTGATAACTTCAGAACTACTTGGGTTTTAATTCCGAAGTAACGTTTTTTCTTGGAGCTTTGTCCAATAACACGACTGATATACTCATCTTACTGACCTTCCTTTAATCATATGTCTTTAGATGCGGCTTTTATTTCTCTGACATTCTAATGCTTTCTAAACATCAATAGGATGTTAATACACATTTTACCATCCCTGCAACGCGTTATCCACCTGTGATTAATTGTGGAATAATCGTGTTTAGATGTTCGAGTAAGCAAACTGGAAAGAACACGGGGTTCACGGATAAACCCCAAACGGGTGCGAACAAACAAATATTTGCTAAGCTATTTGGCCTTGACTCTGTGCTGGAAAGCCGCATAGGTGGGCTATAAAATGAACATATGGATGATGATACAGAAGTATATGTAGGTTCAAGTCAATTCGACATACGGTCGCACAGATAATCGGTACCCAATAACTTTCACGCAAATCGTAGTGACGGACGGAAAAACAGTGCATACCCCTCACCATACTTCGTATGATGTGGCTATACTTATACTCTCTGCAATTAAACATACTGTTGTAATTCGCAAACTCGACTATCCCCATTAAACGGCACTCCATTTGTTGATCTCCATGTGCGCGCAATATACATATATGCACCGGCATGACATAGTGGGGTATAATTTGTCTAATTGGTCAATCGTGAGGCAGGTAGCCGGGTTAGCTCAGTAGGTACAGCGTCGGACTGCGGATCGGGAGACCCCGGTTTCGTATACCGCCTTGACCATTGTGAACGGCCGATTCGGTGTGTCCTTGGGCAAGACAATTTCGTGCTAGCCTAGTCCTATCGGATGGGGACTTAAATAGTCGGTCCCGACATGCAAGGTCATCGAGCCAGTGTCGTCGTTCAAAGCATTTACATCGTGAACATGTTAAGGCAGATGGATGTCCAGTACACATTCTCACGGTGGAATATATCGTAATTTCTAGGCATATCATTGGTCAGATTGCTGTCACGTGGTATGAACAAATCTGAGATATTCCCATTACGTGTATATTGCCGTGGGATATTGCCGTGGGATATTGAAAATATCACCCTCTGCAACCGACATCCGATATACATTACGGAAATAACCGGGCACTGTGGCGTAGTGGTAACATTGAAGGAAATTGTGGTAGAATTCCTTTCCGTCGTAGGGGTCGAGGGTTCGCGCCCCACAATCAGTATATTTTGTTAATGTTTTTTCTACTTACTTTACAAATTCAACATTTGATCAAAATATTATTGCATCAAATCTTGTTATATAGACATCGTTTGGCTATGAGTATTTAATAATAAAATAAAATAAAAATGAGTGGTTGGCGTAATAGGCCTATACAATGGAATATTTTAGTTTGAATATGTGTAATGGCTCAAATCATATGGGTAGAATACATCCGAAATGACACTAGTAGCTGCATTTGTACTGATTTATTAGAACGAATTTGACGTTGCAAACACACATAGGTGATGACACAATTTACGTCATTTACTGACGTCATAACTTTATGATATTTTACCAACACAGACTGTTTTGAACTACAATGAAGCGTTAGGAAATTTGGACTGAACATGTGCCTAGCAACGACACAAAATTTCGTCTGGAAAGGTTTAGATGCTAATAATTAGCGGACACCACTGTCATTTAAAAATACTCGATCTTCAATGGGTATAAATGCCTTCTATTTATAACCTTGTTTCTGCCGTAAAAATAATATTAGGTATAATAAATTAAATAGTGCCCTTTGTTGAGAGGAATATTGTGAATGATCTCCCCTCGAAAGCAATATCGCCCTCGGCTGTCGCCTCGGGAGTTATTACTTCCTCGGAGAGATAATTCACAATAGTGAACAAAGGGTACTATTTATATAATATCCATCTGCCTTAACATTTTCACGTTGGACCAATCAGACCCGTGTATATCTTTGTCGTGAGATACAAACATATGATGTCAAGGGAAAGTATCGACTATCGCGTGATCATTATAGTGGGTACACTCTTACATAAACACGAACGCGTAAACATAGTATACACGAACTGGTATGTGATGAAACCTCCATTGGGCATACTATTTGTAGGTTATGAGCTTTTTATTTACGCTTACAAATGTCATAAGATAAGAGGTAGAAAGAAACAAAATGCACGTGCCGGCTTAATACTATATGCTTAGCGCTATACGCAAGCGTGGTTTTCTTTTCTGAACTGTTGCATATTACCATATCTAATACCTTGACGTATATGTGTTCATTTCATTACTACCCTTATATTACTATTACTATGTTATACCCTTGATCGTCTGGTAAGACTTGTTTGGTTTGTTAAGCGCCCTGTGCATCGGGTGCTATTGCAATGCGAGCTGAAAAGTTTGTAAAAGAGCTATTCACAGTAGACAAATATCGGTTTTCTGAACATATAAGTCCCTATGAGTGAAAACAAAAATGAAAGTTAAAATATAAATTATTGAAAACAATAACTCTAGTTTTGCTAACTATAGCATTCATATTTCCCGCTGATGCGTAAGCATTTAGTAGCTGTCACGCCATGGTGACACTGGGATAGTTTACTGAAGGGATGGAACACCAAGCACGTTGTGGACAGAGACAACAAGGTATATTTTTACAATGATGATGATTTACATATAATGAAATGCACAAACAATGGATGGTAATGTCAGTACGGACAACGTCCCCTAGTTGTAACCGCCAAAGGCACTCGCACAACCAAGGCACCTCCACGATTCTGGAACAAGTTGGTATATTTCAACAGTATACGTCATCATGATCAGGATCAAGATACGATGTTAGAGTTCCGTTAATTAACTCCGGCTTCCGCCATGATGGTAGTGACTTTCTAATGACGTCGTAAAGTTACTTGTAACTATAAGATACAGCCTACTTGGGCAGATGGGGCCAATAACACATAGGTGAACTTCCTTAGAGATTCATAACGTTCTTGGACGGAATGACGTCATCGGAATGATGCCCCACTCGATACGCCCTTGGTCCACGCGGAGCAGAGTCCCCGCTGGTACACGGTGTCGTGTTGTTGACTCCAGAATAAATAGGTGTTGTGTACTGGTTCTACGCATACACATAGTATCGACGTGCCGTCGCTGGTTGATGACTGGCTGGCTGACTGCCTGGCTGGTGTACTGGCTGGGACTACCAAACACCAACGGTGTTGTTACCAGAATGTAACGTGTTATAGTTTCAATAATAGTCACAGTAGTGCACATGAAATCAATATCATGATTGCATGGCAATACCAAACAACATCATATATTACAATGATGAAACATGATAAATTGCAATGTACACAAATATATTTTCACTAATTGGAAGAAGGGGGCTGATGGAATTCATAAGTCGGAAAATTCGATATAACACATTAATGAACAGCCACTATATCTAGTGTACCCAACAATATATATCTTCACAGCCGTACATGTGAATACAGACGTCATTCACAGTTAATTACCATTAGTAAACAAACATTTGATTGCGACAGGCCTTACCCTGATCAGACTGCCCGTGGCCAACTGCGCTAACTTCATAAAGAGCAACTGTGCCAAGTATTTTCCTGTGCAGACTCACAGTATTACATTATTAATGATAAATAAACACTGTATACTCTAATGAGACTGTAGGATTCCACAGGCTGACCCAAAGCATCAGTGATTGAAATAAATTATACTTCACATCATGTCCTTATTGCAGCTTACTGACGTATAAATCAATGCATTTAGTGCAGAACTGTCTGATCTGGTCTATCCTGGTCGCAATAGCATTAACTATATTTACAATACACTGTGAACGTATATGACTTAATAAAATGAATGTACATACGACTGGGTTAGGAGTTTACATGTATCCCCCATAGAGTAAATGGAAGTCGTCCAGAAAATTCACGTTACAATTGTGACATGTTTAAAATTGGCAATATTCTCATGTATTGTACAGGGCGCAGAACTGATATTGGACTGAATCGTAATATAAAATGCATAGCTAATGTTAGTGAACATTTCAATCGAGTTCGCCCTTCGTTTACAAATAGCATAAATTGCTAATGCAATTAGTCGGAGTGACATGCAACAAAACACATGATAATAATATGCCATTACAATACTAACGGAATGCTCCCACATGCCAGTCCTGTAATCGTTATCATTTACACGTAAACACGACGAATTAATGCATCAATACGATTTGATTAAGGGAGATAATCTACATCAGCGGATACATGCCATACGGCTTTCATTGACCAAGCATTTGGTCGAAACGGGTCCAAATAACTCAGGTAAATTAAATAGTGCAGTATTATCGAGGATATGATAACAATGCGGATAATTTACGGTCGTGGCAAGATTCAGAATTAAATTGCAACATTAGAAAGTAACTACAAACATATGTACTCACCAATTCCCAGTGATAGCTTGCGATCCAATGTGTCACAAGAATGTAATTGAGTGTCCGACTGATATAATATGGTTTTAGATCAAATATATATGCCCACCCTAGCGCACAACTTTCCTCATGTAGTCTGCCTGTCAACATAAAAACTCTGTGCCAACATTTGGCTTACAATTTTGCGTAAGTGGACTAATGTTCTAACAGTCAGTCTAGCTCATGAGATATCTGGTGAATTAATCTGAAATACTTCAGTCATAAGTAGATATGACCTACTAGGTAATTAGGCTAGCACCAAGTCTGCATAAACAGTGTAAATCACCCAGATATAACCAGTGCAAAATCCAATACTGGTGGTCCGTGCACGGTTTCGGATAAAGCGCTATTCTCTCCAGCGGTGTATTCCACGGGAGCGATATTTCACACATGAATACCGATCGATCGTCTGTACTAGAATATTCGATTATTGTACTCTAGACTAGTATTGTGCGACCCGTGTTACAAATAATGGATGATAAAGAAAATAGTCGGCTACGATTCGTGACAGTAGCCACGAGCGTTGCTTTGGTCAGAAACGGCTTGGACCACGTCAATGATAACATTCAGTTCTCGCATTTTTAAATTCGGTTATTAGTTATGATCATGCACGTAAATCGTTTGTTATGGTATTACAGTGTTTATGGTAATTGCATACAAGTGTGCAACACATAGCTTGTAATCAAGTGTTTCAAAGAAGTTTGGCTTTGTGTCTTATCTGCAGCAAAGCGGTAGTGCGTTGTAACATTACTCGTTGAAATAAATTACGTCACAACTAAAAAATCGATACATGTATATATATGACACAACAGGCCTACAACCAAGTTCCATTTAGCATGACATTTCCTGGAGTTGACGTTTAGGATATCGGAAGCTGCCATTCAAATGCGATAATAAGCCGACAAAGGCAAGTTTGTGACAAGTGACAACGACAATATTCATATACAATTCATTGACATATCTCAACTGTGTTTGTGAAATGCATTTTGGAGGTACCATTTGAGACGCAGCCGCTATAAATACTGTATTTGTGTCAGTCCTGGGACTTTTGGATGTTGGATACTTTATGGTGTTAACTTTATGTTCTATGACACATTTGTTGCATTCATGTGTTGCCTATTGCATGTATTTTTATATATATTTTGGGGATCGTACACCGCTAGCAAGAGAAGGAATATATGTGTATATTGATGACTAGTATTACCATTGTACAATTACATGTACACATGGTGTTACATGCACACATATACCTGTGGACCTGGCTCTGCTTTCGGTATACTATTCCTATCGTGGACTGTTAATGCAAATCAGTCCGCTATCATCGATTGCAAAATACGATTACTGTTACAGTTACTGTAGTTATATGTGTTTAACTATGATGATGAAATTTAGATATGCATAATACTGTTGCATTTCTGGATTTCAATAAGCATTTATTTCCAATGGTTATATACACGCGCATGTGGGCGCACGTACCGAGGCAGTAGGCAGCGAACATGACAGGAGCGGCAGGTAAGCGGTACTGAATCGAGTCTCCATACCGGCGGACCTTCATCGTGTAGTCGTAGTCGCCGTACTTCTCCAGTCCAACAACTACCACCGTCACCTCCACCTCCCCACCAGCCAGGATAGTAGGCAGTGGCTCTGGAAGTAGACAATACATCGTGTCCAATATAACGGTTATCAATAACATGTGCTTAGAAACGTGAGTTAATCAATCAGTAATACAATAAAAGTAATGTATTTCCATAAGTCACGACAATATTATCCAACATCGTCCAGAATAATATACTATTTTATACCACAACCAGCGTCTGAAGTAACCTAATAAAGGGGGCCGAATAAACATCATCTATATTCGCTACTGACTGTATATATACTCAACAAAACTAGAAACGTCCCTGTTTTATAGCCGGTGTAGCTCTGTCTATGTATGTACCACATGTTCAAAGTACATGTATTTTAAACCGTGGCGATGTTCAGAATACGATCGTGTAGAGTTTAGCCGATACACACGGTTTACATAGCGGCCAGTGACCGGAACGTTGATTTCCACTTTTTGCACGTGCACGCTATACTTGTCATCGATAAGGTGATTCAGTTCATGTCCTACCATTCATGCGATAGGGGCTATTCGGAAAATTAAAAAACTTTTTTAATTTTTCACTGTTTTCGATATGCCACGGCTTTCCGAAAACGAGCGAAATCAGGCAATTGGGATGCTTGCGGGTGGGATGGCCGCCAGGGCGGTCGCGCCTCGGTTTGGTTGCTGTCGGAAGACGATTGATCGTCTTGCAGCCAGGTACCAGCAGACTGGGGCTGTTCACGACCGGCAGCGACCTGGTAGGCCTCGTGTAACGACGACTAGAGCCGATCGTTACATTACGTTGACGCACTTACGTCAACGTCGATTGGCAGCCACAGTCACTGCTAGGCGATACGGTGTCTCAGGGCAGACCATTCGCAACCGGTTACGTCGTAACGCCCAACCAATCCGGGCACGCCGCCCGTACACTGGTCAGATAATGACCCAACGTCACCGTGCTGCCAGACTGTTATGGGCGCGACGTCATCTGAACTGGAGAAGGGCTGACTGGAACCGAGTTTTGTTCACCGATGAATCTCGGTTCACAGTTAGTCATGCTGACGGAAGATTACGGGTATACAGGCGTAAAAATGAAAGATTCACCGATTGTTGCATTGTTGAGAAGAACAGGTTTGGGGGAAGGAGCGTAATGGTCTGGGGTGGGATCATGGGAAACCGGAAGACAGATTTGGTTGTTGTACAGGGCAACATCAATGTACAACGTTATGTTGCAGATGTGCTAAATGCACATGCCTTACCATTTATCCGTCAGCATGGTCCTGGTGTGACATTGATGCACGACAATGCCCGCCCTCACGTAGCCAGGGTCACCACTCAATACTTACAGCAAAACAACGTCGACGTCATGCCATGGCCCGCGGTCTCCCCGGATCTCATCCCATTGAGCACATATGGGATGAGCTGGGCCGCAAAGCACGAGCTAACCATCAGATTGACAATGTTCGCGATCTTACACGGGCGTTACAACGGGAATGGAGGAATTTGCCCAACGCACTGGTATTGCGTTACGTCACGTCGATGCGGCGTAGGATCATTGCATGCATTCATGCAAATGGTGGCCACACTCGGTACTAAACGAGATTTACTGAATTTGCCACATTACTTATTGAAATTCCATCTCTAAACATTAAGTAACACATTTCTGAGTTTTTGTGATTTTTGATTTTGACCCCTACCGCCCTTGGCCGGTTATCTCTCGAATATTTAACAAGATATCCAAATGCAATTTATTGGCTTTGATACAGAAATGAATGAACTTGTTTTTCCATTTTGATTTTTAAAAGTAACCCTTTTGGTTTTTGATGAATCTTTCCTTAAACATGGAGGGACGTTTCTAGTTTTGCTCAGTGTAGAATAATAAACTTGCACTTTTGCTTTGGTGCTTATTTTGCATATAATTACAATGTAACCGGATACCAGCCGTACTAGCTTTATTTTCTCAACTTTGACCTCTCGTCATGTGACCAGTGGGTTCAAAATAGCAACGGAAAAAGTGTCTCACTTGACCTCAATAGTGTTGGAATAATTTTAGGATTACTGGACCGACTTTCACAAACTAACTCTTGTTTTCTTAGTTAGACCATTGCCAAGATATCTAACCGGGTTTCGGAGTGAATTTCTAAAAAAAGTTGATTTTAGACCAGCTTCTCGAGCTCCTCCACCTTGTCAAAACTGTCCCACTTCAAATCGATTTTTCGCAATAATTTCAGAATTACCGGACCGATTTGAACAAACTAGCTCTTGTTTTCTTATTTGGATAATTTCAATGTAGCTAGCATGGTTTTGGGGGTAAATTTAAAAAAATAAAATGTTTTTCCGTACTGCTCTTTGTCCTCCTCATCCAAGACGGCCGTAATGACGTCAGTCAGACAACTTGACGTTACGTCATAAATCAACGTGAAGTAAACGTAAAATGGGTTGCGGTATAAAGTAAGTACATGGTTAGTGCCTTACAATATAAAATATATTCGGTTTCGCCGGGTCTCTATCAAGATAATTTTACAATGTTTGTGGATGATGCATTTCATATCATAGCTTATGGTGCACATGTACAGTGATGACCGCGTGTCACATTATCTCCACACGCTTGGTTTCAATACAAGCTATCTGAGCCTACGCGGTTCATTCAGGGACATTCAATGACCGCTATGATCTAACAAGGGTATCGTTATTACGAATCGAATGGCCTCGCTGGCTGCCTTGATAATAACATTTTTAAAAAATGTCTTACTTTCAAGGCCACTTACGTCGTCCTCATTGACATTGACCTTGTGCGGTCGGACGTGTGACGTATGCAACACCACCGTCCCTACACACACTGTGGCCGAATATTATCAACGATGGAAAAACTGCATAAACCAAAAGACCGTAACGCATTTGCCTTACAAACAAGTCGAATATAAATCTTCAGTGACCTTGTCCTTGTGCGGTGAGACGTTGGTCGTATGCAAATTGTCGCCAAATATTATCAGAATCGGTGAAGTGGTTCATAAGTTACTGATACAATTAATGAAATGTGTTACTGTACACACGCAGGGTTTGAAAGGTCTTCGAGCCAATTCCTACCCTTAAATATAAAATAAAAAATGTACACACGCACGTATTGTCCAAGCGGTGGCGGTGGCTGTGTATGTCAACTTACATTATCACCATGTATTACTTTTCAGTGTTGGATATGATGCGAAACTGAAGTCAGCTGTATTATTTATCGGAAATGTCTTCTTACCAGTGATATTGGAAAGGAATTGTAGTTGGTCGCCAGCTTCGCAGGAATCGCCTGTGGTATGTGACACGTACTGATCACATGATGGGCGCGACCCGAATGTCGATTCCGCTGAGAGATATGTTTGTCTGAGAGTGTATTTAGTTCAGGTTTGAACAATATCAGAGTGTGGGTTGTGGATATATAGTATGTAAAAGCTTTAACACACATCTTGAGGTAATTTTCCCTTGATCCTTGAGAATGTGTGCCGCATGAGTGGGTTATGGAATGAGAGTATAGATGATGATAAGTATGCATTTGAAGTTTTAAAGAAATCGATTAAGGTTTGTGGAGATATAAGGTAACTAAATGCAGTCATGTATTATGTAAAACAATGCATAAGGAACTATTTCGTAGATAGATACACTTGGCTTCAATGATAATTGCTTCATAACAGTGATGTGACATATTAATATCAGTTACGTGAACATTGTTTTGTTACTGTATACTATATGCTGTACTGAGTCACGTATACACGTTACCCTTATGTAAAGCCATATTTACTCGCATAGTAGTCGAGTAGACACCATTGACAATACACTCGGGTAACTGCTTACATGTTACTGAATTTGATAACTAACAACATAGTACAGTAGTGGATATATATGGTATGAGTTGTGTGGTTGTCCTTGTAAAAGTGACACACAGTGCGATTGTATGTGTTGACAACGGTGCTTCAATGTTGTTAAAATGCAGGCACAACTCTGTCCAGAAAACTGACACGTTTTACAGTTTGGTGTAATTGATAGGAGTCCGTTGTCCTGGCTTTAGCTACATTATATCATATCGTATCGCGCAAACAGAACCGGTTTATATCTCCTTTACGGTAATCGAGTGAATGTACTATGTAAACAACTGCTTAAAAGAACGACTTTCATATAGTATCCATACATGCATGTATGGTTGCTGACACGAGCCACTAAATAAGTTATTATGTTGATGCTCTATACGTAATTGTAATTACCTTGTAGGTATATTGGATAGTATGTATGACAGTCGCCAATATCAACGGAGTCATCTTGTACGCTCAGTCGATAGCCCGGGAACGAATACCAGGCTTCCTCAATGTTGTGATCTGAGAGGCGTCTCCCCACAAAGACACAGTTCCAATATTCGTCAAAATTATCGTTGGAGCATGATGACACCCTACTGGACCGATCTAATATATTGCCCAGTTCTTTTGTACAGTCTGATGATGTACAGTCATCTGAAATTGAATATGTCTAACTTCATTATGGAAATTGGTGGACACATGTAGAGAGTTTATGGAGGTGAAAACTGTTAAATGTTCAACAAAACTAGTTGAAGGTCGACCGTATTGATTCTTAGAATTGCAATCGGTGGAGACAACGGCACAAGTGTGAAGAACGAACACAAGGTTTCATGTCGAACATGTAGTCATTAAAGATGCATACCCACTCAGTAGGCACATCATGTTATTTATATCAGAGACATCATCTGAGATATTTACTGGCAAAATAAAGATATTGAATGGCATTATTATACATTTTATATTAGACGTAAATTTATACACTGATATCAGGGGCGACAACCGCGTTTCCTTCAAATGTTAACAGAGATTACTATTTATTATCTGTATTTATTTTGTTGATATGCTATGATCATACTTATATAATCTGTCGAAAATATTATTTGTTCAGGTGACGCATTTCATTAGTATAACTATTAAAAAATAGCATGCCTCGTTGGCATATCAAAATAGCCCGATACCACCGCGAGTCACTACATGTATCAGTAAAATAAATATTACTAACTGATTATATATGTATAGCAGGCACTCGTAATTATTTAGAACTGGTGGAATAGTGACATAATTATACACTTATATAATCATGATAATTGCTATAACGAACATTGTGTGCCTACTGAATGGGCATGCACATTTAAACCAGGTAATGTGCAACTCATTGGAGTTTAATCTTGTAATATGTGAAATATTTGGAACGCGATAATGCCCAGCGATTGGCGTAGCATGTACATGTAGGGCGAACTATAAAAGTAATGAACAGTGAAACCTTTCTAAACGGGACAGCCTGTGAGGTACCCAGGGTGTCCGGCTTAGAGAGATTTCTCTGCAACTCGGGCATTTGATCATTCTGAGACATATTTATGTGCTATGCGATCACGAACATACGTTACCATCTGAGATAAATGACAAAGAAACTCATATAAGATCACAGGTGCTTTCTTGGTGTCCGGTTTAGACATGTCACTGTAATTTGTTGCATTTTTGGACCGTCAACGTGTGCCGTTCAAACACATTTTAATTATTTTGCAACATTAAGTGCAGTGTTCCATTGTATTTACACTTTCTATGTGGCCTTCCTTGACTGGAGAATGGGGCTTATGTGATTTGTGATCAGTGTAGCTCCTGATCAAGTAGCTCACATATGTAGCCTCATAACGATATATATTACTGGTCAGAAGCATGATGGACATATAATTGGTGGAATGGCCAACAAGTGCAAATCCTGTTCAGACTGATAGGCTGCACAGGCTGATCTTCATCTACACTGGTCGCAAAAGCCATAATCCCCGGTTATCCAGTCACCGCCATATATGACGAATATGCATTATTGTAAACCACAATTTATGCAGCAACGACTGGATACATGCACAACACATTGACCCGTCCATTAAGTGGATATATAATCACGGAAAAGGTCTGATAGCGAGTATTTATGCGATATTAGTTCACAATTTACCATCATCCCCAATCAGTTATACCAGATATGATTTTTTTGCGGTTAGTCTATTGGAAATCCCACCAATTATAACAATAAAAGATGAATGCCACTTTAATGAAATGTGCAGATACGCATTATATTGAGTGAACTAAATTTACTCTATGATTAATATATAGAGGATATTCATATATTTGCAACGAATATGACATATATGTTCATCGAGTGGTGTGAAATGTCCATATTTCACGACGAGATGAACATATATGTCATATTCGTTGCAAAAATATGAATATTCTTTTTATTATATACCGCTCCATGGAGATTAGCAGTTTTTTTATACTTTATACGGTAATGAATGTGTATTTGCAGCCTATTTGCGCTGTTTTCCCGAACATAGATTTTATGAATATAGATAACGAAGTCGTATTTTCATCGGAAGTTGCTTATTTCATCGATGAGAACATATGACTTGTATTTACATCGTATAACTATGTATTCCATGGGTAGGTATATAATAAATTATGATAATATGCATGTAAATGGATAGGTTCATATACATAAATTTGTGTAACACCCCGATTGTCGGAACGATGGATGTATCGCAAGGTGTGCAACCAAATCTAAGCAATTTAAATTAAGGCCATCTTAGTACGTTAAGCTATTTGATCATGGTTATGGCGTATGGTCAGCATGCCTACATAGGAACGGAATTGATGCCTGTCATTTGATATGTTCATGTACAGCTTCGGTGAGAATCAGCGACCATCACTGAAAAAAAGAAACATTGCTAATGATGAGGATAGCACGTTATGTTAAATTAGAGCCAGTGAGCATGTAGAGTGAACATATTAATAAAGCAGTATATCAAATTGAAAGTTAATCCAACATACGGCTGTAGAGATAATGGATACACGCATACGTTAACATATTTTTTACGAAAGGACGGTCAGACATGATATAACCCTCGATATACATCGTATGCCAGGGCTATAATAAGTAGCCTATTTCAACAACATTGCAAAGTATACTTTGAGGGAGTAATCATTTAATTTTCCCGAAATGCATTATTTCATATAGAACTAACGACTGCATATATTTGATGATTAAAAATATGCAGAATTATTATACTGAATTTATTACATTATCACAGCCAAAATGGTTGTGATAATGTAATAAATTCAGTATAATAAAAAATAATAAATTTATCCTTAATTTCAAAATTTCTCCCTCAGAGTGTACTTAGCAAGAAAAGTATACTTTGCAATTTTTGTGAAATCGGCTACATATATACACTATATGGGATCAATTCAGCCAACCATATGCATACACGTATTAATATGCAAACATATAAAGTACCGGTAGGACAAGTCCCAGCGGCATCCACGGATCCTGAGCTGCAGGCGCACGCATTGTCCTGGCAAATCGTACCGCTTAGTTGCCTCTGGCAGTCTTGATCCTCAGAGCAGATCTGTCCAACAACTGAAAAGTGCCCAAATTGAATGGCCCACTCCTGTAGCATGATAACGATCTGTCTTGCTTGTTAGAAGCACAACATGTATTTCATTAATGGAATAGCGAACAGTGCAGATCCTGATCAGGCTGTGCTGATGCACAGGCTGAGCTGGATCTACACTGGTCGAAATATCCATAAGCCCCATTTTTCTAGTCACAGCCACAATTAGTATTACAACTGAAATTGTTGTGTTAGTGTATACTAGTATTTTATATACTAAATGTAACATTATTGTGGAAATGTCCCTTCGGAATATGAGTTTTGAGATTCATGCAAATCACTGCAGTGCACTGCATGTACCAAACCACTATATCTCATCACGTACATTAAATTAGAAACTACGTCATTTTTAATTTGCTACAAATCAAATGCAAAATACACATTGACGCCAACGTTCAATGGTTTTGTTTCAATTCAGTTTCCAAATAATACTTGACGTTGCACTGACATTTTGCTGGCAACGTGTAACGTCAGTGTCATCTCCGTGTTATATTTATGTCTGTTGTTAGTGTGTATACGATTACACAATATAACTGTTGTAGCACGCATGTCACGTCTGAATTAATATAATATTGCTATAATTATCTGCATATATAACCCATTGAATTGTGGTGATCTAACACTCAACGTAGACAGTTTAAAGTTATATAAGATATTACTTAATGAAACGTGACACTGTATTATACGTGACAATAGGTCACGAGCAGACACAATCCAACAAATGATCCTTCCGATCAGTGACAAGAGAACAACGCATGGTCAATCGATCCATGAGCATCCCTGTCCACGACTACAAGGAAAAGGTGTGCACAGCAAGTGCGGTTTTAGACACGCCATGGGAATTGGTGTCGTAGGACATCTGCGTAATGTCATTGCATGCGTCGAGTATTGTACATTTTGAAAACGTATTCATGAAAATACGCAGATTTTCGAAGGTACGCAATCACATGGCGTGCCTCATTTGCGTCACAGACTGTGCCGCGTTATCACGGTTTAGCGAAACACAATGAAAACATCGGCACAATTACTAGGAAAATACTCATTAGGCATCATGTGCATTACTGTCGAACTGCTAGTTCTGCTCAACAGCCACATAGGATCGGGAAAACCAAACCTCATGATACATGTGTAACAAATGGTATTTAATGAAGTTTGAAAGTAAAAAAAAATATACATTGATAGATATAAATAAAACAAAAACAAACGCAGATTCGGAAATGTTGGATAAGTTATGTCAGTAAATGTTAAATACAACAGGCGAGTTTATACATTTTAGCGCATCAAATGCACACGAACCTTATACTAAGAGGTCTAACATTATGGTTTTATCTTTTATTTTTATTATGAATGATTATTTATATTTTAACGCCACACCGGTAATGCTACAAGTATATCGTTGCACAGTTTAGATGTCACATACATGAATTGATAATATGAGAATGCTGAAAAATTATGGTAAGTTTGTCATATTCCTACTCACCAAACTGGTCACACTCGGATTTAGCAAATCCAGTAAGCAAAATATGGCATACCTCCGCAGGTTACTACTGTTGCCGTGTTGCAAATTCCAAGTGTGGTATCGAACGCTGTCCCAGCTGGACAGGCCATGCCTTGCCAGAAGTACGTGGGAGTGTTGGTGTCGTCGGTCGACCCGGGACTACACAGGCAGTAGCCGCGACAACCGCTAGATGCCTTGATCACGTTCAGCGTGTCGACACTACAGTCAATCGCTAGCAACATACACAGGAATAATGGAATCACACATTCAATTCAATATACTCGACGATATGGAAGGGTACAGAGAAGAAACTGCAGAAGATAAATGGTATTTTAATATAGTGTATATACGAACTTTACGACAGATGTCAAGTGTCAATTCTGCTTATTACATTTTTCGACGGTGCAATTCTTGAAGTATGGATATAATATTTATTTCACTGATAAGGACATACTTCATAATAATTATTGTTCGTTTCAATGATATATTCTTATAGTTACGTCATGTTTCATTGTAAAATATCACATTATCTTTGGTACAGACCATAAATATGCGATTTATAGTATGAAATGGTTTTAGCGCTGCTGTGGCATAGGCTGTGGCGAATATGTCATTATCAAGTACATTGTATTACATTGTAACCCTTTTCTGTTTGTGTTGTGTGTATCTTTCAATCACATATGCTCCTTTAGCATGATCTCAATCTCAATCTTCAATGAATCTTGAAAGCTAATTAAATAATAACCAGGGCATAGGTATCATTAAGATAATCCCCTCACGGGCAACCTTGATAATAAATAAAAAATAGCAATTTTGCTACACACCAGGTGAACGTATGTCCTCAGTGACCTTGACTTTGTGTGGTCGGACGTGGGTCGTATGTAAAGCAAAACACCATCCCTAGACACACATTGTGACCAAATAGTATTCAAATCGGCGGTTCATAAGTTATTGAAATATGAAAGGTGTTGATAAAACACTCACGTACGTACGGACGCACGTACGCACGTACGCACGTACGTACATGGACTAACGCTATATCCCCGTTTGGCTATTGACGAGGGGATAATACTTATAGGTTATTCGATTTGTATGTATAAGATATTGTTAACATATTAGATTTTTAAAAAATTAAATGCGAGGGAGCGCTAGCAAGCGCAGCATTTAGTTCCTGAAAAATCCAATAACATACTTATAGTTCAGCCTAATGTACAACGCAC
Organism: Conchocele bisecta; assembly: GCA_029237695.1. Taxonomy (NCBI): domain Eukaryota; kingdom Metazoa; phylum Mollusca; class Bivalvia; order Lucinida; family Thyasiridae; genus Conchocele; species Conchocele bisecta. The sequence continues at coordinate 73,664,229 of CM055268.1, forward strand.
TGTCCCATCCGAGTATTTATTTTCCATTTCATGTCGAACAGTAAATCAATAAAGCTGTTATGCATAACTGATTGAGGTTAAATGTTGCCATACTGTGAAATAAGCTGAGCACAATGCTGCCTATCTTGAGTTCCGCAGCGTGCGATATTGCGCGACTTTAGGAGCGCACAGCCACGTACAAATCAAGTAACATTATTTTTATATACGTGCACATGCATCTCACATATATCCATATATATATATAGTGGTGATTTAGATAATAAGTTGTCTTACGTGTACTTGGACATACGATATTGTCATCGGTAGTCGTATCTGAAATGGACAGAGATGATCTTACATGAGAGATGAATTAATATCGTATTATTGAACGAGTTTACTGATTTTATAAGAAAAATTATAAGAAACGAGGCTATGTCGCGTTAATATGAAATTAATCATCGAGTTTAATAAGTACCATATTACATCATCATGAACGTTAGATTCTATTTATTACATAATTACACCCGCACACACTGACGTGCACTGGTTACAAAGCCTTGTTTCATTAAGTAGGTAATGTGCATATGTATTACACTATTGTATTATGACTTTTATTACACTGGGTTATTATGCTGTAAATGCCCATTTTGTACAATGAAAACGCAACTTGATGTCGACAGGCATGCATATTCATAACTATATTTTACCTAGAAATGTTGAACAGAAATTAAATTGCTAATCAGTACGTTATGCTCTTAATACTAACGTTTCCATCATATGTATCACGGTAGGTAATAGTGTAGACCGGCTATATATATATAGTGTATTGGATATTACATGAGCAAATATACATATGTGTACATGTATGGGCAATATTTTCTGTATATGATACAGCAATCTTGAAATCCGGTCACACATTATCATGTTTTTATTACTAAAATATCAAAGTAAATGTGATTAATTTCCACAATTGTCTTTATGGTGTTCATATAACTTTATTCACCCTTCTACATCATTTCTATATTATTGTACCCATATTTGAAAAACAAAGTTTATATTAGTGATGCAAAGATATGTGCCAAGAGGTACATGACTACACTAGAAGGGCATGTATATCCTACTGAAGCAAGGAAAGTTGGCACCAACAGGATTCATATGTTTCAAGTATTGCAGTGTAGAGATAGTTTGCCAGTTTCCAAGTGTGAACTACATATTGATATTGTAAAGAATTACAAAACACAAAAACAGTCATGCAACACAATAAACCAATTGATAATGATCACATTTATATAGTATATCGTTTCCAGGTTTTGTCATTGATCAATGAGTATAGAAAATGCTCAATGTCTTTCATATGTATTGCTCAGAGTCATGTAGATGGATAGGCTGAGACTCGATCTCGACCAATCATGTTGTATAATTGCGAACTGACAGTTCGTGTATCTGTTCTGAACATTCTATATTTACGTTCATTGACCGATGTTAACCGATTTGGTATTGTAGGCTATAATATATAAACAATTTAAACGTGTATTCAATATGCCAGTTTCATACTGCATCCAATGCCTATTAGGATGAACAATACTCAGTATTTAATAATTTATAGTTTGATTTAGCATGCATACTGTAGTCACAGTGTCCAATTTAGCCAGAGTAATATATATGTTAGGGTCGACGTCCTTTCTGGTGAGCGGGTGTACAGTCTTCAATTACTAAACCATTTACATGTGATACGAAGTTATGTACACAGATAATTCCATTAATGGAAATACACATACTATTGTAATCTGCAAATATACACATGCGTTTATTTGGTAAATGTATTTTCATCTCTACACATGTTGGAGAGGCACATGGCTAATTCACAGGAGCAGATATGAGGGGAATGCATGGTCAATGGAATAAGACACCTGATAATATATTAACTCATATAAAAAACACACATATACTCTTTGTACGTGATGGAAAGTCATTACAAAATTAAGGACGCTCTAAGCGAGGTTTATGGAGAAAAGACATATCAACTGTCGAAACGTATAACTTGTACAAACTGAAGTGTGCAAAACATGGACTGAACCTTGCATCGTTAATTACATATCAACATATTTTTCATAATTAGCACAACTATTCATTTCACAAACCATGATACTTGTTGATTGAGAAATGCGACAAAGTCATTTGCAATCGAAGAAAAAGACTTGCAAGGAAAAAGATAAACATGACTGATCACATTTTATGTGAACAATGAAATATAGAAAATAAACAACAGACATCAAAAATGTACATTAAATTAGAAACTACCTCATTTCTCATTTGCTGAAAATAAAATACAAAATTCACATTGACGCCAATGTTCAATGGTCTTGTTTTAATTCAGTTTCCAAATAATACTTGACGTTGCACCGACATTTTGCGTGCAACGTGTAATGTATGTGTGATCTCCGTGTGATGTTTATGTCTCTTGTTAGTGTGTATACGTTTACACAATATAACTGTTGTAGCACGCATGTCACGTCTGAAGTAATATAATATTGCTACAAAATCACGATTTATCATGGTCAATGTAGTACCGAATATAGTAACATTTGCGTAGCTAGAAAGCGTGCAAGGGGTGGGGCAGCGCCTAAATATGTTAAGGTGTTTGTAGTTTCCGTTAATTTTCACATTTCCTGAGGGAACTAACTAGACTAAATGTGAACTCAATATTTGTTCCGGCAAAGGATTCTCCGGCAACCCATTTTCAAATTCGATCCGCAATTCGCAACCCCTCGCCGTGAACCTGGCTACGCCACTAAGTAATCACATTGAATAAATATATCATGGAGCACAAACGTCGATACGGTGACAAAATTTGTAAATGGGTGTGTCAATGCGTTACACTTGCGCAAATTATCTACATATATAACTACATCATGTAAATGGCACAATGATTTCTCTGAGCTGGAATACATGTACTACATAGCACATCCCATTGAATTGTGGTGATCTAAGACTCAATGTAGACAGCTTAGAGTATATAATATATTACTTAATCAAACGTGACACAGTATTATACGTGACAATAATTCACGAGCAGACACAATCCCACAAATGATCATTTCGATCAGTGAAAATAGAACAACGATAAGTCAATCGATCCATGAGAATCCCCGTCCACGACTACAAGGAAAAGGTGTACACTGCAAGTGCGGTTTTAGACACGCCATGGGATTTGGTACCGTAGGAAATCTGCGTAATGTCATTACGTGCGTCAAGTATTGTACATTTTGTAAACGTTTTCATGAAAATACGCAGATTTTCGAAGGTACACAATCAGATGGCGTGCCTCATTTGTGTCACAGACTGTGCCGCGTTATCACGGTTTAGCGAAACACAATGAAAACATCGGCACAATTAGTAGGAAAATACTCATTAGGCATCATGTGCATGACAGTCGAACTGCTAGTCCTGCTCAACAGCCACATAGGATCTGGAAAACCAAGCCTCATGATACATGTGTAACAAATGGTATTTAATGAAGTTTGAAAGCAAACAAAAATATACATTGATAGATATAAATAAAACAAAAACAAACGCAGATTCTTAAATGTTGGATCAGTTATGTCAGTAAATGTTAAATACAACAGGCGAGTTTATACATTTTAGCGCATCAAATACACACGCACCCTATGCTAAGAGGTCTAACATTATGGTTTTATCTTTTATTTTTATTATGAATGATTATTTATATTTTAACGCCACACCGGTAATGCTACAAGTATATCGTTGCACAGTTCAGATGTCACATACATGAATTGATAATATGAGAATGCTGAAATATTATGGTAAGTTTGTCATCTTCCTACTCACCAAACCTGTCACACTCGGCTTTAGCAAATCCAGTAAGCAAAATATGACATACCTCCGCAGGTTACTACTGTTGCCGTGTTGCAAATTCCAAGTGTGGTATCGAACGCTGTCCCAGCTGGACAGGCCATGCCTTGCCAGAAGTACGTGGGAGTGTTGGTGTCGTCGGTCGACCCGGGACTACACAGGCAGTAGCCGCGACAACCGCTAGATGCCTTGATCACGTTCAGCGTGTCGGCACTACAGTCAATCGCTAGCAACATACACAGCAATAGTGGAATCACACATTCAATTCAATATACCCGACGATATGGAAGGGTACAGAGAAGAAACTGCAGAAGGAAAATGGTATTTTAATATAGTGTATATACGAACTTTACGACAGATAAGTGTCAATTCTGCTTATTACATTTCTCGACGGTGCAATTCTTGAAGTATGGATCTAATATTTATTTCACTGATAAGGACATACTTCATAATAATTAGTGTTCGTTTGAAAGATATATTCTTATAGTTACGTCATGTTTCATTGTAAAATATCACATTATCTTTGGTACAGACCATAAATATGCGAGTTATAGTATGAAATGGTTTTAGCGCTGCTGTGGCATAGGCTGTGGCGAATATGTCATTATCAAGTACATTGTAACCCTTTTGTGTTTGTGTTGTGTGTATCTTTCAATCACATATGCTCCTTTAGCATGATCTCAATCTCAATCTTCAATGAATCTTGAAAGCTAATTAAAATAATAACAAGGGCATAGGTATCATTAAGATAATCCCCTCACGGGCATCGTTGATAATAAATAAAAAATAGCAGTTTTGCTACACACAAGGTGAACGTACGTCCTCAGTGACCTTGACTTTGTGTGGTCGGACGTGGATCGTATGTAAAGCAAAACACCATCCCTAGACACACATTGTGACCAAATAGTATTCAAATCGGCGGTTCATAAGTTATTGAAATATGAAAGGTGTTGATAAAACACTCACGTACGTACGGACGCACGTACGCACGTACGTACATGAACTAACGCTATAACCCCGTTTGGCTATTGACGAGGGGATAATACTTATAGGTTATTTGGTTTGTATGTATAAGATATTGTTAACATATTAGGTTTTTAAAAAATTAAATGCGAGGGAGCGCTAGCGAGCGCAGCATTTAGTTCCTGAAAAATCCAATAACATACTTATTGTTCAGCCTAGTGTACAACGCACTGTCCCATCCGAGTATTTATTTTCCATTTCATGTCGAACAGTAAATCAATATAGCTGTTATGCATAACTGATTGGGGTTAAATTTTGCCATGCTGTGAAATAAGCTGAGCACAATGCTGCCTATCTTGAGTTCCGCAGCGTGCGATATTGCGCGACTTTAGGAGCGCACAGCCACGTACAAATCAAGTAACAATCTTATTATATACGTGCACATGCATCTCACATATATCCATATATATGTATAGTGGTGATTTAGATAATAAGTTGTCTTACGTGTACTTGGACATACGATATCGTCATCGGTAGTCGTATCTGAAATGGACAGAGATGATCTTACATGAGAGATGATTTAATATCGTATAATTGAACGAGTTTACTGATTTTATAAGAATAATTATAAGAAACGAGGCTATGTCGCGTTAATATGAAATTAATCATCGAGTTTAATAAGTGCCATATTACATCGTCATGAACGTTAGATTCTATTTATTACATAATTACAACCGCATACACTGACGTGCACTGGTTACAAAGTCTTTTTTGCATATGTATTACACTATTGTATTATGAATTTTATTACACTGGGTTATTATACTGTAAATGCCCATTTTATACAATAAAAACGCAACTTGATGTCGACCGGCATGCATATTCATAACTATATTTTACCTAGAAATGTTGAACAGAAATTAAATTGCTAATAGTGTAGACCGGCTATATATATATAGTGTATTGGATATTACATGAGAAAATATACATACTATGTGTACATGTATGTGCAATATTTTATGTATATGATACAAAAATCTTGAAATCCGGACACACATTATCATGTTTTTATTACTAAAATATCAAAGTAAATGTGATTAATTCCCAGAATTGTCTTGCTGGTGTTCATATAACTTTATTCACCCTTCTACATCATTTCTATATTATTTTACCCATATTTGAAAAACAAAGTTTATATTAGTGATGCAAAGAAATGTGCCAAGAGGTATATGACTACACTAGAAGTGCATTTATATCCTTGTGAAGCAAGGAAAGTTGGCACCAACATAATACATATGTGTCAAGTATTGCAGTGTAGAGATAGTTTGCCAGTTTCCAAGTGTGAACTACATATTGATATTGTAAAGCATTATAAAAACACAAAAACAGTCATGCAGCACAATAAACCAATTGATAATGATCACATTTATATAGTATATCGTTTCCAGGTTTTGTCATTGATCAATGAGTATAGAAAATGCTCAATGTCTTTCATATCTATTGCTCAGAGTCATGTAGATGGATTGACTGAGATCCGATCTCGACCAATCATGTTGTATAATTGCGAACTGACAGTTCGTGTATCTGCACAGAATATTCTATATTTACGTTCATTGACCGATGTTAACCGATTTGGTATTGTAGGCTACAATATATAAACAATTTAAACGTGTATTCAATATGCTAGTTTCATACTGCACCCAGTACCTATTAGTCTTCAATTACTAAACCATTTACGTGTGATACGAAGTTATTTACACAGATAATTCCATTAATGGAAATACACATAATATTGTAATCTGCAAATATACACATGCGTTTATTTGGTAAATGTATTTTCATCTCTACACATGTTGCAGAGGCACATGGCTAATTCACAGGAGCAGATATGAGGGGAATGCATGACCCAGGGAATAAGACACCTGATAATATATTCACTCATATAAAAAACACACATATACTCATTGCACGTGATGGAAAGTCATTACAAAATTAAGGATACTCTAAGCGAGGTTTATGGAGAAAAGACATATCAGCTGTCGAAACGTATAACTTGTAAAAACTGAAGTGTGCGAAACATGGAATGAACCTTGCATCGTTAATTACATATCAGAAATGGAGAAATGCGACAAAGTCATTTGCAATCGAAGAAAAGGACTTGCAAAGAAAATGATAAACAGGACTGACCACATTTTATGTAAACAATGAAATATAGAAAATAAACAGCAGACATCATGTTGTTCTGTACTCTGAGTCTGCACAGAACAACAACACAATAATCAGCATATCTTAACTGGTTTGATAAATGCAGTGAAAACTTCACCACATACTGATACAATATAACACAAGTTCGTTGTGTCATATACACATTGATTGTGATGCAATGCATGCTACAAACGGACCTGCCACTCTATAACAATTAATTTAATGCATCACCATTTTATGTGGCGTTGTCAACACCTATACTCGTACAATGTTACGAGGTCCAGATCTGCTGAAGGAGGATATGTTCTCACATTAATATTATATGTAGACCAGTGTATGTAATGTACACTAAAATGATTGTGTTTGATCCTGCAGTCATACAATGTATTTGAGCATTGATACATTTCAAACTTAAAATGATTGTATTGAGTAATAAATATATTTACTCACGACAGTGTAAATGTTACACTGTTTTCACAAACACTCATCCTGGTCAGCAACTCAGTACGTCTGCATCTTAGTCAGTATATTAGCTATACTGATTTGTATAACTGATTAACATAAAGGTCATTTATACCATTTCGATGACTGTTCTGCATAATAAACACACCAGAAGACACGTTACTAGCATATATCCTATGAATACATATCGCATAAATGTGTTGTTGCTATTGTGTATATAAGTACATTCATGTACTGTAATATATACATGACTTGTAATAGCCATGCACTGTTCTTTGGAAGTGTATGTTAGTGTTGCTATTATGCGCGCTTTCAAATAACTTGCGTGTATAGTTTTAATATTATACTATTCTGTGGTATGAGTATAATGCATATAACACCAAACAAACATTTGAAGCTGATTGCAAAAATATTATATGTTCAATATATGGTATGAATTAAATTAAATATTGGTCAGATCTTCACACATAGTCATAAGCTTAGGCCCATTAATTCCAAAATTACATATATATGTACTTCATAGCATACATAGAAATCAAACCGTACAGTTAATACGTGTCACAACGTGATATCAACAGTAAATCATCTACTTATTACACATAAAGGACATGATCTATGATGCACGTTAAAAATCTTAAACTTCGATTTTCTCCAAACAGTGAAACATGCAATTGAGCCGATATGGCTGTCAGGGACGAAATTATATAGTGAGTGGCCAAATTACCACAGTATGTATCTCGTGCGATATTAGAAGATGTCAGTAAAGTTTCAGTCAAAACAATATTGTTGGACATATACACAAGCTATATTTAGATATAAAACAGTTCAATTTCATAGTGGTAAAATATAATACGCCCCATGTTGTCATAATACGACTCTTGTATTAATACCAATGAATATTATGAATACTAAATGCACCACACACTATCTTAAAATATAAAACATGTTCAAAATTAATGTTATTTGTGAGCTGTTTTACATTTTACTATTATGATTGTTATTATGGCGGCCATTTTGAATATGGCGGCTATTTCGTCCTTGGAAAAAATTGCATCCTATTTCTGTAATGCTAAGACTATCTAACTGCAAAATCAAGATAGAACTTGCTTTTGACAAACAAATGACACGGGATATTCTTGTTAAAGACAATGTAGCCTCTAGTATAATGACAGTCATGCGGAACAACAAAATGTACATTTTTTAGCAACAACGGCAATAGATATGATGCGATAATTTAAAGATTGTTCGGGAACATTAGGTGTGGCTATTCTCATTACGTTAGACTTTCAGCATGATTTCGTAGAGTTTTACTGTAAAACAGTTCGTGACCGTCATAAGATGTATACCATGAATGGTATAGATATAAAAAAAAAACCTTACCGAACTTTCAAAATCACGAGTAGCCTTCCTTATTTATGGCTGAAGAGAGTTGCAGATGGTGTTGAATATATACCACTGAGTATATTCAATATTTCAAATGGTCATACTACGTGAATGTTGTACGAATACAGAAAAGAAACAACACATTGTTGATACTTGCGACACGATTACCTGCGCTAAAGACTCTGCGTTATAAATGTACGAGAACGTTACCTAAGACACATTTTCCATCAGCATTTAGTTGGAAGCCGCCGCTGCACGTGCAAAGGTTGTTCGTACATATCATGTAGGGGCCTAACGTGGCCACGCAATCGTCGTATTACATCTATATGTACTGTACAGCACGCATATACAACTCAACCGGACAGTTAGTATATGTCACAACGTGACAATGACTGCAAATCATCTGCTTATTGAGCATAAAGGACTTGATTTAGGATGCAGGATACAAACCTTAAAAAGAGATTTTCTCCAAACAGTAAAACATGCAATTGAACCGATATGGCTGTTAGGGACGAAATTATATAGTGACTGAAAAAATTACCACAACATGTATGTAGTGCGATATTAGACGATGTCAGTAAAGTTTCAGTCAACACAATATCGTTGGACATATATACACGCTCATGAATATATTTAGATATAAAACGGGTGGACTTTTTTACATTTTTCTACTATGATTGTTATTATGGCGGCCATTTTGAACATGGCGGCTATTTTGTGCTTGGACAAAATTATATAGAGGATATTTGTTTTCTTCAGTGTAAGATCGAATTTTATTTCATTGAGTGAACGAAAAATGTCGGATTTTCACGAGTGGCGAAGCCACTCGTGAAAATCCGACATTTTTCGTCCACGAGTTGAAATAAAATCGATCTTACACTGAAGAAAACAAATATTATATTTCTTTTATGACTATATAACGTCCCTTTTACCGATTTTTGCATTATTTAATTATTTTATGTTCCCGCTAGATACCTTCAGTTTCTATCGTAACCCGTGGGGTGCCTCAAATTCCAATTTCCTATTTCACACGCCGCATTACAAAGTAGTTACATTTTTGTGGAGGAGATTTATTACTAACAGAACTATCCCGTGTCTATAGAAGATACTAAATTATATTAATATGAAAAACTAAATACGCTTTAACATAACTTAACAATTCGTTGTGTATACTTTATGGATTTTGTACGCAAAAATACCGTCATGGCAACAGCAAAGTGCGGAATAATATGTTACATGAATATATAATCATGAATATATAATGAGGCGAGAAAACTAAAGTGCCGCCATCTTTAATTTATGTTCATTCTAACTAACGAGAATAGTGTCACAACAAGTTGTTTAACAGTGTTTTGAATATAATTTGATGCCTGCCCACATTCCCTATTCACTGTCGCTGTAGTGTATTAGTCTTTGACAAGGATCACAGGCGAGGAATGAAGTGAATAATCATATCGTGTTACGAAAACTGATGTCGCCATTGGGTCTGGATTCGTGGTATTTTGTTTGGATAGCGACTCGTTCGAAAACGTGAAGCTAACATTTCCGTTGAATGTTGGATGAACAAATCATCCTGGAGAGATGAGAGACTGGTTGGCGCCTTGATTAATAATAATATTCATTCGTAGGACATGTGTAAAGTAGGTGGGTGGGGTATGTTTTCTCAGATGTTGTATTTTAGATTCTGTTTTTTGTTGGTTACAAAGTATGTCGAAGATGTTTCTTGTTTGCACAAGTGTTCAGATGGCTGCAGTTGTTTAAATAAACTGTTAGTATTTTTTGTGTGGCTTGATATTTGTATTATTTGATTTTGTGGCTCGCCATCATCGGTCAACTTTTGGATCAGTTTTGTTCTGGCACTGAAAGGAACAATAATACAATTAATTAATTGTTAATTCTCAAGTTGCTTTTCATTATTTTTGCTCTTTGTTTAGCACTCTGTTTCAATTTGTCAAACTGAAATTACTGGTATGTGGACAACTCTCGGTGTTTTATCTTGCTTTCTGAGACAGCCTGTCAACATGTAGTTGCGAACGGTAACTTGCATTCTACTCCTGTACCATCCGTAGGCTGAGTTACGATTCCACTCATATGCCTTTTCTGCAGAATAGCGAATCGGATCTGATTCGCACTTTAGCAGTTAATTGTGACATATTGGAGATATTTTCGGAATTTCCATCTGAACAAAATATTAGCATTATAAAAGTAATACATACTAATAATTCTGAAACAAATTTTACTATTGTAGAAGGTTTAGAAAATTATTTTTGGCCTTTACAAAAAATGAACCCCATCTTAACTTTTACATGTTGGAATTTGGCTGCCGATGACTGGATCACTTGTTGATAATAGCTTAAATTTACTTTATCAGGTCACAGATCTGTGATCAGGTCAACGACATATGTACATTTAAGTACTTGAATATGTTATTTTCATAATATTAACACTCATTTCAGTTCAAAACTATAGAAAATATTTCACAATTATTTGCTAAAGTGTGAATCAGACCTGATTCGCTATTCCGCAGAGAAGGCCTTTGAGTGGAATCATAACTGTGGCTACGGACGGTACGGGAGTAGATTGCAAGTTACGGTTCGCAACTAGTCAAAATGATGTTTATTTACTTATTGCTCTCTGAAAATATTTAAAGTTCACGATATATTTGGCGGTTATTTTCACCACTAGCATTCAAAGAGTTAAATTTGACATGCTTTTCTCTGACTACTGTAGTATAGAGATTTAGGATAAATGACAGAATTCTGAAAAATATTTCAGTGTCGCTCTGGTGGATTACACAGAAAATGTCAACGTTGTCGTACAGGTTGCAAATGTCCGTTCTTTGGGCGACTGTTCTTTTGAATATAAAGTAGAACAGTTGTGTCGCAAGCATAGATACAAGCACCTGATTCAGCACGGATAAGTTCAAGATCAAGAATGAAGATTAACAATTCTAATGGAATTCCATGGATTACACAGAAAATGTCAACATTGTCGTACAGGTTGCAAATGTCTGTTCTTGGGGCGACTGTTCTTTTGAATATAAAGTAGAACAGTTATGTTACAAACATAGATACAAGCTCCTGATTCATCACAGAGAATTTCAAGATCAAGAATGAAGATTGCTGGATATTTTAAGATATTCATCATGTTTTATTTGTTATTTTGACTACCATTACTCTTTTTTTACTAACCATGATAAATGTACGGCAATGGTGTTATTTGAGGGTCCTCATGTTTAATTCGTATCTATTTCCGAAAGCAAATTGTCCAGTTCCGCGATTTCCTCCTTCCTCTTTCGGTAGCAGATAACAAATGTTGCTCGGTGCGCGCATCCAGCAAGGGAGCTAATCGCAGGTGAGCAAGGGACATAATCATGCAACTACTAAAATTCCCCAGTTGGGCGGAGCCTAAGAAAGTAGTTCGGCAAAACCGTGACTTTTCGAAATCGATATTTCACGGGCTCATCTGTTATTTCACGGGTGTAAGATAGATTTCGATTTCACGGGTAAAACACGGTAATTCATGGATAGTCATAAAATAAATCCTATTTATTTAATGTTTAGACTATCTACTTAAAAATAAAAAATACAATTTAACAAACAAATGACACGGGATATTCTTTTTAAAGATAATGTAGCCTCCATTATAATGCCCGTCTTAAAATATAAAACAGGTTCAAAATGATTATTATTTGTGGACCTTTTTACATTTTACTGTTATGATTGTTATAATGGCGACCATTTTGAATATGGTGGCTTCTTTGTGCTTGGACAAAATTCTATCCTATTTATTTAATGCTTAGACTATCTAAATACAAGATCAAAATAGAATTTGCATTTAACAAACAAATGACACGGGACTCTTTTTAAAGAAAATGTAGCCTCCATCATAATACCCGTCATGTGGAACAACCCGCCAATTCCAAAATGTACATATCTTAGCAACAGCGTCAGCATATATGATGCGATCATTTAAAGATTGTTAGGGACAATTATGTGTGGCTATTCTTATTACGTTAGACTTTCAGAATGATTTCGTAGAGCTTTACTGTATAACTGTTCGTGAACGTCTTAAGATGTATACCATGTATATAAAAAGCCTTACCGAAGTTTCAAAATCCAGAGTAGTTTTCCTTATTTATGGCTGGAAGAGAGTTGCATATGGTGTTGAATATATACCACAGAATATATTCAAAATTCAAAATGGCCATACTAAGTATATGTTGTACGAATAAAGAAAAGAAACAACACATTCATTATCATTCGTCCTGTATGCTGATGTTATATGGGATAACTGCACACGGTACGAAGAACAAGATTTGGAAAAAATACAAATCGAAGCAGCTCGTATTGTAACTGGAGCCACTAAACTTGTATCATTTGAATCTCTATATCACGAAATAGGTTGGGAAACATTAAAATCCAGACGAAAGAAACACAAACTTGTACTCTTCTATGAAATGTGTAACCGTCTCTCACCTCCCTATTTGTCATCTCTTGTCCCAGCAAACGTAGGTGAAACTGTTGACTATAATCTAAGAAACTCGCAGAACACATCCACACTGGCTTGTAAGACTCAGTTGTATCTAAACTCATTTCTACCATCTACAATACAAGACTGGAACCAACTCTCATCGCCAATTCGTAACTCCACTTCCCTGAGAATCTTCAAGAATCACATTAATCAGATATTAGAAAACCACCCAACAATTACTATTATGGTAAGCGCGAAGCACAAATTTACCACACACGCATTCATACACATTGTAGCAATCTAAACTAACACTTATTCTCGAAGAACATAATAGATAATCCACGCTGCAGATGTGGGGCGATTGAACACTTTGTCCTACACTGTCCCATATATATGGACCGACGACTTCACATGAACACCAGTTTATTACAGTTCGATATTCCCAGAGACGACTTACGTGTTCTTCTATATGATAGTCCATCAGCTGATGACGAAACTAATATGTCGATCTTCAAGTCCGTTCATGAATACATTATCCGGTCGAAATGGTATGAGTATCGGTAGCTACACATAGTCTCTTTCTCACCCGATTGATCACCTAACTTGTATATTCTTCGGAACGCCATTATTAAAGAATACATCACAATCATAAGTGGACTATCCAGTCAGCTGAGTTGGACGGGCAAACTACCTTGTATTCATATTTCTACTTGTATTTGTCTTTCTTTCTTTTTTTATATTATAACTATTATTTTTTATACCTCCTACTTCTCTTTCTTATTTGTTTTGTCTTCTCCAAATCAGTTTAAACAATGTCCAAAATTTGTTCTGCTTTGCTTTGCACAATCATACAATTATTTATATGCGTTTTGTCACGACAACAACATAAATGTACTGATAACAAAAGGAGACAGTGTTATAAGCTCTCGAGCTTTCTTCTGAATCCTTTTCACATTTTCAATTATTGTAACGTGTACTACATTTGTAAATATGATACTGTATGTGTCAAAATGTGAATAAAATATTGTTTAAACTAAACTTCAGTATAATAACAAATAATAAAGTTATCCTTATATTGAACATTTCTCCCTCAAAGTGTACTTGGCAAGAAAAGTATACTTTGCAATTTTTGTGAAATCGGCTACATATATAAACTATATCGGATCAATTAAGCCAACCATACGAAGACATTTAATAATATACAAACATATAAAGCTACCGACAGTACCGATAGGACAAGTCCCAGCGGCATCCACGGATCCTGAGCTGCAGGCGCACACATTGCCCTGGCACATCGTACCGCTTAGTTGACTCTGGCAGTCGTGATCCTCAGAGCAGATCTGTCCAACAACTGAAAAATGCGCAATTATGGCTGTGAAAGGATAAATGGAGCTTATTGGAGTAATTTCCAGGATAGTTCCTGATTGAATAGCCCACTCCTGTAGCATGATAACGATCTATAAGTATTGCTTGTTAGAAGCACAACATGTATTTCATTAATGGAATAGCGAACAGTGCATATCCTGATCAGGCTGTGCGTATGCACAGGCTGAGCTGGATCTACACTGGTCGGAACACCCATAAGCCCCATTGTTCCAGTCACAGCCACAATTAGTATTACAATTGAAATTGTTGTGTTAGTGTATACTAGTATTTTATATATTAAATGTAACATTATTGTAGAAATGTCCCTTCGGAATGCGAGTTTTAAGATGCATGCATATCATTGCAGTGCACTGCATGTACCAAACCACTATATCTCATCACGGACATTAAATTAGAAACTACCTCATTTGTCATTTGCTGCAAATCAAATACAAAATACACATTGACGCCAACGTTCAGTGGTCTTGTTTTAAGTCAGTTTCCAAATAATACTTGACGTTGCACTGACATTTTGCTTGCAACGTGTAATGTCAGTGTCATCTCCGTGTGATGTTTATGTCTCTTGTTAGTGTGTATACGTTTACACAATATAACTGTTGTAGCACGCATGTTACGTCTGCAGTAATATAATATGGCTACAAAATCACGAATTAGCATGGTCAATGTAGTACCGAATATAGTAACATTTGAGTAGCTATAAAGGGTGCAAGGGGTGGGCAGCGGCTAAAATATGTTAAGGTGTTTGTAGTTTCCGTTAATTTACACATTTCCTGAGGGAACTAACTAGACTAAATGTGAACTCAATATTTGTTCCGGCAAAGGATTCTCCCGCAACCCATTTTCAAATTCGATCCGCAATTCGCAACCCCTCGCCGTGAACCTGGCTACGCCACTAAGTAATCACATTGAATAAATATATCATGGAGCACAAACGTCGATAAGGTGACACAATTTGTAAATTGGTGTGTCAATGCGTTACACTTGCGCAAATTATCTACATATATAACTACATCATGTAAATGGCACAATGATTTCACTGAGCTGGAATACAATGTACATGTACTACATAGCACATCCCATTGAATTGTGATGATCTAAGACTCAATGTAGACAGTTTAGAGCTATATAAGATATTACTTAATCAAACGTGACACTGTATTATACGTGACAATAGGTCACCAGCAGACACAATCCAACAAATGATCCTTCCGATCATTGAAAATAGAACAACGATAAGTCAATCGATCCATGATAATCTCCGTCCACGACTACAAGGAAAAGGTGTACACAGCAAGTGCGGTTTTAGACACGCCATGGGAGTTTGTACAGTAGGACATCTGCGTAATGTCATTACATGCGTCAAGTATTGTACATTTTGTAAACGTTTTCATGAAATTACGCAGATTTTCGAAGGTACAAAATCACATACATACATACAGTGTTTAGAGACCGGATATATGCATAAGCTTATATAAACTTCGTCAGTTTCTTCGGCCCATTTCGTAGTGTTTTCCCTTAATTGATATGCAACGTTGTTCATGATCATATTTTATTCATAAGTAGATGTACATACAATCAAATGCAATCGAGATTCCGGGTCCATTTAAAGCTAGGTTGACTGAAGCAGTGTGGGTAAAGTGTCTTGCTCAAGGACACAACGCACGCCTCCGGTGAGGCTCGAACCCACGACCATAAAATCAGCAGTCCGACGCCTCAGACCGCTCGACCACACGCTCCACATGGCGTGCCTCATTTGTGTCACAGACTGTCACATATCACGGTTTAGCGAAACACAATGAAAACATCGGCACAATTACTAGGAAAATACTCATTAGGCATCATGTGCATGACAGTCGAACTGCTAGTCCTGCTCATAGGATCGGGAAAACCACACGTCATGATACATGTGTAACAAATTGTATGGAATGAAGTTTGAAAGTAAAAACATATATACATTGATAGATATAAATAAAACAAAAAAAACGCAGATTCGGAAATGTTCGGATAAGTTATGTCAGTAAATATTAAATACAACAGGCGAGTTTATACATTTTAGCGCATCAAATACACACGCACCCTATGCTAAGAAGGTCTAACATTATGGTTTTATCTTTTCTTTTTATTATGAATGTTTATTTATATTTTAACGCCACACCGGTAATGCTACAAGTATATCGTTGCACAGTTGAGATGTCACATACATGAATTGATAATATGAGAATACTGAAATATTATGGTAAGTGTGTCATCTTCCTACTCACCAAACTGGTCACACTCGGCTTTAGCAAATCCAGTAAGCAAAATATGACATACCTCCGCAGGTTACTACTGTTGCCGTGTTGCAAATTCCAAGTGTGGTATCGAACGCTGTCCCAGCTGGACAGGCCATGCCTTGCCAGAAGTACGTGGTACTGTTCGTGTCGTCGGTCGACCCGGGACTACACTGGCAGTGGCCGCGACAACCGCTAGATGCCTTGATCACGTTCAGCGTGTCGACACTACAGTCAATCGCTAGTAACATACACAGCAATAAGGGAATCACACATTCAATTCAATATACCCGACGATATGGAAGGGTACAGAGAAGAAACTACAGAAGATAAATGGTATTTTAATATAGTGTATATAGGAACTTTACGACAGATAAGTGTCAATTGTGCTTATTACATTTTACGACGGTGCAATTCTTGAAGTATGGATATAATATTTATTTCAGTGATAAGGACATACTTCATAATAAGTAGTGTTCGTTTCGTTGTGTGTATCTTTCAATCACATATGCTCCTTTAGCATGATCTTAATCTCAATCTTCAATGAATCTTGAAAGCTAATTAAATAATAACAAGGGCATAGGTATCATTAAGATAATCCCCTCACGGGCAACCTTGATAATAAATAAAAAATAGCAGTTTTGCTACACACAAGGTGAACGTACGTCCTCAGTGACCGTGACTTTGTGTGGTCGTACGTGGATCGTATTTAAAGCAAAACACCATCCCTAGATACACATTGTGATCAAATAGTACTCAAATTGGCTGTTCATAAGTTATGGAAATATGAAAGGTGTTGCTAACGCACTCACGTACGTACGGACGCACGTACGCACGTACGTACATGGACTAACGCTATATCCCCTCTTGGCTATTGACGAGGGGATAATACTTATAGGTTATTCGATTTGTATGTATAAGATATTGTTAACATATTATATTTTTAAACAATTAAATGCGAGCGCAGCATTTAGTTCCTGAAACATCAAATAACATACTTATAGTTCAGCCTAGTGTACAATGCACTGTCCCATCCGAGTATTTATTTTCCATTTCATGTCGAACAGTAAATCAATAAAACTGTTATGCATAACTTATTGGGGTTAAACGTTGCCATACTGTGAAATAAGCTGAGCACAATGCTGCCTATCTTGAGTTCCGCAGCGTGCGATATTGCGCGACTATAGGAGCGCATATCAACATACAAATCAAGTAACATTCTTATTATATACGTGCACATGCATCTCACAAGTATACACATATATATAGTGGTGATTTAGATAATAAGTCGTCTTACGTGTACTTGGACATACGATATCGTCATCGGTAGTCGTATCTGAAATGGACAGAGATGATTTTACATGAGAGATGATTTAATATCGTATTATTGAACGAGTTTACTGATTTTATAAGAATAATTATAAGAAACGAGGCTATGTCGCGTTAATATGAAATTAATCATCGAGTTTGATAAGTACCATATTAAATCATCATGAACGTTAGATTCTATTTATTACATAATTGCACGAGCATACACTGACGTGCACTGGTTACAAAGCCTTTTTTCATTAAGTAGGTAATGTGCATATGTCTTACACTATTGTATTATGACTTTTATTACACTGGGTTATTATGCTGTAAAAGCCTATTTTATACAATAAAAACGCAACTTGATGTCGACAGGCATGCATATTCATAACTATATTTTGCCTAGAAACGTTGAACAGAAATTAAATTGTTTATCAGTACGTTACGCTCTTAATCATGTTAATACATACATACATACACACACACACACACACACACACACACACACACACGCACACACACACATACTACTACACTTACATACATACTACTACATACATATACATAATACATACATACATACATACAGTGTTTAGAGACCGGATATAAGCATAAGCTTATATAAACTTCGTAGAGTGTCTTCGGCCTATTTCGTAGTGCTTTCCCTTAATTGATATGCAACGTTGTGCATGATCATATTTTATTTATAAGTAGATGTACATACAATCAAATACAATCGAGATTCCCGGTAATTAGCCGTACCCATTTACAACTGGGTGGACTGAAGCAGTGTGGATAAAGTGTCTTGCTCAAGGAAACAACGCACGCCTCCGATGAGGCTCGAACCCGCGACCGTAAGATCAGCCGTCCGACGCCTCAGATCGCTCGACCACACGCTCCACATGGCGTGCCTCATTTGTGTCACAGACTGTGACACGGTTTAGCGAAACACAATGAAAACATCGGCACAATTACTAGGAAAATACTCATTAGGCATCATGTGCATTACTGTCGAACTGCTAGTTCTGCTCAACAGCCACATAGGATCGGGAAAACCACACGTCATGATACATGTGTAACAAATGGTATTGAATGAAGTTTGAAAGTAAAAAAATATATACATTGATAGATATAAATAAAACGAAACAAAAGAAGATTCGGAAATGTTCAGATAAGTTATGTCAGTAAATGTTAAATACAACAGGCGAGTTTATACATTTTAGCGCATCAAATGCACACGCACCCTATGCTAAGAGGTATAACATTATAGTTTTATCTTTTCTTTTTATTATGAATGTTTATTTATATTTTAACGCCACACCGGTAATGCTACAAGTATATCGTTGCACAGTTGAGATGTCACATACATGAATTGATAATATGAGAATGCTGAAATATTATGGTAAGTTTGTCATCTTCCTGCTCACCAAACTGGTCACACTCGGCTTTAGCAAATCCAGTAAGCAACATATGGCATACCTCCGCAGGTTACTACTGTTGCCATGTTGCAAATTCCAAGTGTGGTATCGAACGCTGTCCCAGCTGGACAAGCCATGCCTTGCCAGAAGTACGTGGGAGTGTTGGTGTCGTCGGTCGACCCGGGACTACACTGGCAGTAGCCGCGACAACCGCTAGATGCCTTGATCACGTTCAGCGTGTCGACACTACAGTCAATCGCTAGCAACATACACAGCAATAAGGGAATCATACATTCAATTTAATATACCCAACGATATGGAAGGGTACAGAGAAGAAACTGCAGAAGATAAATGGTATTTTAATATAGTGTATATACGAACTTTACAACAGATAAGTGTCAATTCTGCTTATTACATTTTTCGACGGTGCAATTCTTGAAGTATGGATCTAATATTTATTTCAGTGATAAGGACATACTTCATAATAATTAGTGTTCGTTTCAAAGATATATTCTTATAGTTACGTAATGTTTCATTGTAAAATATGCGATTTATAGTATGAAATGGTTTTAGCGCTGCTGTGGCATAGGCTGTGGCGAATATGTCATTATCAAGTACATTGTATTACATTGTAACCCTTTTGTATTGTGTGTATCTTTCAATCACATATTCTCCTTTAGCATGATCTTAATCTCAATCTTCAATGAATCTTGAAAGCTAATTAAATAATAACAAGGGCATAGGTATCATTAAGATAATCCCCTCACGGGCAACCTTGATAATAAATAAAAAATAGCAGTTTTGCTACACACAAGGTGAACGTACGTCCTCACTGACCTAGACTTTGTGTGGTCTGACGAGGATCGTATGTAAAGCAAAACACCATTCCTAGGCACTAATTGTGACCAAATAGTATTCAAATCGGCGGTTCATAAATTATTGAAATATGAAAGGTGTTGCTAAGGCACTCACGTACGTACGGACGCACGTATGCACGTACGCACGTACGTACATGGACTAACGCTATATCCCCTCTTGGCTATTGACGAGGGGATAATACGTAAAGGTTATTCGATTTGTATGTATAAGATATTGTTAACATATTAGATTTTTAAAAGATTAAATGCGAGGGAGCGCTAGCGAGCGCAGCATTTAGTTCCTCAAAAATCCAATAACATACTTATAGTTCAGCCTAGTGTACAACGCACTGTCCCATCCGAGTATGTATTTTTCATTTCATGTCGAGCAGTACATCAATAAAGCTGTTATGCATAACTTATTGGGGTTAAACGTTGCCATACTGTGAAATAAGCTGAGCACAATGCTGCCTATCTTGAGTTCCGCAGCGTGCGATTTTGCGCGACTTTAGGAGCGCATATCCACATACAAATCAAGTAACATTCTTATTATATAAGTGCACATGCATCTCACAAATATACATATATATATATATATATATATATATATATATAGTGGTGATTTAGATAATAAGTCGTCTTACGTGTACTTGGACATACGATATCGTCATCGGTAGTCGTATCTGAAATGGACAGAGATGATCTTACACAAGAGATGATTTAATATCGTATTATTTAACGCGTTTACTGATTTTATAAGAATAATTATAAGAAACGAGGCTATGTCGCGTTAATATGAAATTAATCATCGAGTTTAATAAGTACCATATTAAATCATCATGAACGTTAGATTCTATTTATTACATAATTACACCAGCATACACTGACGTGCACTGGTTACAAAGCCTTCTTTTCATTAAGTAGGTAATGTGCATACAGTAGCGCTTTTCTGCAGGTCAACTATACGAACTATACCAATACTATACGTACATGTATACTATACCAATACGATATGTTTTCTATACGATATGCATATAGTATAAACGTACGGTATATTTGTACCGTACATACCAACCAATATCGTATAGATTTACCATTCAAATCGTACTTTTATACGATCTTTATACATGTGTATAATTCTGGTACGTTTGTATCGTACAAACATACCAGATTATGGTATATTCATACCATATCCGTACGGATATATCGTATATGCGAACGGATATCGTACGTTAGTATAATATTCGTATAGTACGTTTGTACTATACGATGATACGGTACAAACATACCAATATTATATGATCATACGATATGCTCATTAAATATACCAATACTATACGATTACGATATGTATACGATAATAGTATATACAAATAGGTAAGGAGCAGAAAAGCGCTACTGTATGTATTACACTATTGTATGATGACTTTTATTACACTGGGTTATCATGCTGTAAATGCCCATTTTATACAATAAAAACGCAACTTGATGTCGACAGGCATGCATATTCATAACTATATTTTACCTAGAAATGTTGAACAGAAATTAAATTGCTAATCAGTACGTTATGCTCTTAATACTAACGTTTCCATCATATGTATCACGGTAGGTAATAGTGTAGACCGGCTATATATATATAGTGTATTGGATATTACATGAGAAAATATACATATGTGTACATGTATCAGCAATATTTTCTGTATATGATACAGTAATCTTGAAATCCGGTCACACATTATCATGTTTGTATCACTAAAATATCAAAGTAAATGTGATTAATTCCCACAATTGTCTTGATGGTGTTAATATAACTTTATACACCCTTCTACATCATTTCTATATTATTTTAAACATATTTGAAAAACAAAGTTTATATTAGTGATGCAAAGAAATGTGTTAAGAGGTGCATGACTACACTAGAAGGGCATGTATATCCTAGTGCAGCAAGGAAAGTTAGCACCAACAGGATACATATGTGTCAAGTATTGCAGTGTAGAGATAGTTTGCCAGTTTCCAAGTGTGAACTACATATTGATAGTGTAAAGCATTAAAAAACACAAAAACAGTCATGCAGCACGATAAACCAATTGATAATGATCACATTTATATAGTATATCGTTTCCAGGTTTTGTCATTGATCAATGAGTATAGAAAATGCTCAATGTCTGTTCATATGGAGTCATTTAGATGGATAGGCTGAGACCCGATCTCGACCAATCATGTTGTATAATTGCGAACTGACAGTTCGTGTATCTGCTCTGAACATTCTATATTTACGTTCATTGACCGATGTTAACCGATTTGGTACTGTAGGCTATACTATATAAACAATTGAAACGTGTATTCAATATGCCAGTTTGATACTGCATCCAATGCCTATTAGGATGAACAATAGTCAGTATTTAATAATTTCTAGTTTGATTTAGCATGCATACTGTAGTCACAGTGTCCAATTTTGCCAGAGGAATATATATGTTAGGGTCGATGTCCTTTCTGGTGAGCGGGTGTACAGTCTTCAATTACTAAACCATTTACCTGTGATACGAAGTTATGTACACAGATAATTCCATTAATGGAAATACATATACTATTGTAATCTGCAAATATACACATGCGTTTATTTGGTAAATGTATTTTCATCTCTACACATGTTGCAGAGGCACATGGCTAATTAACAGGAGCAGATATGAAGGGAATGCATGGCCCAGAGAATAAGACACCTGATAATATATTCACGCATATAAAAACCACACATATACTCATTGCACGTGATGGAAAGTCATTACAAAATTAAAGATGCTCTAAGCGAGGTTTATGGAGAAAAGACATATCAACTGTCGAAACGTATATCTTGTACAAACTGAAGTGTGCAAAACATGGACTGAACCTTGCATCGTTAATTACATATCAACATATTTTTCATAATTAGCACAACTATTCATTTCACAAACCATGATAGATGTTGATAGAGAAATGCGACAAAATCATTTGCAATCGAAGTAAAAGACTTGCAAAGAAAAAGATAAACAGGACTGACCACATTTTATGTGAACAATGAAATATAGGAAATAAACAGCAGACATCAAAAACGTTGTTCTGTACTCACAGAACAACAACACAGGAATCAGCATATCTTAACTGGTTTGATAAATGCAGTGACAATTTCAACACATACTGGTACAATTTAACACAAGTTCTTTATGTCATACACACATGGATTGTGATTCAATGCATGCTACAAAAGGACCTGCCACTCTATACAAAATCATTTAATGCATCACCATTTTATGAGGCGTTGTCAACACGTATACTCGTACAATGTTACGAGGCCCAGATCTACTGAAGGAGGATATGTTCTCACATTAATATTCTATGTAGATCAGTGTATGTAATGTATACTAAAATGATTGTGTTTGATCCTGAAGTCATACAATGTATTTGAGCATTGATCAATTTCAAACTTAACATGATTGTATTGAGTAATAAATATATTTACTCACGACAGTGTACATTTTACACTGTTTTCACAAACACTCATCCTGATCAGCAACTGAGTACGTCTGCATCTTAGTCAGTAAATGAACTATACTGATTTGTATAACTGATTAACATAAAGGTAATGCAGTCATTTATACCATTTCGATAACTGTTCTGCATAATAAACACACAAGAAGACACGTTACTATCATATATCGTATGAATACATATCGCATAAATGTGTTGTTGCTATTGCGTATTTAAGTACATTCATGTACTGTAATATATCCATGACTTGTAATAGCCATGCACTGTTCTTTTGAAGTATATGGTAGTGTTGCTATTATGCGCGCTTTCAAATAACTTGCGTGTATAGTTTTAATATCATACTATTCTGTGGTATGGGTACAATACATATAACACCAAACAAAAATGTGAAGCTGATTGCAAACCTATTATATGTTCAATATATGGTATGAATTAAATGAAATATTGGTCAGATCTTCACACATAGTCATAAGCTTAGGCCCATTAATTCCAAAATTACATATATATGTACTTCATAGCAAACATAGAAAACAAACCGTACAGTTAATACGTGTCACAACGTGATATCAACAGCAAATCATCTGCTTATTATACATAAAGGACTTGATTTATGATGCACGTTAAAAATCTTAAACTTATGGCTGTCAGGGACGAAATTATATAGTTAGTGGCCAGATTACCGCAGTATGTATCTTGTGCGATATTAGACGATGTCAGTAATGTTTCAGTCAACACAATAGTGTTGGACATATACACAAGCTCATGAATGTATTTAGATATAAAACAGTTCAATTTCATAGTGGTAAAATATAAAACGCCCCATGTTGTCATAATATGACTCTTGTATTAATACCAATGACTATTATGAATACTAAATGCACCACACACTATCTTAAACTATAAAACATGTTCAAAATGAATGTTATTTGTGGGCTGTTTTACATTTTACTATTATGATTGTTATTATTGTGGTCATTTTGAATATGGCGGCTATTTTGTGCTTGGAAAAGATTGCATCCTATTTCTGTAATGCTAAGACTATCTAAATGCAAAATCAAGATATAATTTGCTTTTGACAAACAAATGACACGGGATATTCTTTTTAAAGACAATGTAGCCTCTAGTATAATGCCCGTCATGCGGAACAACCCGCCCATAACAAAATGTACATTTTTAGCAACAACGGCAACAAATATGATGCGATAATTTAAAGATTGTTCGGGAAAATTAGGTGTGGCTATTCTCATTACGTTAGACTTTCAGCATGATTTCGTAGAGTTTTACTGTAAAACAGTTCGTGAACGTCATAAGATGTATACCATGAATGGTATTGATATAAAAAAAAACTTACCGAACATTCAAAATCACGAGTAGTCTTCCTTATTTATGGCTGAAGAGAGTTGCAGATGGTGTTGAATAGATACCACTGAGTATATTCAAAATTCCATTTGGTCATACTACGTACATGTTGTACGAATACAGAAAAGAAACAACACAATGTTGATACCTGCGATACGATTGCCTGCGCTAAAGACGCTGCGTTATCAATGTACAAGAACGTTACCTAAGACACATTCTCCCTCAGCATTTAGTTGGAAGCCGCCGCTGCACATGATTGTTATTATGGCGGCCATTTTGAACATGGTAGCTATTTTGTGCTTGGACAAAATTACTTCTTATTTATTTAATGCTTAGACTATTTACATAAAAAATCAAGATAAAATTTGCATTTAACAAACAAATGACACGGGATATTCTTTTTAAAGGCAATGTAGCCTCCATTATAATGCCCGTCTTAAAATATAAAACAGGTTCAAAATTATTATTATTTGTGGACCTTTTTACATTTTACTGTTTTGATTGTTATTATTGCGGCAATTTTGAATATGGTGGCTATTTTGTGCTTGGACAAAATTCCATCCTATTTATTTAATGCTTAGACTATCTAAATACAAGATCAAAATAGAATTTGCATTTAACAAACAAATAACACGGGATTCTTTTTAAAGACAATGTAGCCCCCATTATGATACCCGTCATGCGGAACAACCCGCCAATTCCAAAATGTACATATCTTAGCAACAGCGTCAGCATATATGATGCGATAATTTAAAGATTGTTAGGGACAATTATGTGTGGCTATCCTTATTACGTTAGACTTTCAGAATTAGTTCGTAGAGTTTTACTGTATAACTGTTCGTGAACGTCTTAAGATGTATACCATGTATATAAAAAGCCTTACCGAAGTTTCAAAATCCGCAGTAGATTTTCTTATTTATGGCTGGAAGAGAGTTGCATATGGTGTTGAATATATACCACTGAGTATATTCAAAATTCAAAATGGCCTTACTATGTACATGTTGTACGAATAAAGAAAAGAAACAACACATTGTAGATTCCTGCGACACGATTACCTGCCTTTAAGACGCTGCGTTATAAATGTACAATAACGTTACGTATGACACATTCTCCCTCAGCATCTAGTTGGATGCCATCGCTGCACGTGCAAATGTATGGGGTGCCGTTTTCGACTTTAATAGCACTTCGTGATATCATCACTTCAAATACATGATATCAACTATTCGAATGGATGATATCACCTATTTGAAGTGATGATATCACCTATTCCAATTGGTGATATCACCTATTCGACACTGAAATGGTGATATCATGCATTCGAACTGGTGATATCATCACTTCAAATGGATGATATCACCTATTCGAATGGATGATATCACCTATTTGAATGGGTGATATCACATATTTGATTTGAAGTGATGATATCATCCATTCGAATAAGTGATATCCTCACTTCAAATACATGATATCACCTATTCGAATGGATGATATCACCTATTTGAATGGATGATATCACCTATTTGATTTGAAGTGATGATATTATCAATTCGAATGCATGATATCATCACTTCAAATACATATTATCACCTATTCGAATGGATGATATCACCTATTCGAATGGATGATATCACCTATTTGATTTGAAGTGATGATATCATGCATTTGAAGTGATGATATCACCCATTCGAATACATGATATCATCCATTCCGCACAAACTGGTGATATCACCAATTTGAATGCGTGATATCATGTATTCAGGACGAATAGGTGATATCATCCTTTCGAATAGATGATATCACCCATTCGTTTAAATGAAAAAAGAGAAAATGATTACTCCCTGTGTACAGTAGTCTCGCAGAAACAGGACATCCAGTCAAACATTTAAGCACGCGACTTTACTGCGGGATTATTATTGTTTTGTTCACAATTAAATATCTTATTTTAGAATAATTTCATAATATAATTATAATATTAACACGTTTGCATGCTTACTATTTTTGTTAGCATATTTAACAAGTGTTTTTAACGTTAGTATTATTTTCTCTTTTTTTTCGCAGGGAGAAATCCTTCATTTTGAAACATAATGAATCTTCCGAAAGAATGATATCACCTATTCCAAAGGATGATATCACCTATTCATTCTGAATACATGATATCACGCATTCGATTTGGTGATATCACCCGTTTGTGCTGAATGGATGACATCATGTATTCGAATGGGTGATATCACCTATTAAAATGCATGATATCATCACTTCAAGTCAAATAGGTGATATCATCCATTGGAATAGGTGATACCATCCATTCGAATAGGTGATATCATGTATTTGAAGTGATGATATCACCTATTCGAATGGATGATATCATCACTTCAAATCAGATAGGTGATATCACCCATTCAAACAGGTGATATCATCCATTCGAATAGGTGATATCATGTATTTGAAGTGATGATATCATCAATTCGAATGCATGATATCATCACTTCAAATTAAATACGTGATATCATCCTTTCGAATAGGTGATATCATCCATTTGATTAGGTGATAACATCCATTTGAATTGATGGTATCACAAAGTGCTATTAAAGTCCAAAACGGCGCCCCATACAAATGTTGCTCGTACATATCATGTCGGGGGCCTAACGTGGCCACACAATCGTTGTGAGACTCGCATAGGTTCAGACATTACATTGCCCTCGACATACATCGTATGCCAGGGCTATAATCAGTATCCTATTTCAAAAACATTGCAAGGTATACTTTTCTAGCAAAGAATACTTTGAGGGAGTAATCATTTAATGTTCCCGAAATGCATTATTTCATATAGAACTAACGACTGCATATATTTTATGATTACAAAAATGCAGAATTATTATACTGAATGTATTACATTACCAGAGCCAAAATGACTGTGGTAACGTAATAACTTCAGTATAATAACAAATAATAATGTTATCCTTATATTGAACATTTCTCGCTGAAAGTGTACTTAGCAAGAAAAGTATACTGTGCAATATTTGTGAAATTTGCTACATATATAAACTATATGGGATCAATTCAGCCAACCATACGAAGACATTTAATAATATGCAAACATATAAAGCTACCAACAGTACCGGTAGGACAAGTCCCAGCGGCATCCACGGATCCTGAGCTGCAGGCGCACGCATTGCCCTGGCACATCGTACCGCTTAGTTGACTCTGGCAGTCTTGATCCTCAGAGCAGATCTGTCCAACAACTGATAAGTGCGCAATTATAAGTCAATTGTGGCTGTGACTGGATAAATGGAGATTATTGGAGTAATGTCCAGTGTAGTTCCTGATTGAATAGCCCACTCCTGTAGCATGATAACGATCTATATTGCTTGTTAGAAGCACAACATGTATTTCATTACTGGAATAGCGGACAGTGCAGATCCTGATCAGGCTGTACGGATGCACAGGCTGAGCTGGATCTACACTGGTCGGAACACCCATAAGCCCCATTTTTCCAGTCACAGCCACAATTAGTATTACAATTGAAATTGTTGTGTTAGTGTATACTAGTATTTTATATATTAAATGTAAAATTATTGTAGAAATGTCCCTTCGGAATGTGAGTTTTAAGATGCATGCATATCATTGCAGTACACTGCATGTACCAAACCACTATATCTCATCACGTACATTAAATTATAAACTACCTCATTTGTCATTTGCTGCAAATAAAATACAAAATACACATTGACGCCAACGTTCAATAGTCTTGTTTTAATTCAGTTTCCAAATAATACTTGACGTTGCACTGACATTTTGCTTGCAACGTGTAATGTCAGTGTCATCTCCGTGTGATGTTTATGTCTCTAGTTAGTGTGTATACGTTTACACAATATAACTGTTGTAGCACGCATGTCACGTCTGAAGTAATATAATATTGCTACAAAATCACGAATTATCATGGTCAATGTAGTACCGAATATAGTAACATTTGTGTAGCTATAAAGGGTGCAAGGGGTGGGCAGCGCCTAAAATATGTTAAGGTGTTTGTAGTTTCCGTTAATTTACACATTTCCTGAGGGAACTAACTAGACTAAATGTGAATTCAATATGTGTTCCGGCAAAGGATTCTCCCGCAACCCATTTTCAAATTCGATCCGCAATTCGCAACCCCTCGTCGTGAACCTGGCTACGCCACTAAGTAATCACATTGAATAAATATATCATGGAGCACAAACGTCGATACGGTGACAAAATTTGTAAATGGGTGTGTCAATGCGTTACACTTGCGCAAATTATCTGCATATATAACTACATCATGTAAATGGCACAATGATTTCTCTGAGCTGGAATACATGTACTACATAGCACATCCCATTGAATTGTGGTGATCTAAGACTCAATGTAGACAGCTTAGAGTATATAAGATATTACTTAATCAAACGTGACACTGTATTATACGTGACAATAGGTCACGAGCAGACACAATCCCACAAATGATCCTTTCGATCAGTGAAAATAGAACAACGATAAGTCAATCGATCCATGAGAATCCCCGTCCACGACTACAAGGAAAAGGTGTACACTGCAAGTGCGGTTTTAGACAAGCCATGGGATTTTGTACCGTTGGACATCTGTGTAATGTCATTACATGCGTCAAGTATTGTACATTTTGTAAACGTTTTCATGAAGATACGCAGATTTTCGAAGGTACAAACTCACATGGCGTGCCTCATTTGTGTCACAGACTGTGCCGCGTTATCACGGTTTAGCGAAACACAATGAAAACATCGGCACAATTACTAGGAAAATACTCATTAGGCATCATGTGCATGACTGTCGAACTGCTAGTCCGGCTCAACAGCCACATAGGATCGGGAAAACCAAACCTCATGATACATGTGTAACAAATGGTATTGAATGAAGTTTGAAAGAAATTAAATATATACATTGATAGATATAAATAAAACAAAAAAAACGCAGATTCGGAAATGTTCGAATAAGTTATGTCAGTAAATGTTAAATATAACAGGCGAGTTTATACATTTTAGCGCAACAAATACACACGCACCCTATGTTAAGAGGTCTAACATTATCGTTTGATATTTTCTTTTTATTATGAATGTTTATTTATATTTTAACGCCACACCGGTAATGCTACAAGTATATCGTTGCACAGTTGAGATGCCACATACATGAATTGATAATATGAGAATGCTGAAATATTATGGTAAGTTTGTCATCTTCCTACTCACAAAACTGGTCACAATCGGCTTTAGCAAATCCAATAAGCAAAATATGACATACCTCCGCAGGTTACTACTGTTGCCGTGTTGCAAATTTCAAGTGTGGTATCGAACGCTGTCCCAGCTGGACAGGCCATGCCTTGCCAGAAGTACGTGGGAGTGTTGGTGTCGTCGGTCGACCCGGGACTACACTGGCAGTAGCCGCGACAACCGCTAGATGCCTTGATCACGTTCAGCGTTTCGACACTACAGGCAATCGCTAGCAACATACACAGCAACAAGGGAATCACACATTCAATTCAATAGACCCGACGATATGGAAGGGTACAGAGAAGAAACTGCTGAAGATAAATGGTATTTCAATATAGTGTATATACGAACTTTACAGACAGATAAGTGTCAATTCTGCTTATTACATTTTTCGACCGTGCAATTCTTGAATATGGGTCTAATATTTATTTCAGTGATAAGGACATACTTCATAATAATTAGTGTTCGTTTCAAAGATATATTCTTATAGTTACGTCATGTTTCATTGTAAAATATCACATTATCTTTGGTACAGACCATAAATATGCGATTTATAGTATGAAATGGTTTTAGCGCTGCTGTGGCATAGGCTGTGGCGAATATGTCATTATCAAGTACATTGTATTACATTGTAACCCTTTTGTATTGTGTGTATCTTTCAATCACATATGCTCCTTTAGCATGATCTCAATCTAAATCTTCAATGAATCTTGAAAGCTAATTAAATAATAACAAGGGCATAGGTATCATTAAGATAATCCCCTCACGGGCAACCTTGATAATAAATAAAAAATAGCAGTTTTGCTACACACAAGGTGAACGTACGTCCTCAGTGACCTTGACTTTGTGTGATCGGAAATGGATCGTATGTAAAGCAAAACACCATCCCTAGACACACATTGTGACCAAATAGTATTCAAATCGGCGGTTCATAAGTTATTGAAATATGAAAGCTGTTGTTAACGGACTCACGTACGTACGGACGCACGTACGCACGCACGTATATGGACTAACGCTATATCCCCTCTTGGCTATTGACGAGGGGATAATACTTATAGCTTATTCGATGTGTATGTATAAGATATTGTTAACATATTAGATTTTTAAAAGATTAAATGCGAGGGAGCGATAGCGAGCGCAGCATTTAGTTCCTGAAAAATCCAATAACATACTTATAGTTCAGCCTAGTGTACAACGCACTGTCCCATCCGAGTATTTATTTTCCATTTCATGTCGAACAGTAAATCAATAAAGCTGTTATGCATAACTTATTGGGGTTAAACGTTGCCATATTGTGAAATAAGCTGAGCACAATGCTGCCTATCTTGAGTTCCACAGCGTGCGATATTGCGCGACATTAGGAGCGCATATCCACATGCAAATCAAGTAACAGTCTTATTATATACGTGCACATGCATCTCACAAATATACAATATATATATATATATATAGTGGTTATTTAGATAATAAGTCGTCTTACGTGTACTTGGACATACGATATCGTCATCGGTAGTCGTATCTGAAATGGACAGAGATGATCTTACATGAGAGATGATTTAATATCGTATTATTGAACGAGTTTACTGATTTTATAAGAATAATTATAAGAAACGAGGCTATGTCGCGTTAATATGAAATTATTCATCGAGTTTAATAAGTACCATATTAAATCATCATGAACGTTAGATTATATTTATTACATAATTACACCAGCATACACTGACGTGCACTGGTTACAAAGCCTTCTTTTCATTAAGTAGGTAATGTGCATATGTATTACACTATTGAATTGTGACTTTTATTACACTGGGTTATTATGCTGTAAATGCCCATTTTATACAATAAAAACGCAACTTTATTTCGACAGGCATGCATATTCATAACTATATTTTACCTAGAAATGTTGAACAGAAATTCAATTGCTAATCAGTACGTTATGCTCTTAATACTAACGTTTCCATCATATGTATCACGGTAGGTAATTGTGTAGACCGGCTATATATATATAGTGTATTCGATATTACATGAACAATATACATATGTGTACATGTACGTGCAATATTTTCAGTATGTGATACAACAATCTTTAAATCCGGTCACACATTATCATGTTTTTATAACTAAAATATCAAAGTAAATGTGATTAATTCCCACAATTATCTTGATGGAGTTCATATAACTTTATACACCCTTCTACATCAGTTTTATATTATTTTAACCATATTTTAAAAACAAACTTTATATTAATGATGCAAAGAAATGTGCCAAGAGGTACATGACTACACTAGAAGGGCATTTATATCCTAGTGAAACAAGGAAAGTTGGCACCAACAGGTGTAGGGATAGTTTGCCAATTTCCAAGTGTGAACTACATATTGATATTGTAAATCATTAAAAAACCACAAAAACAGTCATGCAGCACAATAAACCAATTGATAATGATCACATTTATATAGTATATCGTTTCCAGGTTTTGTCATTGATCAATGAGTATAGAAAATGCTCAATGTCTGTTCATATGTATTGCTCAGAGTCATTTAGATGGATTGACTGAGACCCGATCTCGACCAATCATGTTGTATAATTGTGAACTGACAGTTCGTGTATCTGCTCAGAACATTCTATATTTACGTTCATTGACCGATGTTAACCGATTTGGTATTGTAGGCTATAATATATAAACAATTTAAACGTGTATTCAATATGCCAGTTTCATACTGCACACAATGCCTATTAGGATGAACAATAGTCAGTATTTAATAATTTCTAGTTTGATTTAGCATGCATACTGTAGTCACAGTGTCCAAATTTGCCAGAGGAATATATATGTTAGGGTCGACGTGCTTTCTGGTGAGCGGGTGTACAGTCTTCAATTACTAAACCATTTACCTGTGATACGAAGTTATGTAGACAGATAATTCCATTAATGGAAATACACATACTATTGTAATCTGCAAATATACACATGCATTTATTTGGTAAATGTATTTTCATCTCTACACATGTTGCAGAGGCACATGGCTAATTAAAAGGAGCAGATATGAAGGAATGCATGGCCCAGGGAATTAGACACCTGATAATATATTCACTCATATAAAAAACACACATATACTCATTGCACGTGATGGAAAGTCATTACAAAATTAAGGATGCTCTAAGCGAGGTTTATGGAGAAAAGACATATCAACTGTCGAAACGTATAACTTGTACAAACTGAAGTGTGCAAAACATGGACTGAACCTTGGATAGTTAATTACATATCAACATATTTTTCATAATTAGCACAACTATTCATTTCACAAACCATGATACATGTTGATGGAGAAATGCGACAAAGTCATTTGCAATCGAAGAAAAGGACTTGCAAAGAAAAAGATAAACAGGAATGACCACATTTTATGTGAACAATGAAATATAGAAAATAAACAGCAGACATCAAAAACGTTGTTCTGTACTCTGAGTCTGCACATAACAACAACACAGTAATCAGCATATCTTAACTGGTTTGATAAATGCAGTGAAAACTTCAACACATACTGATACAATATAACACAAGTTCTTTGTGTCATACACACATGGATTGTGATTCAATGCATGCTACAAAAGGACCTGCCACTCTATAAAAATTAATTTAATGCATCACCATTTTATGAGGCGTTGTCAACACGTATACTCGTACAATGTTACGAGGTCCAGATCTGCTGAAGGAGGATATGTTCTCACATTAATATTCTATGTAGACCAGTGTAATGTATACTAAAATGATTGTGTTTGATCCTGCAGTCATACAATGTATTTGAGCATTGATAAATTTCAAACTTAACATGATTGTATTGAGTAATAAATATATTTACTCACGACAGAGTAAATTTTACACTGTTTTGCAAATACTCATCCTGGTCAACAACTCAGTACGTCTGCATCTTAGTCAGTACATTAACTATACTGATTTGTATAACTGATTAACATAAAGGTAATGCAGTCATTTATACCATTTCGATAACTGTTCTGCATAATAAACACACAACAAGACACGTTACGATCATATATCGTATGAATACATATCGCATAAATGTGTTGTTGCTGTTGCGTATGTAAGTACATTCATGTACTGTAATATATACATGACTTGTAATAGCCATGCACTGTTCTTTGGAAGTATATGGTAGTGTTGCTATTATGCGCGCTTTCAAATAACTTGCGTGTATAGTTTCAATATCATATTATTCTGTGGTATGGGTACAATACATATAACATTTGAAGCTGATTGCGAACCTATTATATGTTCAATATATGGTATGAATTAAATGAAATATTGGTCAGATCTTCACACATAGTCATAAGCTTAGGCCCATTAATTCCAAAATTACATATATATTTACTTCATAGCATACATAGAAAACAAACCGTACAGTTAATACGTGTCACAACGTGATATCAACAGCAAATTGTCTGCTTATTATACATGAAGGACTTGATTTATGATGCACGTTAAAAATCTTAAACTTCGATTTTCTCCAAACAGTGAAACATGCAATTGAGCCGATATGGCTGTCAGGGACGAAATTATATAGTGAGTGGCCAGATTACCGCAGTATGTATATCGTGCGATATTAGATGATGTCAGTAAAGTTTCAGTCGACACAATAGTGTTGGACATATACACAAGTTCATGAATGTATTTAGATATAAAACAGTTCAATTTAATAATGGTAAAATATAATACGCCCCATGATGTCATAATACGACTCTTGTATTAATACCAATGAATATTATGAAAACTAATTGCACCACACACTATCTTAAAATATAAAACAGGCTCAAAATTAATGTTATTTGTGGGCTGTTTTACATTTGACTATTGTGATTGTTATTATGGCGGTAATTTTGAATATGGCGGCTATTTTGTGTTTGGAAAAAAATGCATCCTATTTCTGTAATGTTAAGACTATCTAAATGCAAAATCAAGATAGAATTTGCTTTTGACAAACAAATGACACGGGATATTCTTTTTAAAGACAATGTAGCCTCTAGTATAATGCCCGTCATGCGGAACAACCCGCCCATAACAAAATTTACATTTTTAGCACAATGGCAACAGATATGATGCGATAATTTAAAGATTGTTCGGGAAAATTAGGTGTGGCTATTCTCATTACGTTAGACTTTCAGCATGATTTCGTAGAGTTTTACTGTAAAACAGTTCCTGAACGTCAAAAGATGTATACCATGAATGGTATTGAAATAAAAAAAAAATTACCGAACTTTCAAAATCACGAGTAGCCTTCCTTATTTATGGCTGAACAGAGTTGCAGATGGTTTTGAATATATACCACTGAGTATATTCAAAATTTCAAATGTTCATACTACGTACATGTTGTACGAATACAGAAAAGAAACAACACATTGTTGATACCTGCGACACGATTACCTGTGCTAAAGACACTGCGTTATAAATGTACAAGAACGTTACCTAAGACACATTCTCCTTCAGAATTTAGTTGGAAGCCGCCGCTGCACGTGCACATGTTGTTCGTACATATCATGTAGGGGCCTAACGTGGCCACGCAATCTTCGTGAGACTCGCATAGGTTAGCTACAACAGAACACATAATGGTACATTGTATTAGCTACACTAATTCGCCTCCAATATGTTGTCTACGACAGGTATGGAGCGGGGTAGCAATTTTGTTTCTAATAATGGTATGTATGTGCATATGTAATGTACCAACCATAATATTATCATAACAAGTGCTAGTATCCCAACTTGCCTACGAAATCACCGAAATCAGCTTACAACCCGTTATTGTACAATTCACTTCTTTGTTTACACCGCCATTTTAGTTACCTGCCTGTCTCTCAAGGATATTGGTACCGAAGGTTCCTTTACCTGACGGTTGCTATTAAATTGCATATTATTATTATTTTTTATTTTATTTTTAACTTTTAAGTTTTGATTTCCAAACATAGTTATATACAAACAATACATGACTTAAAAGCAGTTTAACAACATGTATGTATAGGTTACAAACATTTTTTACAATCGACTACGACTATTGTAAAATAATTAAAGAATATAACGTATTGTTCATACATGATTAGGTTGGATTTATTTAAGAATGTTATGTAGACGAGGGAATAGAGTCAAAGTAGTATGTTGACATATGGCGAATATGGTTTAGTGAATAATGTTTGAGCAACACAACACGATACGATACTATTACGGTATATGCTGTTATAACTAGCTGTACTACTTTATGTATGATCAGAAGGTACATGTATGTTCTCATTGCAATTTATATTTAAATAGTTTGTATTGTCTTTAGGTAAGACATAAACTCTCGAAATTCCGTGTTTCGTAATGTACATGTATGTACAAAGTATGTTCCTAGAATGATACAAACAATGCGAACAACTTGTTGTCTTGCTCATTTTGCAAACAGTGTGCCAATCAAAAGTACATACAAAATTAATATTATTTAATAAGGTATTCAGCTGTGACCAACATTGTTGGCTTATAGTGCATTAGTCTCTCCACCGAGGACACTACCGACCCGGGTCACTTGGCTGTAGCCGTTAACTCAGCTAGACCCGGCGATTCCGCGGACACAATTGCTTCCCGGGCTCTTGAGCCTCGGAGCCGTTCCCAAGCACTAGCCATGGAGATGGATCTCCCTCATGGGTATCGATTTCACCCCATAGGAATAGGAATGGTCATTTTATTTCTCCTCCTTGTAACTCTGGTACGTCCAGCGACTTCTCCAGGAATACTAGTGGGGGATCCAGCGCTGCTGGCTCGCAAAGCCGATAAGGTAGCCGCTGGTAGGCAGTTGCAACCTATGCATTGATCGCACAGCCACCCTAGCCAATGTGGCCGTTAATGTTCACATGAGCGTAATAGGCCCCTTAGGTCTATTTATATATCTACATATGGTCACAGGCACCGTGATAATCGTTCCTGAGACCGTTCTCGGTCTCGGAGCAGGTCTAGGCCTCAGTACCCGAGACGACACACGTCCTTGTTGTCAATCACACCCTTTTCGGGGTTTTCTGCTATGGACACGGGTAAAGCTCCATGTCAAGGTGGATTGCGTAGGACTCAATTGACGACATTGTCGCAGTTGATCAACTTAGTCCTGGGAGCAGTACAGCAGAAGTGACACACACCAGGCTTTTATCTGCTGTATCAGCGAAGTCACCGGATCCAGACCAAGGCCCACTGTTATATGGTCGCTGGCGAATCTATATCTGACATCCCCACCGTTCACCCCGATCCGGTGGAGACACTAGGGAAGGAGTCATATACACAATATGGCGGAAGAGAGGTGCTCTCGTCTCCTCCAACCCACAGATCTGGAGGCCCTAACCATTTTAAAAACATATTAGGCCCTACAATCTGCCCTACTGTGCCAGCACCACAAACTATGGGCGGCGCATCTGCTTTGGACTTTTTCAAGGCGAATCAGACGCACAAGCCTACCCCCTGCACTTCTACAGTGCAGGAAGGTACAGACGTGCCTGGATGCCTTGTCATCCAGGATGCAAGGTCAATAAGTTGGACAGAGAGGAAAACTTTACCAGTTTTTCCTAGGGCTTTGCCTGTTGGGAGTTATCAATTCTGAGTAAACCGTATGTCTTTCAACCCCTTTCATATGAGGTACAAGACCCCGTATATTATGGTTCAGACTATGTTGGCAGTACTTTCAGTACTTTGATACTTATTGGGTTAGCATCTGGCCGCAGGTGGAGTGAAATTACCGCCATATCAGCGGACGAGGCATGTGTTAATTTTACACATTACGAGTTGGCTGTTGAGTTGCATTCTTTCACAGGGTCTGTGGTACACACGTGGAACATCACATTCTTCATCGTGAGACTGAGAACTCTAACTATGTGTAGTGCCCGGTTAGAGCTCTCAACTATTTTGTATGGGGAGCATCACACTTTCGCAATGGTTAAATTTCATTCCGCCATAAGGTGACGAAGGAGGTGTCTGCTTCTACGATTTCCAGTTGAATTGTGGAGACAATCAAGTTAGAATATTGTTTGTGAATAATGTTCCTCTAAAAACGAAAAAAAAACGGTGCTCAGAGCGGGATATTGGAGATCAGAGAGCTCTTTTATCCATTTATATTTATGAGACACGTTGACACACATGTATGGATTGTTCTTATTGGGTTGCTTAGTTGCTGCTCAGATGGTTATCTTGCCACCTACATTTAGTCTGTATCGATAAAATTGTGCCAGCCTTCTGTGTTATATATCTGGCATGGCATGCGTCCACTGTTGTACAGTTATGTATGTTGCTGCTCTAGTTTTATGCTTTGGCTTGTATTGTATGCTATACGAGTGATCGTTTGCATATAAAACATACTAAGTTAACATATTTCTGGCCGAGTCGTGTGACCTTCGGTCTTATTTGTCTTGACTGCAAGCACCGTCTGGTTCTGGTTCTGTAACTGGAATTACGTTACCAGTCGTCTGGGTCGCAGGTCAGTATTTGTCTGTTTAGTACCCGCCACGATAGTGTTTTAGTCAACACAAATATTTGGTTGATACGTAACAGATCTTAAAAAATGTGTTTTTAACAAACACAATTTTTATATCTGTAAATATACAAACCATATATTGTCACAGCGTAATTGTCCCACCAACCTACTCCGCTTTCCAGGCCGCCATTTAAACTGGTCCTCTGGAATTCCCTCGGGGAGGCTACAGGCGCGAGCGCATGCGCACCAGGCCGGTAACTAAAATGGCTGTGTAAACAAGGAAGTGAATTATACATTAACGGGTTGTAGACTAATTTCGGTGATTTAGTAGGCAAATTTTGATATTAGCACTTGTTATGAAAATGTATGGTTTGTATACTTTCAGATATAAAAAGTATGTGTATTAAAACACAATTGTTAAGACTTCTGGGTATAGGAAATAGACCAAATAAATCAAGATTACAGCGGAACCGTGAAACCATATCCATACGGGTGTTGACATAGTGTGCGGTTTAAAGAGGTTACAATGTACTACCTGGACAATCGAAGTTCTACTGCAGTCATTCTAGCACTTTTGGTGGACACAAATGGTAAAGAAATGAAATGTATCTAAATATCATGTTTTCAATCTCCTAAATAACATAGACTGGTCTCCCGAACTCTCCGAGGTGAGCTTTCGCCATAAAATAACAAAATCTAAGATGGCCGCCATCCCTAATACATTTTTAAATATAATTTAGCAATTAAGCGTAGTAGGAACACAAAAAATTGTTCGTATCAGTACTACTATGTGTGTCTAGTTATCAGAAGGAAAGTAGAAACAACACTACCACCCTGATTTTCAAAATTGTGTAACATAACTGTGCGAAAATGAAAATTATTGCAACAATGAGCCAGTCGAACAAAGTGGTTTTAGTGTACCTACCGGTATGTATTTCCCAATGAATAGCTATGCGTTTTCTATCAAGTACACACTTAGTCTAGTGCAGTACAAACTGAGCTTTCGAAAATATAGTGTTATACATGTGTATGTACCATATATGAATACATATAAGTCCTGACAGGATAACAAATATCCTGCTTGTTCACCATTTCTTCTGTCATAAATTTTAATTTCCTGATTCTTTTCAATATTAAAAATCATTTCTGAATGTAAATTTTATAACATTTCTCAGCCAATTTCATTCAATTTACATAGTGGCCTGCGGTTCTCTTACCAGGCGAATTGCAATTCCTGGAGCGCAGGATTGCAATTCGCGTTCCCATTAATTGCAATTGGACCGCAATCGGACTGCAATCATGTGACTGAGGTCCAAAGAGTTGGTTGCGGAATTTCAATACTTATAGCGCAGTTAGCGCTGCGCTCCGCTTTTAATTGCAGTTTACGCTCCTTTTTTTCTTTAAACTGCGAAAGAATGACCGCTTTACACTGCGCTCTGCGGTCCGCTGGTTTGACCGCTCTGCTTGACCAATGCGGCAATAAAATCGAAATAGTTGACAAACGTATCCGTGTTCCAATCCAAAATGTTATCCCATCTATTTCATTCAAAGTGACTAGAAAGTCAGCGGTATTGGTGATCTGTTTTCTTTGGTGCGCAAATATAAATCGGCGGGTTATTGTGAGACAAACAGTGAAACCTTGACCTTGACAATTTCTTGGACAAAAAAAAATGTCGTCACTACCGTTCCGAATAGCAAGAACACATTAATAGACACCACCATACTCACAATATATTTATTTTCATATAAAATCAAATTATAATGTGTGGTCTACGGTATAATATTGCAAAACTAAGCATCAATTTTGCGTTTTGTTTACTTTTTCGTCAGTATCAAATAACGTTTTCCTATTCTGTTAACATTATTTCGACGCGATCCTATAGTCGACATGACAATTTCTGAGATCAACACAACTTTTCATAATGTCTTTCAATTTCAAGCTGCAAGGAGACTGTGAATTGCATATTAACCATAATAACATGGTGAACATATTGATAATAATTTTAAAAGAAAAGCATATTTTAATTTTCGAAACCTGATCATAAAAAATAAAATTATTTTGGAATTAGATTTCTATTACTGCAAACGTTCTGTTCTGGCTGTTGATTTCTATTGGCCCGAATCAAATTTTGTGAAGATAATATTTATTCCGGCCATTTCTTTAAAATAAAACGGTTTACTTGTGTCACAGAGTGAGAAAGATAAATAACGGCCCGGAATCGAACCAGGGACCTCATGTTTACCGTACCATGCCCATGGCTCTACCGAGCAAGCTAACAAGGCACAGATCATACACACTTCATCCCCATAGTCAGTTGCGTACTGTGCCATTCTTCTCCGCCAAATTGAAATTCGTCCTCGAATTCCATGTTTAATTTTTGTCTCCGAATTCCATATGTTTGGGTACAATTTTGGGAGTTTTTATCAGTCGCGGTCCTTCGTTGGGCAACAGAATACTCAATTATCGTCCGTACCCAGAGTTACGGTGCTCCATAGGTTTTTCCTGCAGAGTACCGAATCGGATCTCATTCGCGCTTTAGCTGTTAATTGTGACATATGTTTCTGTACTTATTACACAGAAATGAATAAGTATAATACTGACATTTCTTTCAATTGAAAAATACAGAAAATATGTCGCAATTAACATTTGAAGTGCAAATCAGATGGGATTTGGTACTTTGCAGGGGAAACCTACGGAGAGCACCATAACTCTCGATACGCACGATGCGAGAGTATTCTGCAGAGTTATTTCCCGCAACTACGTTGGGCGCTAAATGTCACAGGGTGAGAAAGATGCGCACCAGACCGGAATCGAACCGGGGATCTCTGGTTTACCACACCATCGCTCTACCTACTGAGCAAACCGGACACAAATACACACTTATTCACCATAGTGATCACTTCATTCAACCAAAAATTCACAAGCTAAAAGTTATGCCAAATTATTACAGTCAACGTCACAGGTTATGCTCTAGGCGACATTAGCGGACACAAATTTGTCCATCAATTTGATCAAATAAACAACGGAATCTGACAGATTTCTACGACGGCGCATGGAAACATCATTATTCTGGTACTTGGAAGTGACATTTTGTTCTAATGTACACCAACATAGAGGATTAAATTTCCGACAATGTTGGATTCTGGAGTTTGTGGACAGGTGACAGAAATCGGAGCTGGATAAGAACCGACATACCTGATTCTGAATATGCGTGCTTGGTCTGTGGTTATTCTTCCAGATCATGTCATGCATGTTTTAATTTCACGTCATGTCAAAGCAGCACTATTGAACATAATGAATAATTTTAATATTCTACACCAGAATTTTGCCTTGTTTACTATCAAAGCGATATGTGGGGTATCCGTGTTCTATGAACACATTTTCTAGTTTAGTTATCTCCCTTTGTTTTTTCGCGCACTGATTTGTCCGGAGCATAACGCGAACACCCTTTGCAATATTTGTTTATGAAACTTAACACATTCATAGGTCTCACGGGACAGTGCGGAGCTAGCGTTAAAGGTACATGCCCACTCAGTAGGCACAAAATGTTCTTTATGTCAGAGACATCATCGGAGACATTTTCTGGCCAGATAAACAATCATTTACCATTACCCACGTATTGTTTGGCATTATTATACATTTTATATCAGAAGAAAATTTCCACATTGATATCAGGGACGATAACGGGTATTACTATTTATTCTCTATATTTATTTTTTGATGTGCAATGATCATACTATATAATCTGTCAATTTTGTTTTCAGTTGATGCATTTAATTAGTGTAAATAATTATAAAATATCATGGCCCATTTGCACATGAAAATACCGATACCACCACGCGTCACTATCAATAAAATAAATATTACCAAATTATTATATCTGTATAGCGGGCACTCGTAATGTTTATAACTAGTCGAATAGTGACAATTATACACTTATTTAATTCCCATAAAGAGCATTTTTATCCTACTGAGTGGGCATGCACCTTTAAAAAGGTGTTGGACAATTGTTGTCGTGACCGCCTGCGGACAGTGCCATAGAGTCTGCGCATTGACGTCTACTTGCGGAAAGCGAGACTTAGTGATCAAAATGACGTCCGTGCGTCAGTCCGTCCGAAATCGGTGTATGTTTTTAAATACCATATCCTAAGTTACATTGACTTGAAACATCAAATGCTTATTAGTCATCATCCATATATTCATTCTGTGTCCCACTCATGCGGCCCCTGTGCCCCAAGGTCAAGGTCAAATGACTTTGAAATTTGTGTTAAAGTTTTTACATACCTTATATCTCCACAACAATTACTCAGATTTGCTTCAAACTTCAGATGCTGTATTATCATCCATATTTTCATATTATAGCCCACGCATGCGACCCACATGCCCAAGATCAAGGTCAAATGACTTTCAAATTTGCGTTAAAGCTTTTACATACATTAATTCAAACTTCAAATAAATATACTCCGAGACCATCAAATGCCTCGGTGGGCTCGACATGCGGGCCATGGCCATCTGGTTTTTATTTCCCGTAGGTTAAAGTTTTTAAGAACACTATATCTCAGAAACAGCTTCGCCAATTCACTCGAAGCTTCACATGTGTGTTTATCATCATCCATATTTTCATTCTATGCTCAACCCCTGCAACCCCTGTGCCCAATATCAAGGTCAAATTACTTTGAAATTTACCTCAAAGTTTTTGACATGCCTGCATGTGGACAGTGCGATATAGTTGTCACATTGGCCTACATACGTACGTACATCCATATGTACGTCACTTCGTGCGTCCGGTTAATTTTTTTTATTTAAGGTTAAAGTTTGTAAAGGTACATGCCCACTCAGTAGGCACAAACTGTTCTTTATAGC
Organism: Conchocele bisecta; assembly: GCA_029237695.1. Taxonomy (NCBI): domain Eukaryota; kingdom Metazoa; phylum Mollusca; class Bivalvia; order Lucinida; family Thyasiridae; genus Conchocele; species Conchocele bisecta. Next base: position 73,708,298 of record CM055268.1, read on the forward strand.
AATTAAATAAGTGTATAATTGTGTCACTATTCCACCAGTTCTAAAAATTACGTGTGCCCGCTATCCATATATAATCATTTAGTAATATTTATTTTACTGATAATGACTAGCAGTGGTATCAAGCTATTTTCATATTCAAATGAGGCATGATCTTTTTTAATTAGTTATGCTAATTAAAGGTACATACCCACTCAGTAGGCACAACAATTAAAGTTATGTGTATTCTCAGTTATTTCTAGGAATTAAATAAGTGAATAATTTTGTCACTATTCCACCAGTTCTAAACATTACGAGTGCCCGTTATATGGATATAATCATTTAGTAATGTTTATTTCACTGATAGTGACACGCGGTGATATCAGGCTATTTTCATAGGCAAATGGGGCATGATATTTTTTAATTACTTATACTATTTAAATGTGATTTCCTGAAAAAAGTAATGTTTTCGACAGATTATAAAGTATTATCATTGCACATAAAAAAATAAATAGTAATGTCTTGGTAACATTTTAAGGAAACACGGTTATCGCCCCTGATAGCAGTGTGAAAATTTACGTCTGATATAAAATATATAATAATGCCAATACATATGTGTATTAATGGTGAATTAATGTTTATTTTGCACGAAAATGTCTCAGATGATGTCTCTGATATAAAGAATATTTTGTGCCTACTGAGTGGGCATGTACCTTTAAGAACACTATATCTCTGAAACCGCTTCACCAATTCACTCGAAACTTCACATACTGTGTATTTGTCACCCACATTTTCATTAGTATTTATATGTGCCCAATGTCACGGTCAAATTACTTTGAAATTTCCCTTAAAGTTTTTGTTGGCCCGCTTGCAGACAGAGCGATATAGTCGGCACATTGGTGTGCATTCAGGATAAAGTTTTTGGTTAAAGTGTTTTTTAGTTAAAGTTTTTGGGTATACTATCAAAGCCTCGGCGGGTGCGGCATGATTTTTACGTCAACGGGCTAAAGCTTTGTT
>CM055268.1:73709790-73761114 GCA_029237695.1 Conchocele bisecta
TGTAACGTCAAAAGAGCGTAAACTAGTACGACGGCGATTCACAAGCATTCTGTGCATTATCGAACAAACCACCAAATTTGACCAGCATTGGTGTTTAGAACCAAGTACTAATCAGTATGTACCCAGTATAATTAGATAACATCAAAATGTATCGTCTAATTCTCGACGTTCTAAATGGAATGATAGACTTGTGGACATATTATACACCCGCCCACACAAAGTAATGTGTGCTTTATAATTGTGGCATTTATATATATTTTCCTGCAGTACGGCACAGAGTCTGGCCCGTCCATATTCCCACACGCCATCCCTACATGTACATGTAACATGGAAGACATCGATTCATACAGTATGTCGAAGAGCTCATCGTGAAAAACAAATACATGACATATTGTTTTAGTTCTACGTCTAGTTTCAGGAGAACATGTAGCATGTAGCATGAGTATGTATTGTGAAAATTTTGTCAACTTTTGACTATCTTTTTGAAAAATATTGTAAATTTTGTAAACGTATTTAATGAAATTACACAGATGTCCGATGGTTCAAAATCACATTGTGTGTCTCACATAATGCGTAGTCTGGTAGTTTATTTATCAGGTAACGTTTCAGTGACATTACTCAACGAATAAAACGTCAGTGAAAGGAGTTTCCGAATTCGGTTTGGCTCTGATACATGTTTTATTGACTCTGATACATGTTGTTTTGACTCCGATACATGTACATGTATATTGACTCTAATGTACATGTATATCGACTCTGATACATGTACATGTATATTGAGCGCCAGTGCATGAAACAACATTTGTATCACTGTAAATCAGAAGCATGATCATTCCGAGACACATATGTGGCTGTGACTGGAGAAATGGGTCTTATGGGTTTTGCGACCAGTATACATCCAGATCCGCACAATCTGATCAGGATCTACACTTTTAAAGTCACTATCCCATCGATGAAACACCTGGTATAAGTGTGCAATTTGATCAGGAGCTACACTGGTTACAATTTCCATAAGCCCCATTTCTCCAGTCACAGACTTACTTTTTATTTTACAATCACTTAACTTGAACATATGCAGAAGCCATACAATTTAATCACACACGTGTTCATGGTGTCAGGTTTATATTTATCCCCCGTCAACACAGTGCGTATGTGCCGTGAAACACGGTGCCGTGAAACATTTTTGATATCCAGTCAATACAATTTTTGTATTTTACAGCCATTTGTTGGTGTTGACGGGATAAATAGAATAGTAGGTTAGTGCCGTGAATGGGAATAAATATCTGGCGCGGCACGAAAACGGGATGTGCTCGGCAGAGCCTCGCCCATCCCGTTTCCTGAGCCTTGCCAGATATTTGTTTCCCATTTAGGCACTAACCTACTATTCTCTATATATATTCCATTGTAAATTGAGGGGTGATTGTCCAAGAGTCTCATGTGATACTAATCTCTAGGAGCTACAGAACTTACTTGACGCAAATCATCTCGCGGAATTCGGCGAATGTTGTCGTGAGATCAACGTTGGCCGTGAATTCCGTTAAGCAGTCGGCCAATGCGTCTCCATTTGTACAGTCAGCAACATGCTGCGCCGTGGAAGTCTTACTCGTACCTGGGATGTAAAGTTGTGGTGGGCCATCACCATCGATTGTTTCCTACAGTTGAACCTCTTTAAACCGGAGGCCTGAGCACATCCCAGGGTATCAGGTTTTGAGAGGCGCTATGAAACATGCATATAACTATTTCGAGAAACGCTTGGGTGTTTTGCGATCATGAACAGACATTATCATCGGAGATAAATGGAAACGAAATATATCAAAATCCAGCACACCTAACTTGTCTCTGTGTTCGGTTTAGAGAGGTTCGACTGTATGTGATACACGGCATGTGATTGTGTACCTACGACCATGTGTCATACATGTAGTTCGTGAAACATATTAACAAAATTACGATATTTCCTGTAAATGACGTCTAAAGAAATAATATTCAGCTTTTGCTATAAAAATGTCGCATCTTTCGACGTCATTTACAGAAAATACCACAGGTTCGGTAAATATATTTCATGAACAATATCACGTATTCTAAAAGTACAAAATCACATGGCGAGTGTCAAATAACCTAATGATTTACCACATAGTTTGCCTATTCCCTGCTAGATGTACTATCATCTTTAGTATGAATGTTGTGCTACTTATTTTCCGATAACATACACTCATACTGTTCCGGACGTTCACTAATTAAAATATAGGTTTAATTATTGTTAAGCAAGATACATTCAATCACTTGTGACAACCCTGGTGTTGATCCAGAAAGGCAGTTTCAGGAATAGATACTACGTCACGGGACATAGAAGTGTACATGGTCATATTTAAACAAGAGCTCCACGGAGCAAGATGTCCCGCCTGGCGCAGTTTGATACATGTAGTACATAAGGGGATTGCAATAACCTTGGGGTTAGTGGGCACCATGGGTTTTCTGTAGAATGATGCGGGATGTTGTTACAAATGCATGTATGGAATATTAAAGCATAAACTGAGCGTTAACTTTTCCAAACACGGAAATTTCTAAGTCAGCGACCTTGACCTTTGGGGTTTGCAGGCACCATGGGCTTTCTGTAGAATGATGCGGGATGTTGCTACAAATGCATGTATGGAATATCAAAGCATAAACTGAGCGTTTATTTTTCCAAACAGAAATTTCTAAGTCAGTGACCTTGACCTTTTTGGTTAGCGGGCACCACGGGCTTTCTGTAGAATGATGCGGGATGTTGTTACAAATGCATGTATGGAATATTAAAGCATAAACTGAGCGTTAACTTTTCCAAACACGGAAATTTCTAAGTCAGCGACCTTGACCTTTGGGGTTTGCAGGCACCATGGGCTTTCTGTAGAATGATGCGGGATGTTGCTACAAATGCATGTATGGAATATCAAAGCATAAACTGAGCGTTTATTTTTCCAAACAGAAATTTCTAAGTCAGTGACCTTGACCTTTTTGGTTAGCGGGCACCACGGGCTTTCTGTAGAATGATGCGGGATGTTGTTACAAATGCATGTATGGAATATTAAAGCATAAACTGAGCGTTAACTTTTCCAAACACGGAAATTTCTAAGTCAGCGACCTTGACCTTTGGGGTTTGCAGGCACCATGGGCTTTCTGTAGAATGATGCGGGATGTTGCTACAAATGCATGTATGGAATATCAAAGCATAAACTGAGCGTTTATTTTTCCAAACACAGAAATTTCTAAGTCAGTGACCTTGACCTTTTTGGTTAGCGGGCACCACAGGCTTTCTGTAGAATGATGCGGGATGTTGTTACAAATGCATGTATGGAATATTAAAGCATAAACTGAGCGTTAACTTTTCCAAACACGGAAATTTCTAAGTCAGCGACCTTGACCTTTGCGGTTATCAGGCACCATGCGCTTTCTGTAGAATGATGCGGAATGTTGTTACAAACGCATGTATTGAATATTAAAGCATTCCATTGAGTGAAACAGAAGTTACAATGAATTAACCTGAGCGTTATGTTTTAGAAACAGAGCTAAACGCAAAAACTTAACGTTGAATATATGTGAAAAGTAGGTCAATGGACCATGAAAACTAGGTCAAGGTCACATGGGCTCCCTCTATGTGAGATGACTACACCACAGTGTTGATGTATACCGAAGCATTCCATCAAGGGAAACAGAAGTTGTAATACATTAAACCGAGCGTTAACTTTTCCAACCACGGACATTTCTAAGTCAGTGACCTTGACATTTGGGGTTAGCGGGCACCATGGGCTTTCTGTAGAATGATGCGGGATGTTGTTACAAATGCATGTATGGCATATTAAAGCATTCCGTTGAGGGAAACAGAAGTTACAATGAATTAACATGAGCGTTAAGTTTTAGAAACAGAGCTAAACGCAAAAACTTAACGTTGAATGCATGTGCAAAGTAGGTCAATGAACCATGAAAACTAGGTCAATGTCACATGGGCTCCCTCTGTGGTGTGACATGGTTACACCACAGTGTTGATGTATACCAAGTATGGAGGTTGTAGGAGTTATAGTGTTCTAGAAACTGAGCTAAACGCAAAAACTTAACGTGAAATGTTGACGCCGCCTACGCCGACGCCGACGCCGACGTCGACGCCGACGGAAAAGCTATGCCTATGTCCCCCTTCTGCTAAAGCAGGCGGCACAAAAATAAACCCGCAAATTATGCTTAGTAATTGTGAAAAAGGTACATTAGTTTAATGTTTAATTATAGCTGATTAATTGATTAATGCATGCTTAGAATGATATATATATATATATATACTACAACACTACAACAGGCTATGCCTTGTTTTCATCAAATTTATATATAAAGTCTGATATCTGAAAGGTTTGTTGACCCTTTGTTAATTTATTTGAGAATTCTGTAAAGACTGTGTAATAGTAAGAACAATACACATTGCTGTAGATTACCTGTATTACCATCAATACTGTATCGAATACAGTGACTAGTAAGCAGCTATCTGAGTGTATTGCCACTACTGTCTACCAGCCTGCTTTGCGAGTAAATACGGGTTTTACCTGTGGCAGATGCACTTCTAATAATAGACGGGGCATCAGTTTGACATTTTACACATTGAGAACGTGTCCATTGTATATTTTGTGAGTGATGATAGAAAAGCTCATATATCTAGCTTTTTGTGTAGCCTGCTGAAATAATATTTATAGGACGTTGTCGTTCTGTGTATCTGAGATGTATTGCACCAGATTGTATTACATTTGCTGCCATATTATTTGCTGTAGGTGTCAAACCCTCCAAGTGGTGACACTGTCCGATAACATGTAGAAACTAAAATGGCGGAAGTGGCAACTCGATGTTCTGTGTAATATATTCTAAGAAGAACAGGGTCATATATACTTTATATAGATACTCAGTCACATGTACATGTATGATTACATTTGAAACAACAAAATGTCATATTCTATACAGTCAGTCCTTACCGTGAAATAACGTTTAACAATTGCGACAACGATTTTGAAAGTGCGCTAATAACTGCAACTGCCAGTCGATTTGTGTTCAAGCTTCAAACAAGACGTGATACGGCATAATGGACCGCATTGCGTTACCGCTATGGAGCTGGAAGCATATACATCCATTGCAGAAAGTACACGTATACCATAAAGCAAGAATCGCCAGTACTCGTCATAAATCGCATGCATTGATACATGCTAATATAGCTCTTACCTAACACCAAACATATACAGAGCAGATATGTGTGTGTCGCCATCTCTCTGTTCCATGTGATTTCAGAAATCTGTAAAGAAAAATAGAACTACACTAAATCTCATTACGAGTTTTCCATATTTAAAATGAACATCCTTAGGTGCCAGTCGGCTAGTTCAAATGCATATTACATAACGCCAGTGTTCAATGCATATTGAATGTCGTGGTTATTATTGTCAAATGGAACTTATGGGTTTTACGATTAGTGTAGATCCAAATCAGCCTAAGCATGCTTCTAACAAGCAATATAGATCGTTGTCTGGCTACAGGAGTGTATTATTTAATCAGCAGCTACACTGGTCATAAATCCCATAAGCCTCATATCATGTGCAGATAGCCAACGTGAATTTCGATTATTTGTATTTGACAACCAGGTCATGAATGATCTCCCCCTGAATATATAACATACAGGGCAAGGGACGAGTTACATCTACCGGCATCGATGAATCCATGAATCGCCGTGCATCTGTGCATATGTGCTGGTACACCACTTTGCGAGTGCTTAAATGGTTTACATACCGTAGTAATCACAACAGCTCCTGGTTTTATTTCTTATATTTGCATTGCACATTTGAATGCACGTTTTCCGCTTTAGAGGCAACAGGTTTCACTACACCAAGCTACACAGTAAAAGTGTATTTACATTTCGCGCACTAAAATATAGAAAAAAAACATTCAGGGCGTTGACTTTCACACTTCCCTATTTTGTAAAATGAGATACAATTCTACAATATGTCACATGAATATTAATATAAACTTACATAATAACGTGTGTATTAGCAACATTCTTAGCTCACCCTCCACGAAGTAAAAACTAAACAAGGAACACTCCAAACGCACATTTGGAATGACTACTCCGTCATAATGCTTATGTAATGCAGTGTAATGAAATGTAATTAGAGATATGGACACAGTACTTTTAAGAGACACGGTTTCATGCGAGATATGAATATTCAAAATACCAGAGCCTAACATAATGAAGGGCGTATGTGTAACGTATCGTTGCTGAGATCACCATCTGCAGTACACTTTATGTGGAGCCTCTCTAAGACGAACAACGGAGTAGTTCTGAAATCATACCGGGTTACCGCCCATGCCCAGACTTTCTATTGGCGCCCCAATGCCGACCTTTTAACCAACCCCAACTGAGTATATAGCACTGGTGAGCACGTTTTACACTGACTAGAAAGTTCAAACGGACAGCCGTATATATTCTATGCATTACATTTAATGTTACTGCGTCAGCAGTATCCTTATTGAACTGGTCCCCGTTTATGTGTGCTTTTCTAAATATTATTACGCACCAAGTAATATTTTATTTAAAACCCGAGGAACAAGCCATATCGTTATGCATGTAAGCTGGAATGATCAAACCCTGTCTCAAACCTGTATAAGAAAACAGATATGTGGCTGTGACTGGAGAAATGGACCGTATGGGTTATGCAACCAGCGTAGTTCCAGATCAGCCTGTATATCGGCAAGTCTGAGCAGGATCGGCACTGTTCACCATTTCATTAATAAAACGACCGGCGTGCATCTAACAAGACAACTAGATCAGTATCAGGCTACCGGATTGTGCTATTTGATTAGGAGCTACATGTACACTAGTCACATATCCCATAAGCCACATTTATCCAGACATGGACACATACATTACGCAAACACGTCTTATTTGGAATTAATAAATCAGTGAACTACTTTCGGCAAGGGAGATAATCAATATCACGCGAACTATTTTCATACGAGCCAAGCGGATTGTTCTGTTTATTAGTATATATAGTTTTAATCTATCTCCTGTGATATATAATGATACATTACTTTGTTATGTTATGGGTACGAATACATGTTGTTTCAATAGCGTATCTCTGTAACGGTATCGTTGTAGATGGAGTTGCAAATAATTTAATAATTATTACGTTGAAATGGTTGCGTAATACTGATAGCACTTCTGTATAAATGTAATCGTCGTAAATGGCGCAATAGTCGTGAGGTTAAGGTCGCCAACTTCTATGATTCAATTACCGATTCCCGTAAGGGTCGGGGTTTCAAACCTCGTCTTGGTATATTTCTTTTTTTCCATATATATTATTTTTGTGATTTTAATATTTTCACAATTTTATGATTTTAATTTTTAATAAAAATAGCTATAAATTGATAGAAACTTACCAACGATGAAAGTGTCTGTCTTTCAGTAATATATACACAGACAGTTTGTTACTGTTTTTTTAAAGTTAAGTAAGATATACACAGACAGTTTGTTACTGTTTTTTTAATTTTGAAGTACTGTCTATACCATATAATGTTTTACTGTCCCAAAATCTATTTTTTTGGCTGTCACAATTAATTAATTTTCGGACAGCAAACATTTTTTTATTAATTTGAAATAATTATTGTCCTCCATCTGATCACAACACTGTTCGAACTGCGCATGTGGCTACCACGACCAGAATTCACTGGCCGCAAACACAGTAGCCTTCGGCGTCTATTTATTAAATTATTATTTTTTTATTTTATTTGAATTCCGCGTGAACGCTGCATTTTGTGTCAACACCATTTACAGAAAATATTGGTGATTTTCTAAACGAATATCGGAGAAATGCGGCTATATATTTTGTGTCAATTTTCAACACCATTTACGGAAAATAATTACTGATTTTTTAGAACAATATCGGCACATCTAAATACGGTGATAGACTTTTTGTCAACTTTTCAACACCATTTACGGAAAATATTACTGATTTTCTAAAAACAATATCGGCGAAGGTGTACTGAACTACTCTTTTTTTTTAAATAACCAGCCGTCTAATAGATCTGTGTATAATAGAGAGTATATCGTTAATTGTCATGTTGTCTCCGACAGTGAGGTGTTGCGGCACACATCAAAACGAACGTCAATTTCAAAACATTGCCTCCAGGCTACAGCTGTGTGGTCAGATCAACACCTCGTCACACACGATTGCGCATTATCGATTTTTTCCCCACACAAAGCGACGTGTATTTACAACTAGATCTGTGTAATGTGTCGGGTGTAGCCAAAGACCATACATAAATTCGTAATTAGTCACAGATGTAGCCTTAAAATATAATCGATTTCCTTAAATTACGTCCGCAAGTTGACAGATATTTTAGAGCAGACGTCATCGTAATTTGCCGTTATTTATTTCCAAAAATTAGCCATATATTCTGTAAATGGCGCTGAAAGTTGACAATAAATTAAGACCAGATCAGTACGTTAAATCGCTATCGACGACAACTGACGATGAGATGAGAGAGTAATACCATTTACGCGTATCCAATGTTAAATATACATCGTTATTTTGTATGACTTTCGTAGTTTTTTACCGAGAAATTCAACCAAACCGTTTCCAATTATTGGGGAACATAATATCATGATTAGCACACCGTTTCACTAAGAGGCGGCTACTCAGGGAATGGGATCACACGGTCTATTGTTTACACTGGATTAATGGCGTCCCCCATGAGGTCTCGGGTAAATCTTATTTTTCAATAATACGACTGTGGTTTCTTCCTTTTAGTGATGACCATGTTCCAGCCGTTAACACTTTATTTAGCAGCATTACTTATGTAGTTAGTCTGAACATTCTGTAGAGAAATTTGAATTGGACGGAATCGAGCGTTGTTTAAACTTAGTCCGGTTCATATGCACAGGTCAAAATATGAACTGAAAATGGCGCTTTGCGTGACAGAAATCCGTACGCGGACGAATAAAAAAAATATTTTGTTATAAATATCACATATAGCGAAACAAAGGTAGCATCTACTGTTTTAATAATATGCATACATATTGTAATTAATGTTTAATAGTGATATACTTATGAATAATATACGATACTATGGTTTATACTCCAGCACTATGTTTTAAGGCTGTGTGATTTGCCTCAATATAAGCTGGATTAATTAATACTTATATTCATGCGCTTCATGAGAACATCAATACATTTAAAATATACAAATATTACTTAAAGGGGTATCGATATGATACATTTTAATAATATAAATATTGAAAATACACATTACAATCGCTTACAACATAAGTTATTGATCGAAAATAGTCACTGCATCGTGACCTATTTGACCGCATTACCTATTGCGCGGGTACCTCATCATACCCTCTGTTTACATAGCTAACTGGGGGTATAGTGAGGTATGTTCGCTAATACTATGTTTGCGTAATGTGCCGTCACTTACATGTATTGTCTGCTTAAAGTTCGAAGACAAGAAAGTAGAAGTTACAAATGTTGTTCCTGCAGCATGGTGACAGTCCATTTAATACGTGTATGCAGCAACTGCAAGATCAGTGTCGCGTTAGCACCGCCGTTAAAGTTGCGGTCACATCTATTGATCACAAAATGCTCTTTATAGGAATTAAATAAGTATATAAGTATGTGACTATTCCACCAGTTTTAAACGATACGAGTGCCCCCTATGCAGATATAATCATTTATTAATATTTAAATACTACTGGTAGAGACGCGCGATTGTACAAGGCTGTTTTGATATGTAAATGAGACAAAACATTTTTAAATTATTTTTATCAATTAAATGCGTCACATGAATAAACATTTTTATCTACATACATGTACTATAATGTATGATCATTGCACATCAAAAATTATTTACACTGTCCATAAATTCATAATGAAAACGCCCATTCAATGCATGGCGTTTATATCCCAGTACATTACATTAGCCACACGTGACGTGGAGTGACGTTGTTGATTAGCTAAGGTTTGTTCGACGTCATTAAGGTCCATGAAGTTGTCAATCACGGCATGCTTTTGACCAGAAACGTCGCTGTTCCATGAATTGCGAGAAACTGACGTACAACAACATGATTCTTAATCTTAACGGCATACATGTATTCGGTTTATTTACATTTTTTAAACTATAGAAAATTACAATGCAAATATAAGTAATGCAACCACGGGCTATTGCGTTTACTGTAGTATGAAACATATTGTGTCTGTTGAAGTATTGCGATGACTCATTCGGATGCTACGCACGTCAAACATACCAACTGTTTTTACACTACATTAAACGCAACGACCCATGGTTTTATCAATTAAATAAATACAGAGAATAAATATATTTTTCCGTTAACCTTTTAAGAAAGCTCGGTTATTGCCCCTCATATCAAGAGTGTCAATTACGTTTGATTTACAACGTATAATAATGCCAATCAACACGTCCGATAATGGCAAATGCATGTTTATTTTGCCTGAACAAATGTCACATGTAAAGAATATACGAAAAAGATAAGTCTCCTAATATTACAACCTGTGATGTGGGAGTCCTGTAGCCTATTTCACAAACATTACAAAGTATACTTATCTAGCAAAGTATACTTTGAGGGAGAAATTTCCAACTTAAGGATAAATTTATTAATTTTTATTATACTGAATATATACAGCCATGTTGGCTGTGATAATGTAATAAATTCAGTATAATAAGTATGCATACTGTTAATCACCACATATATGCAGTCGTTAGTTCTATATGAAATAATGCATTTCTGGACAAATAAATGATTACTCCCTCAAAGTATACTTTCCTAGATAAGTATACTTGGCAATGTTGATGAAATCTGCTGCAGATTTACTTTGAACACTTTCTACAGATTTCGAAACTGTATTCACATGCATCACGAGAACACATGCTACGGCCAGGATTTGTTCCTCGTTCCACAGAGGAACGATTGCCTATCGCTTACACATCGTTTTCATATCGTTTTCGTTTGTTTAACAAAAAAATGTCACGTTTAAACCAACGAATACATCGTTTTCTAATTACAAAACCGAATACGATGTCGAAACGATGTGCAAACGACATGACATGCGTTGAATAAAAACGACACGACAGGCCTTGCAAGCGCCGATATGCGTTTACATTGTTGAGCCGTGTATTTAAACGAACGTTTTCGCGTAAAAACAAATCAAACGATGTTGATTTCCATGCACTCGTTTTCACTCTGTTTTCCATCTGTTTTCGTTTGTTCAGTTTGTGAATTGTTAATTCTAATGCAATACAATTATTAAAGGTACATGCCCACTCAGTAGACACAAAATGTTTTGTATAGGAATTAAATAAAGTGTATAAAAAGAAACATATATGCACTCGGTGTTAGTAAACACGTAAAAGTGAGTTATTGTGTTTTTAATTATTGTGTCACTATTTCAACAGTTCTAAAAGTTACGAGTGCCCCGATACAGATATAATCATTTAGTAATACATATTTATTTTACTGATAGTGACTCGCGGTGGTATCAGGCTATTTTCATATGAAAATGATATGATATTTGTTTAAGTATTTATACTAATTAAATGCGTCACCTGAAAATATAATATTTGCGATAGATTATAAAGTATGACCGTTGCACATCAAAAAATAAATACAGAGAATAAATAGTGATGTCCGTTAACATGTAAGGAAACACGATTATCGCCCCTGATATCAGTGTGGAAATTTTACGTCTGAAATAAAATGTATAATAATGCCAATTAATACGTGGAGTAATGGTGAATGAATGTTTACTTTTCGAGAAAATATCTCAGATGATGTATCTGATATAAAGAACTGTATGTGTCTACTGCGCGGGCATGCACCTTTAAACTAAATAAACATAGCTACCTGACATTTTCTTGTTGTCGAGCAAATCAAGTCTATCCTGACAGACGCGCCGAATGCTTATGTCAGGTGATCAGTCGACTAGTCATTTAAATCAATGTGCGTGCATTACGATTGCCAAATACAAACTATGTAATCTATCCAATCGTATAGGTTTTAATCAATATGCAATTGAGACGATTTAATTGTTAATTATGCTATAACCTATCTAAACATAGAATTCCCCTCTGTCATATTATATGTGACTATGATCAGTGTAGATCCAGATCAGGATTTGCACTATTCGCCAATTAATCAATGAAACTTCCGGCATGCTTTTAACATATATATGCTACAGTAGTGGGTTTTTTTTATCAGGAGCAACACTGGTAACAAAACCCATAAACTCCATTTCTCGAGTCAAAATCACATGTCTGGGGCAAGGTACAGCAAAACCGTTAGCGCTTGCTGTTAAGTCGGTGTAGTTGCAGATCGGTGAACAAACGTTTGTATATGTGTCTGTATTCAGAACGTTTCAAGAACGGACAGTTTTCTCATTATCAAACTGATAAGATAGTCCAATCTGGGATATAACTGATACGCAGACAATACGCATGCTTTACTGAAGGTGTGCAGGATGATGTATATATCGTTTCCAAATATAATACTGCAATTTAAAGATTCTTGTGAAGAAAGTATATGAAAATGATAAAACTATATTTGCATATATATATTCTTAAATTGTCTGAACTAATATGCCTCATGTGAGTGCCTCATGTGGGTATCATTGAAATGTATGGGAAACATTTTAAGAATAAAACATGGGCTGTTCCGTTTACTGTAGCACGAACAACATTGTGTCTGTTTAAAGTGCGTGGAGTCCGAAGGAGACCTCGCAAACTTTAAACAGACCATCTGTGTTACATGCATAGTAAACGCAAATGTCCATGATTTTATTACATATATTAACATTTCATTTTCGGATAGTTTCAAAAATGTAAATAACCAAATACGGCATTAAAATTAGGAATATTATTGTTTTACGTCGTTTTGTCGCAATTCATAGAACAGCGACGTTGCCCGTCAGTAGTGTGACGTAAAGCTAGTATCTCACTGGGCTGCGACTGTTGGCGACAAATTGCGAACGGCAGTCGCGAGGGAGTTTTCGAAATGTCTCGAAACGTTCGCAAGGGTTCTCAATTTCCTCGCGTGAGTCGCAGGGCCTCGCTCTCGTGTCGCTGGAATTTTTAACATGTTCAAACAATTCGCGAGACCAATTTTTTTCTCAAAATAGTCGTCGCGGGGGTCTCGAACCCGTCTTGAACCCTTCTCAATTTAGTTTCCGTGAGTCTGAAAGTGCGAGAAATGTGAGACAACTTTGTGAGGTTTTGGCGACCTATGAAACTAAATTGTGATTGATTGAAGACAAAAATGAGAATCTGGCATTCCGGGCACGAGACAAGCGCGAACTGCCTATTTCTCAATTGTCACGCATAACTTCACGCGACAGTCGCAAGTGCAAAGCCAATCGCAATTTTGTTGCGCGAATTTTGGCCCAAATTTCGCCGGGAGTTCCTGCGGCATTCGTGCGACATAGGCGAGCAATGTAAGTACCAATTCAGTGTGATTCCAAGTGAAAATTATCGCTAATTCGTGTAATTTCTCGCAATTTTGTGTCTCAAACTAGCCGCGAGCTGTCGCAGCCAAGTGAGATCCTACCTTTACTGACAACGACGAAGAACGTCATGTCTTTTAGTGACGTCAAACAAACTTTAACGGATCAACAATGTCGTGCGACGTCACGTGGGGCTAATATAATGTACTGGGATATAAACGCAATATGTTGAATGGGCGTTTCCATTATGCATTTAAGAACAGTGTAAATAGTATCTGAAAGGAACAGCGTCGAAGATATGCGCAGTCAGTAATGAAACAGATTACAGATACATATTTTATTTATATATTTAAGTCGTATTTCTTTACCTAATTGTGCCGTTGAGTCACCAGAAAACCATCGTGGATTTATAAATCAATGGTTGTACTACTGAAAAATTACTATCGTTGCAAAAACTTGTTTTTATGTCATTAATGGTTGCTAATATATTTGCTTCTAAATGTAGTATTTTCAAATGTGACGTTGTATGATTATTTTACATAAACAAATGTTTCATATATTATATTACTGATACTCGCTCGGCGAACAGGCAAACACATGTTATCTTGTATAGTTTTCGTATATGTTTATGTGATTGTGGAAGGATATACATCGGAATTAAGTTCGTCTGCAGAGCTGGGGGTACCGCCGAATTGCAAGTACGAATACATCTGTGTCAGGTGACTGTATGTATAGTTCCGTGGCAACCCTGTTTACTGCATCCAGACTGTGCAGTATGGCTCTTGTGTCTGCCTCTTCTTGGCAGCTGCGAAGATGACTAACGTCCAGTCGGTTTGAGAACACATCCTGTCTCGATATAACAACGAATATCTTTTCATTTCTTTCGAAATGACTGAGTGCCTTTCGTGCTAAGTACACAGTCAGTTCGTCTTTGGTACTGGCACAGTCCAAGAACTGCTTTGCCGTCACTTTCCCTATTGGTGTACTGTCTGACACATGGTATGCTACTGCTAGATTTCCAGCTTGGCGCCTTTCACGAGTGACCTTCTTCAAGGAATTTGGCACATCATACCGGTCAGAAACTACATGCACCTCATCGTAGTATTTTGCTTTGTTATCCAGTGTTGTAATAAAGTGCTCAGCCCATTGAGCACAGGTTTTGACACAAGCAGGCTTTCCCATTGACTGTACTACCATGCCATCGATCGCAGTCACTGTATGTGGCAGTACACCATCATCAGCTATGACGGTTGCCTGTTCTTCAACATGTTCATTTGATCTTTGCTTTGGAAGATGCTCAAGGATATCCATTAGCTTGCTTTTGTCATTGCATGGTAACAAATCACCAGTTGTTGCAAATAGGGCACGGGGCAGTGATGTGAACTCATGCTGTCCAATGGTTTCTTTCAAATTGATCTCTGGTCGACAACGGGCAGCAATCAACATGCGATCAAACAGGGCCCTGTCATCCTTCATTTCTACTACTTGGCCAGTCACTTTATGCTTCACGGTTTTCCTAGCACTTTTCCACATCTTCAAGCGAACCATCTTCATTCTACTCCATATATTTGCCTTGTTGTCTGTGATACGTTCTGAAACAAACGTTTCACACATCTGCTGTCCAATCTCATCCTGGTTGCACACATCCTTTCGTACGTCATCCGGCAGTTTGACATTCGTTATGATATTCATTAAGTCCTCATCTTCATAGGTCATATTGTTTGTTGAAAGTTTGATCACATTGTTCAGTTTCAAAATGTTCTCCTCTTTTCTGGTCCATACAGCAGAAGACATATAATGATGATCTTCTTTTTTGGCTTTCTGAGCCCCATACATTTGGCGGGCTTCCTCTCGAGTTCTGGTGTTGTTATAAAAAAGAATTACCGAGCACTTGCGTTCTGTGTAATGCCAATAAAACCTCCAGTTACCTTCATTGCCCGATTAATATGCTCGAGCGCATGATCAACACCAATTGCACAGAACGATATTCTGTTTTTGTTGACAGTGAAGTTGCCGGCCATGAACTCGGCATGTATATCCGGGTCAGTTCTTTCGAGTGCTGTCATTTCTGCTAGGTAAAGTGGCACAAGTCTGGCATACTTTTGCTTGTCGTGGGCAAAGAAGTACTTGCAGAGTTCGTCAAGGAACGCAAGATGCAGGTCCCACAAAGCATATCGGGTGGCACGTATGAATGTATATATCAGTTCCACCATACGCATGTAGCGCTGCACAAACTTGAAGAGAGGTTGTCTGCTTTATTTTGCCTGATCATATTCTGTCATGGTTTCTAATAGTAGCTAGTATGCTTTGTTGATCTGCAGTCATCTTCGTCCGATGATGGTGGGCACAACTCCTGTCAACCTGCTTCGCCAATGTGGTGCATTTGTCTCTTAGATGGAGATATTCAGTGAGGATGGCCTCTATATATAGGTCATAGAGGGCCTGAACAGTAGCTATGTGTGCTTCTAAAGCTCTCTTCATGTGCTTGGCCTCTATAATTTGTCTCGTCACATATTTCTGCTTCACACCAGGCTTCATCGAGGCCGCTGTCCTCTATGACATTACCAGCTGCCCTCAGTGCCGCCATTACTGTGTGCATCTCACCCAATCGCAACACCAACTTCCCTTTGTAGTCATCCCTTGTCATCTCCAACTGTTTTTCCCGTTCATATATGGCCATGTCCAGGGTGATCACGGTCTTCCTATCTTGACCTACAACTACACAATTTATGTATTGCGACAGTTTTAACAGTGTTTGCCATTCATGGGCCGGTGCTGCTAGTAGCGGCAAGGTAGCAACTTCTGTCAGTGCTTTCTATTCTGATAGGAGCGAGTTGTAAGCAGTCCATGTGGGAATGTTGTGTTTTGTGATCGTCTTGACCGATGACTCTTTTGAAGTCTTTTCGTCTGAGCGCACAGAATCATCAATGATTTCTGCCTGTGGTATCTCAGTTGGTTGAAGGCCACCTAATACACCTATCAAGGTGTCCACCGGTTGACTGTCATCAACCTCGTCTGTGCACATAATAGTACGGGACAAAAACCAAGCTGTATCCTGAAATTGTTCAATGACATGTTTGCTTGACCCAGCTTTAAAACCAACAAACTTGGGGGACTGGGTTGACTGTGTGTTTGGTGCATAACAAGAGACAAAGGGTGGAAAACTGACACACTTCAAGGAACGGTCTCTGGCCTTACCATGCAACCGGAGTTGGCTTGTATTACCATGATCTGTGTCACCACTTCGGCGTTGATTAAGTGTCGTGGAATTTGCATGAAGTGTTCTTTCCCCATCAGGCGTGTCTTCATTAAAGTCACTGTTGTCCACGGCAAAGAAGATAAATGTTCCTTTGCGCATTGCTGATGGCAAGTAGGCTCCATGTGTCCTGGTAGCCGCTATAACGGAGCTCGCTAACTGTGTTTCCAACCTTATTATTATATTGTATTCAACACAGACACCAAAGCCATGTAATAGTTCAACAAGCTTTTTGCTTCTTGTTGCTTGGTGTACCGCAATACCGACACCAAGTAACTGGGACCATTATAAGCGATGTCGGTCTGGTGTGTATGCATGCTTCGGCTTGTAAGCGACTTGTCGCTGTGACTTATACATGTACATGATATTTTTGCTGACTGCTAGCACATATTTATGTACTGTAGCTGAACGTACTTCAGTTTGAAGATTTTCAGCTGGTCCCTGTAATATCCATATAATGCATGAATACAGAACATTTGGAACATGCTGTTATGCATCACTGGTGGACACTGACCCATCAAGCACCCATGGGTGTTTGGCATGCTCGGCTATAGCTTTCCTCAATGTTGAGGCACTCTCAAACAATTTGAGCACATTATACTCTTTGTTTTGTGCTGTGAAATCTTCCATAGCAGCGTCGCGGACAGCTGTGGAAAACACTCGTTCGGGCTCGTTGCGGCGTTTTCGTCTCATGAACTGAAGACCGTCTATATGAGAGATCAGTTTTTCCTTCAGATGTAGATTACGCTCACGCTGTAACTTGCGAATGCCATTCGTGTGGAGAATGCAATTGTACGTTGTTCGCAGATCGCCCATACAGATGAAAGTTCCATTGCTGAGGAGACCTCTGACGATGCTGATAAACTCAACATCGGAAGCAATAATACCAACGTTTCTTTTCTTCCGTGTCACGTGCCTGAGTTTCCTGATCTGCTTTGGCCGCAGCACGTTGCACATGTTGTACCCAGCATGTCAAATCATAATGATACTTGACATCAATGGCACAAGCATCTGCAGCGGAGATGGTCGTATTGAGCTGAACTTTCCATTTGGCATTGTTACTCTTATAAACAGCTTCACGCAACTGCTCACCTGCGTTGAAAGTCGTTACCTCGTGAACACCCTTGTCAGGAATATCCTCCTGACAGAAAAAAATAAAGGTGTTTCTGGTATGGAACTGTCAATGATCGTGTAAAATGAGTACTACTAGTACCAATGTCAGACGAATCTTGGACACGCACGTCGTTGACTGTAGATGGGCGACCGCAAGTTTTCCGAAGCTTCTGACTGTCTCCATCGCCAAAGGCCTGTTCAAAACGGGTCTTAGGGTCAAGATAACGCATGTGGCATGTCTCACTGTAACATGTGCGGTGCCATGAAACATGTTGTGCCTTCAATTCTGTTGCGGTGAGGTTAATGAGCCTTCGGCTGATATCCGGAAAGTGTCCATCTCCGTATTCACCAAGCTGATGAATAAATGAAAGAAACATGGAGTAAGCTTCAAATGGTGGGTTTGTTACAAGTGGTCTGCTATCTGCTTGCTGGCATTTTATGCACAGGTTGAAATCTGTATCCAGTCTTGCCTTTTTGGTGACATCTGGACTCACTAATTGACCCTCCATCATTGATGGTCCTAATCGACAGCAACGTTACTTTAATGCTTATACTCGATAACACGATGTTAAAGAGTAAAACAATCACAGAACAAGTTTATTGCAAAGCGTAATGCAAGAAAGTAAAGTTTGTACGATTGCACAACTTTCGCGCGCTTATTACACAAATTGCAACTGTTTCGGAACGAAAGAAATCACAGCTTTATTAAATACATTATGGCTAATAACATGACGAATGTCACCCAGCGCGATTTATGTTGAATTTAATGCTTTTGAAATAGTTGGTTCCATCTGAGGAACACGTGACAAGTCGAAGTTTTATTTTAAATAAATGGTTAGAGGCAGGAAATATAGAAAACACTCTTTTCGGCCGCCATTTTGCGATATTATATGTAAATTAATTTTGTTTTGGACACTTTGTAAATGTGGGAGCCCTTCGTATTGCATTGGTGACAGTATTACTACAATAATCTGCATTTAAACATTGTACAACCACATGTCTGCCTTGGTATAATGACATAATATGGCATTCTTATGCCCAAAATTACAGTTGACCTTTCACCTTTGTTCAATGTCACTAAAGGTGATCAGAAAAAATGACAACAGCAGTTTTTGAGTTTATGGGATATGGTAGAATACATTGTTCACTTATAACATTCCATGCCCACGGGAACTTTTATCTGATGCGTAGGCCCTCCCACTATATAATAGATTATGATAGTCTGTCCATTCCACATTAACAACGTTTTCTTCTAAACAATTATTGGATTTACATATGCAGCCTATGCTCAATAAATGTAAATCCACCAATTGAAATTTCCAGACGATCCTAAGTTTTCACTTACGAACATCTTAACGAATGTTAACTTGCGGGAACGAATTGTTAAATTGGTATGAACGAATTGTTAATTCGTGGGAACGAATTGTTAAATCGAGGGAACGAATTGTTATTTCGTGGGAACGAATTAATAAAAAAACAGAAGTATACGTCCCTCGCGCGGCTCCGTATTAGACAACTCGATGTTTCATTTGTGAATTCCCTGGGAGTTTCCCGTAGCCATTGAACGGTTCTCATAAGTAACATTCGTCTAACTAATCTGCATTTCGGGCTGTGACTGGAGACATGGGGCTTATGTGGTTCGTGACCAGTGTAGCTTCTGGTCAAATAGTACACTCCGGTAGCCCTGATAGCGATCAATATTGCTAGTTAGAAGCATGACGGACGGCGAACAGTGTAGGTCCTGATCAGACTGTGCGGATGCACAGGCTGATCTGGATCTACACTGGTCGCAACACCAATACACACCATTGCTCCAATCACATCTACATTAACATATATGGTAAGTCTATTGAATATATTGTTGGATAATCCGGGTATTGTTACATACAAACCAATGCTCAATTATGAACGGTATTGTTAGCATAAACTTGTCTTTATTGTGTAGAACAAAGGCACAATTATAATTTACATGCACACGGCCGTTACGTATTCAATCTTCCGGGTACAACTGCCAACTCATTGTAATAGTGTCAACATTTTGAAACTGTGTATGTTCAATAATATGAGACACGCTTTGTGATTTTGTAAGACTATGCAATATCTCATAACACATTTACATTCGCAGTTTAATACTTCGCAGTTCTGTTAAAAAATTGCACAGACCAATAATATGTAAATATACATACGTTGACCGGGATTATATTTTATTTCAGTTTTATTCGCAAAACGCGAGGACAGAATGGGCTGTTATTGTGACAATATTTTATAATGCCGGGGTCTCAGCTATAAGGATACAGATCATATAAAAGACAGATGAAATAGAAGACGTCATCCGTATACATGTAGCTGAGATTATCTAAGCTAGTAGCTTGATAACGATCTAAATTTCTTGCCAGAAACATGACGTGTGTTTCATTGATGAGCTGGCGAGCAATGTAGATCCTGATCAGACTGTGCGGATGTACAAGTTGATCTGGATCTACACTGGTCGCAGAACCCATACGCCCCATTTCTCCAGTCACAGCAACACATGTGTGATCAACGTTATTCAATGGCTGCCAAGTAAAGGCCAGAGATACACGTGCGCCCTGCGTGATTTCGCCAATTACGGTAACGTCTGTAAGGGAAGCATAATTAGAGAAGGGTAACGCTTTTTATACATATTTGTCAATTGAAAATTATGTTCATATCGCCTACAGAAATAGCTGTCCATAATATATACTAATTGGATTAATTTAAGTTCTATAATCATAAGCATACAACCTATATCGGTTTCCATAGTATACACTAGTTGAGTTACTTAAATATGAGTAACCGTCGATTGCAGAAACAACTTACCTTTCAGTTTTATAACTACAAATATTTATGTCGTGTAGGTACAATATAATTGTAAAGGTACATACTCACTCAGTAGACGCAAAATGTTTTATAACCAGGCGAACTGATTGTCCTGAAATAAAGCCCTCGTGATTGGGTCCTACGGCTAAACAAACTCGTTTCGCTACGCTCACTCGTTTGTTTAGCGGAAGGACCCAATCACTCGTGCATTATTTCACGATAGTCAGTTCACCTAGTTACATAAACAGTATGTATCGTATTTTAAAGGTGCATACCCACGCAGTAAGCACAAACTGTTCTGTATATCAGAGACATAATCCGAGATATTTTCTGGCAAAATAACATTCATTTACAATTACTCCACGTATTAATTGGCATTAGTATCCATTTTATATCTGAGGTAAATTGCCACACTGATATCAGGGGTGATAACCGTGTTTGATAGTCATGCCTCATTTGCATATGAAAATAGCCTGATACCACCGCGAGTCACTATCAGTAAAATACATATTACTAAATTATTATATCTGTATCGGGGGCACTCGTAATTTTTAGAACTGGTGGAATAGTGACACAAGTTTGAAAGACGCATTTAATTCCTATGCTAAATAAATAGTTTCTTACATTTTACATATGATTTGTCATAAACCAAAAAGCGAATGAAGCGTAAAATATGGCCAAGAGTTAAGCGAATTAATTTCTGGAGGCGGTCCGTAGTGACAACGACTGCATCGCGATTCAGAGGGTGTGTCTGAGAACGTGATTTGATTGGTCGAAGGAAACACGTCATTGTGACGTTACTGACGTCATTTACCCATATATGGTAACCACGAGAGTGGTGTAAACTACACTGGTCGCAACACCGTTTCACACCATAATGTAAACAGATCGATGACGATTACGGACAACAGACAAAACCATTTTTGCAAGAGCGTTTTTTTTCATGTTTATTGCAAGTTTTGATGATTCTATTGACAGTTCTGACCAGTAGAGCAACAACCTAGGCCTATCTGACAAGGGGGTGGACTGTCACTTACAACATAGGTTGTCATATATCAAAATGTTCGTTATTGTCTCTACTTCATGAAACCGCTGGGTTCCGTGGTCAAAGGCCTAAAATTCAAAATGGCATCCAAGATGGCCGCCAAAGAATGATATTCGATTGTTGTCTTAATTTGGTGCAAATGTCTGTAAAAGTTGTCAAAATAAGGAAATATGAATAATAAGAACAAAACAAAAGACCTAGCAACTAGTCTAAATTAGCTCATATCCAGCCGAAAAATCGCCCACCACAAGCCCACTCCAGCCCCGACCTATCTTTTCGCAAACCCAGAAGTGACAATCCAGTGAATAAGAAAAAACACAATGGAAATATATGTTAAATTTCAACAGTTAAATTACAGCCGTCGGTAACCTTGATATAATTGCCAACCGGTAAAAACACACGACCTGCTCAGTCCAGTGTCGCCGTTCAAGTGAGGAATGATATAATAATCGAAAAAAAACCATCAGTTATATAGTTTCCACAGGCTGTTCAAAATGTGTAGTTTGTTGCATAATGTGCCATCTTCGGTCTTTGGAAAGGCTGATTTTCACACCTGGACACGTATGCACATCACATTCTTCATTTCTGAACTGGTGGATGCTACCGTTGTTTCAGAGTTGCTGATAGAATTACAGTTTGTTTTTTGTTTCTAAATTATACACATATATTCAGCATTCATTACAATTTTGAACCAATTTTCAGAAACTTCATTTTGAAAAGTAAGTGATATCATATATCCCATGTTATGACGTCATATGCTAAAAGTAGTGACGCCATTCGTTTGCATATATAACGAAAACAAATGTTACTACATACTTCTTTATGATAACTTTATTTTGAAAGATTACCTTGCATAGAATACAAGTCATGACTAATTAAAGTGGGGACATATATTTTGAACCACCCTGTAAACGAGTTGGTCGGTAAATCCGATAAATGATCCCCGATGACGCCCGAATTGAATATCAAAGTCCTCGACCCTGGGTATTGGTGCAGTATGCTTATTAATCACAATAAATGGTGATACATGTATATATGAAGTTTCACATCATAATTTCAACTGGTAACAGAGATAAATTCTAGAAAGTTTTAACGCAATGTTTTGTTTAGTAGTCACAATAATTATTTGGGTGTTAATTATAATTGAATTGAATTTTAAAATAATTAACGTAGAACTTTAACAAAACGTTTAAAGACATTTGACCTTGACATTGGGCTCCTGGGCAGCCTGGGTAGGATATAAAATGAACATATGGATGGTGACCAATGTGTATATGAAATTTCAAGTTGATATCCCAAGCAGTCACAGAGATATAACAATTTGAAAATCTTTAACATACTAAGCTTTAAACAAAACATAAGTCATCCTGGGCAGCACACGTACATGTATGGTACAAAATGAACATATGGATGGTGATCAATGCAGTTATCGAGTTCCAAGTTGATATCGCCAGCGGTGACAGAGATATAGCAATTTGAAAAACTTTAACGTAAAACTTTAACAAAAAGGTTAAAGTAATTTGACCTTGATATTGGGCTCCTGGGCAGCATGAGTATGGTATACAATTATATATCTATGGTGATCAATGTGTATATGTAGTTTCAAGTTGATATCCCAAGCAGTCACAGAGATATAGCAATTTTCAAAACTTTAACGTCATTTAACTTTAACAAAAAGGTTAAATTCATCTGACCTTGACATTGGGCACATGGGCAGCATGAGTATGATATACAATGTGAAATGCGGATGGTGATAAATGTGTATATGAAGTTTCAAGTTGATATCGCAAGCGGTCATAGAGATATAGCAATTTGAAAAACATTAACGTCAAATTTTAACAAAAAGGTTTAAGTCATTTAACCTTGACATTGGGCTCTTGGGCAGCATGGATAGGGTATACAATGAACATATGGATGGTGATCAATGTGTACATGAAGTTTCATATTGATATCCCTAGCAGTCAGAGAGACATAGCAATTTGAATGACTTTAACGTAAACCTCGGACGGCGGACGACGGACGCCGGACAAAGCGGTAACTATGTTCCTCCGAATTATTTTTTTTCGGGGAGCATAATACAAAAGCATTAAAGGTACATGCCTACTCAGTAGGCACACACTGTTCTTCCTATGAGAGACATCAGCTGAGACATTTTCTGGCCAATTAGACACTAATTCACCATTACCCCACGTATTAATTGGCATTATTGTACTTTTCATATCCGATGTAAATGTTCACACTGATATCAGGGGCGATAACCGTGTTTCCTTAACATGTTAACAGACATTACCATGTATGCTCTGAATTATTTGTTGATGTGCAATGATCATACTTATATCATCTGTCTAAAATATTATTTTTTCAGGTGACACATTTAATTAGTATAAATAATTAAAAATAGCATGCCTCATTTGAATATAAAAATAGCCTGATACCACTATCAGTAAAATAAATATTACTAAATTATTATATCTGTATAGCGGGCACTCGTAATTTTTAGAACTGGTGGAATACTGCCACAAGTATACACTTATTTAATTCCTATAAAGAACATGTTGTGCCTACTGAGTGGGCATGTACCTTTAACATCGCACATGAAAGCTTTACATCACCAATGTTTAAAACAATTGTCCCTCATTGGCGGATTTATACGTGTATAGGCGCACGTTGCACGCCAATCTTCCACCATGTGTATGTACACAATCGTCTGCGTTAATCTTGCCCAAATGTTAACGTTTCTGAACAGCTATTGGAAATATCAAACTCGCAACGAGGCAGTTCGATTGGCTGCGCCTGTGAAGTAGCACATCTTAGATCATAAAGCAATATAATTGCTTCGTAAATGTGACGAAATATCATGTATGATCCCGAGGGATAACTTTAGAAAACTGCAAGCATTTATCTACACAAACAATACCATGTCCAAATAAAAATATAATGTATGGATGTATCCCATCTCTCTTAGGAAGCAGGGGGACGTTTCACTAAACTTCGTACGACTAAAATGTTCGTAAGTACAACCTTATGATAGTCTGTAAATTACACATTAGCAATGTTTTGTTGTAAACAAGTATTTGATTTACATTTATTGTGCATAGGCTGCTTTTTTTTTTTTTTTTATGATATGCAGCCGATGCTCAATACATGTAAATCAATCAATTGAAATTACCAGATGATCCTAAATTTGCACTAACGAACATTTAATCTTAAGAAGTATAGTGAAATGGGCCGCTGATGCATTTGAAACCAATGCTACTTTTCTATAACGAACATATACATGTACAGCGTATGTCGTTAATGCCACTCTGATCATTCTATGATTTAATTAATACATAATTCCTTCCTCAATGTGATAGGGTCATTGTATAACATATATGTGAACATTGTCTCGTTACTGAATACTATATGATGCATAGAGTAGTCAGCTCGGCCGTCTTAGTATGTTCAAGCCATCAGCCAGTTTCGCCTAAGGTGGTGTTTGACAAAGAACGGATAATGACAATAGAACATATGCTACAATGTAGGTAACAATTTGTACAAAAGCTAGGACAACTCACTCCTATATCTTACATATATCCCGTCACATTTAAGAATCATTAATATGTTTACACCATATTATGGTCCTTAAGCCATCTTAACTGATCCAAGAAAACATATTCATTAATAGAATATTTCACCAACATTACAAAGTATACTTATCTAGCAAAATATACTTTGAGGGAGACATTTTAAATGTAAGGATATATTTATTAATGTTTATTATACTGAATTTATTACATTATCACAGCCATTTTGGCTGTCATAATGTAATAAATTCAGTATATTAATAATTATGTATACTTTTAATCATCAAATATGTGCAGTGGTTAGTTCTATATGAAATAATGCATTTTGGGAAAAATAACTGATTACTCCCTCAAAGTATACTTTGCAATTTTTATGAAATCGGCTACAGGTACCGTAATGAGCTTTGTATTTGAGCAATACGTACTGACTGATGACAACATGAGCCGATACGAATAAAGTATGCAGGTTACAAGTACATGTAATTGGATAATTACTCTTCATTGGTCGAACCACATCAGATTATGTCCCCGAATGACACCAGTTACATAATGACGCAACATAAACAATTCCACGTTATTTTCAACGAACGTCACGTGATACTAATTGCTCATTCTGCAACGTAAAACGTTACCTGTTAAATAAAATACATAGAAACATAGAAAATACCAGTGTAGTGTATTTTGATAGCAATTATATCAGGCTCGGCTCGGAAACGGTAGGAATTCCACGGCGAGCCTGGGAATTCCTCTGCCGCATTTCCTAGCCTTGCTTGATACACTTGATATCAAAATAAATAGACCCGCATTCCCTATGTTCACCGTGGTTGGAATCCGCTTCTCAGGAGTAACACAGTCATCTTCTGTCACTCAGTTGGTCACTCAGACATTGCCGACGGATATGTGGGCACCCAACACGGCCTAATGATTTTGAATGCGAACTCACCTCGATGTTTGTGTAATTGAGTGAGCTAAATTCAAGGAAGAGTATATGAAGTGGGCTGTGGATACTGTCGTTAAGCTCGATACTTTTGTAAGGGTTCTGCCCTTTGTCCAGTTGAGCAGCGTTCACATTCTACACATGTTATTCTAGTATTGCGACATCGCCTCGGAAAGTTCAGGACTGTCAGTACTTTGATTATTGCTTAAAATGGCAATTCATGTCAGTAAAGTATGAGTTATGTCCCTTGACATATTTACTACGTGTATGTCACATTTCATTGACTTTATGATTTAGTTTACTGTTATATCACGTACATATACGTGATATATACGTACACATACTGTAATATGCAAATTCACTATATTGAGGTTAAATTAAATTTACTGCATATTACTGAGACTGATTCTACCTAAATCATTATCGAGAACTCGCGCCATTTCCCCATACATTTATGTAGATTTTCTCTCTGTATTCCGGCATTTCTGCCGGATTCTGAAACTGTATTGGTCACAATGTCAGTAACGTAAATTGTCTCGAAATTCCCAGATAATAAACATTATAAACGTGTCCACCCACCTGTTTATCATTCCCCAGACAAGCCATAGGAAAAACCGTGTTCACATGGCAAACTAACACTGACAGACAGTCTATTGTACCGCTTTTCGCCCGTCTGTTCGTTCGTCCGTCTGTACGTCCGTACGGCAATTTGTTCAGATGAACATCTTGCTGTACGTCCGCTAGTCCAACGTTCGGCCGTCACAATCAAGGTGAGCTTTACCATATGTCCGTCCCACTGTCAGTCTGTCTTGTGAACACACGGGATTAACTGGCCAATAGGAAACGAGCCATAACTGTTAGAAATTGGCTAGTTCCCGTTACAAAATTTGGGGGCTCGTCCTATTCTTATGGTAGACATATGTCTGACGGAAATATACCTCCATCCGATCAATATGTCACACAAAGGACACACCGCAATGTAACATCGCAAATTGACGTTCCCTGGGAGTTATCAAACATGAGTATGGCGTCCTTAGATGAACAATATTACGCAGACATGGATATTTTCCTCAGAGCACACTCCCGCAGTAGTAGTGAACCCTCTTCGGTGCAATTTTCATCAACTCCTGTGCCAACACATGGTCTGACTACATACACTACCCAAAGTTCGGTAGATGATCAATATCAGAGTCCACAATCTCACAGTAGTAATGAGCTCTCTTTAGAACCAACTAGATCAGCACATGGTCCAATGACACATACTACACGGAGATCAGTAGATGACCAAAACCTCAGCCATGTTTTCACCCAGCCGGCGAATGTTGATACCAACTCAGATCAACAATCTACAACAACAACATATGTAAAACAAGTTTCGTTCTCAGACCCTGTCTATTCTGACATCGATAGTGAAGCACAACAGAAACTGACCCCACCCACTTCTATTAAACTTGAGAAACGGTTGTCTGATCAAATTGAGAGGATTTCAAACATGACACAACGTTATGAACAAATGTTATCCTCAAATATAATGGAAACGCAACAACCCATGAACATTTATAGTACCCCACCCACTTCAACCACTACAGCATACAACATGCCTTTTCACAGTACCCCACCCACTTCAACCACTACAGCATACAACATGCCTTTTTACAGTACCCCACCCACTTCAACCACTACAGCATACAACATGCCTTTTCACAGTACCACACCCACTTCAACCACTACAGCATACAACATGCCTTTTTACAGTACCCCACCCACTTCAACTACTACAGCCTACTGTATGCAGACCTATAGTACCCCACCCACTTCAACCACTACAGCATACAACATGCCTTTTAACAGTACCCCACCCACTTCAACTACTACATCCTACTGTATGCAGACCTACAGTACCCCACCCACTTCAACTACTACAGCCTACTGTATGCAGACCTATAGTACCCCACCCACTACAACCACCACAGCCTACACTGACATAGAAAATTCTAAGCAAGGATTGTATGTCTCCAATACTGTCAAGCAGTCACATCAATCAAACACTTGCATGAAATATGATATTCGGTTGCCAACCCTTCCATCAGAAAACCTTACTAACACATCATACCAAGGGCATGCACAGGTCAATCACAATGACAGTTCACACGTACATCCGAGCAATCACTCAACATGTCAGACACATACAATGCATGAGAATCAACCATCAAACTTCACAAGACGTGATCAAAAACCTGACAAATTTGATGGTCGAAATGTGGAATGGAAGGACTACATTGTTCACTTTGAGCAGGTAGCAGTATGGAACAATTGGTCTGAAACTGAGAAAGTGCAACAGCTTGCGATGTCACTCAGAGGTCAAGCACAGAAGTTGCTAGGTGACCTTGACCCAAGGGACTTACACAGTTATGTAGGCTTGAAAAACATATTATCCCAAAGATATGATCCGCAGGAACGGGGGGTCGCACATAGATGTGAATTCAGAATTAGAAAGAGACACAAGAATGTGTCTCCAGCAGAATTTGGTTATGCACTTCGACGAATTGCATGCTTAGCTTTTTCTGATATGCCCTACCAGTTCAGGGAAGTCAATGTTCTTGAACAATTCTTGAACGGGGTTGGCAGTTCGAACTTAAGAGAACATCTTATATTCAAGCATCCCAAAACAGTTGAACAAGCAATTTCTTTAACTGTAGAATACGAAGCAGTAAAAGGCAGCCAAGTGTTTCCTTCAAATTCAATTGAAGCTGAAGGCTACGTACATGTGTTGAAACGAGAGAAAAGAAAACGAAACTCTGACACTACCTTACTACACAGCGTTCAGATTTAAATGACTTGATGCAAAAACTAAACGAAAGCATGGACAAGTGGAATGCATCGTTTGAATGAATGGTTATGCACAGAGAGTTAGGTTAGCACAGCGAAAGAGAGACTATTCAAACAATCACATGCTTTCACTACAGTGAGAAAGGTCACATTGTTAGAAATTGTCCTAACAAACAAACACTTCCAACACTTTCTGGCAACACAACACATTACAATGTCCAACAAAAGCAACCCATGCCAATGCCAGCGCCAATGAAAATGCAGTACTCACAACAACCTTCTGCAACAAATCCATCTATTACCAACACCAATCAAGTGGTCATACCGCAAAACAATCAGCCTGGTACAAGTTCGGAAAACTAGTACAGGCTGATCTTGTGGCCAATAGGTCAGCCTTAGATACAGACAGTAAGGGTAGTAGGCTATACAAGGGGATAAATAAGGTTTCAGGTTCATTGTACTACGCAAATAGTGTATATAATGGTAGCACATACAAATTTCTCATAGACAGTGGTTCAGCAGCTAGTCTTTTGTCAAATGAGTTAGCTGATAAGTATCTTGGTGACAGTTCTCAATTACAATCAGTTGAGCCTTCAGTAGATTTAACAACAGCTGATGGGACTTCCTTAGAGATCAAAGGGAAGATAATGTTACAATTTTCACTTGATGAGCAGATGTTCGAAAACGAGTTCTTTGTTGCCAATATAGATTTGCCTGGTATACTAGGTGTAGATTTCTTGGAACAGTATGAAATAGGATTCAATGCAGGCACTGCAACTCTCCAGATAGGTGACAAAACAATAGAGTTAGAACGTGAAGCTTCTAGGAAATGCTTGAGAGTGAAACTGTCGAAAGGGGTTGTCATTCCTCCTGATTCTGAAATGGTAGTTAGGGCCTATGTTAAAGGTCAAGTGACGTCAGATAGTGAGGTAATGGTAGAACAGTTTAAGAGTATGGGCAAGATAGGTCTTCTCGTGTCTAATGCTGTTGTTAATCCAGAGAGAGTCCTAGTTTTCAGTAATTAAACGTTGATCAAGCAGCCAGTGAATTGAAACAACATTCACTTATTGGAAATCATACATTGCCCCAGTTACCATTGAACAGCAAACTGACTCAGATGTCTTAGAGGAACAAACAATCAGATGTTCCTGAGCATTTGAAGTCACTTATTGAGCAAATCATCAGACATTTTCAAACATTTGAACAAAGGGAATCGTTGCAAAAGTTGATTGTAAATTATCAGGACGTTTTCATGTCACCAGATGTGACCCTTGGTAGAACAGATCTAGTTACACATACCATCGATACAGGCAATGCTAGACAATTAAAAATCCCACCTCGTAGAATTGCTCAAAAACAGAAGATAGTAATATGACAATGAAATTGACAAAATGCTGGCTAGTGATGTCATAGAACCAAGTACTAGCCCTTGGTCCTCCCCTATTCTGTTAGTGTCGAAGAAGGATGGAAGTATCCGATTCTGTATTGACTACCGTAGACTAAATGCAGTAACAATAAAAGATGCTTACCCTCTGCCTAGAATAGATGATTCATTAGATGCTTTGTCTGGTTCAAAATGGTTCAGCACACTGGACCTAGTCTCTGCGTATTGGCAAACTGAGATTAGAGAGACTGATAGGTGTAAGACTGCATTTTCTAGTCACAGAGGTCTTTTCCATTTTAAAGTATTATCATATGGGCTTACCAATGCTCCAGCTGTCTCCGAAAGGCTTATGGAACTTGTACTCAGAGGTCTGAATTGGGAAAAGTGCTTGTGTTACTTGGACGATGTAATCGTGTTTGGAAAAACTTTTGAAGAGGCACTGCATAACTTGGAAACTGAATTCCAGCGATTCAGAAAGGCTGAATTAAAACTGAAACCATCGAAGTGTTCGTTATTTCAGACAAAGGTTAGTTTCTTAGGACATGTGGTTTCGGAATCAGGTGTTTCTTGTGACCCAGCAAAGGTGGACACTGTTAGGAATTGGCCCACTCCGCAAAATACTACTGAGGTCAAAAGTTTTCTTGGTTTAGTTGGCTATTACCGACGGTTTGTGCCTGATTTCTCGACGGTTGCTTATCCATTGACTCAGCTCACACACAAGACAAGGTATTTTGTATGGACAGACGAATGTCAGTTGGCGTTTGCACAGTTAAAAACTGCATTGACTACTTCGCCAATCTTGTCTTATCCAACTGAAAATGGGGACTTCATACTTGATACAGATGCAAGTTTGACTGGATTGGGCGCAGTTCTGTCTCAGGTACAAGATGGTGAAGAGAGGGTCATAGCCTATGCTAGTAGGACATTGTCAAAATCACAACAGCCATATTGTACTACCTATCGTGAATTGTTGGCTGTAGTTGCATTTGTTAAGTTGTTCAGGCATTATTTACGGGGTCGAAAGTTTCTAGTTAGATCAGATCATTCGTCGCTCAAATGGCTTCAAAATTTCAAGAACGCAGAAGGTATGATCGCTCGTTGGCTTAGTGTCCTATCCACTTACGACTTTAGCATCGAATATCGCCGTGGTGCATTACATTCCAATGCAGTCACACTGTCACGCAAGCCCCATAGAATGCGCACAAATCCTGAGTGCTTAGATTGCCAGATGACACACAAAGATAACAGTGATGTGCCTGATGCAGTATCACACCCCAAGGAGACCAATGTCGACAACAAAGGTGTTGTAACATCTATTGTCAGACAGGCATCTCCTACTGAGGACCAGTCTAATGAGGACTTGGCTGATGATGCAGAAGGAAATGTAAACACACAGGAATTCATATGGGTACAGGCTTGGTCTGAAGATGAACTTAGACATTGGCAGAGTACGGATAGTAGTATTAGTAGAATAGCGAAACTGAAGAGTAGCTTCAGACAACAGCCTCCTAGAAGTAGTATTGCGGGTGATACAAGACAGGTCAAAATGTTGTGGTCATTTTGGGACTCGTTAGTCGTTGAGGATGGTATATTGAAATACAGATGGTATACATAAGTCGATCCTAGCATAACATTGTTACTAGTAGCACCTAGTGAACTCCGTGGGCTGATATTTAAGACCCTTCATTGTGACAAAACAGCAGGACATTTTGGTAGAAGAAGAACGATAGCCAATATACGAAAACGTTTTTTCTGGCCTGGTATGTCTTCACAAATTCGTCGTTGGGTAAGGCAGTGTGATTTGTGTTGTCGTAGGAAGCCTGGTCCTGGTCGAGGCAAATCTCCATTACAGCAGTCGAAATCCAGTTACCGACTCTCCCGTATTGCACTTGACATACTAGAATGTCCATTATCAGACAATGGCAATAGATACATCATATTAGTTTGTGACTATTTCATAAAATGGACAGAAGCTTACCCAGTCAAGGATCATACAGGAATTACTGTAGCGGATAAGTTGGTAACTGAATTCATCAGCAGATTCGGAGTACCAGATGAAATTCACTCAGATCAGGGTAGGGAGTTTGAGTCTCTACTGTTTGGTAGACTATGTGAGATGCTACAGATCAGCAAAACCAGAACATGTCCATATAGACCACAATCAGACGGGCTTGTTGAACGATTCAGCAGAACACTTCTACAGTTGTTGTCCATGTATGTCAATCGTAATCAATCAAATTGGGACGATCAGATTCCATTTGTTCTGTTGGCATACCGATCTACTATACACGAAAGCAAAGGCTGTAGCCCAAATTTGTTGATGTTGAATCGTGAGGTGTCATTGCCCATTGACATTGTTGCAGGAAATCCACCAAATCACCCAGAAACCGATTGTCAAATTGAGTACATAGAATGGCTGACACATGTCGTACACAAAACGCAAGAGTTTGCATTCCAAAATCTTGACAAGGCTGCACAGTCACATAAACGACACTATGCCACCGGCGGCCTGAAACCACGCACATACAAACTAAACACATTTGTATGGCGTTGGTATCCGCCTGTCGCTAGGTCAAAGCTTGGATTAGGTTGGACAGGTCCATACAGAATGCGCTAAACAAACTGTCCAGTGTGACATATAGGATTCAGAGAGATCCAAACACGAAGCCCATAGTTACACATGTCGATCACTTAAAGCCATATGAGGCAGATGGTGTGCCAGGCAATTGGCAAACACATGCAGAATCAATGGAGACAGGGACTGGCATGCACACTCATGCAAACACAATCATAGAACATGCAATCTCAGATATGTGTCCAGAGGGAAACATGCAAAAGGAAGTCACCACACGTTATGGGAGAAAAGTGGTACCACCAGTACCATATTCCCCATAAATTGTGACTGTTTATTTTAATGATTTGCTTGCTGACGTAATAATACATATAGATGTACTTATTTGACTGTGTTAATGAATGATAATGTTGTATTGTATCATGGTAAAATTCCGTAATATGGATTGCCATGCCTTCAATACCATCAATATGATTATATTGTTGCTGTTGTCAGCTTGTGTGTTGAAATTTTCAACTTGTGTATATAATGTAAATAAAATACAAGTGGGACCGTAATGTATCAGCAAGCATTTCGTAAAATATGATGCATGATTAGCAGTTTGGTTGTGACTAATACTGAATGTCATGTTTTTACATTTATTTCTATGCACAGTAACAAAGTCAGCTAATTGTTTTGTCTTTTACATAACTTAAGTTTTCCTCCACTATGTTTCTTTCTCATGCACTAGTACCATCACCATTCGTAATTATGTTGCTTGTTTGGGCGTTTTTTTTTGCAAGAACAATTTGATAGATAGTCGACGTGTTAATACATTATTTTAATATGTTAAGACTATAATACTCGATGGTTCATGTTAAGTTGTTTTCTTGTTTACTGACTACCTTTCTATTCATGCAATACGATTACGTACTTTGTTCAAGCAGCGTCCTGCAGCTCTATATGATTTCCTAGATGTAACAGGTTCGATAATCGGCATTTATCTAAGCATGATTTTAATATGTAATGATATGTATGACACCGGTGTTTCTTACTGTTTCCTTCTAAATGATTTATATATGTGCATTTCGTTGTCTTACATTATCTCGTACTTGACAGATAATCGGCATGGTTCACTCATCTATATGAGGATGACCAACATATTGCTGGATGATTCTGCTTATTTACGATACAAACCGGTTTAGGGTTTTCGATATTGATATTGATCTGATAATGTGTTACGTCAGATTCATATCTTGACATTCTCAGGCTCTGGTCCTGAGGTGAACTACGCTTGAGATTTTGGGTGGCGTATCTGAGTCTGCGATCGTCATGTCACATACTGATTACTCTTGTTATCCTATTTTTTTTGCGCATTCGATCTTTATGGAAAGTATTTTGACATTTTGTTATTCTATCCTTTCTGAAATATTTTTGCACATTTTATGTCTTCGTCATTTGCTCTCAAATAAAGTAATACTAATTATGCTGACTGAGCGCAAATGGCGAACAGCTGTTGAGTGGATCGATTATTCAGCTTTGTTTTTATTGATGCAACATGCTTATCTTGTTTTTGTTTTATATTCTAGTTGTAATGTAATGAAGAAAGATCCCCTTGGGCTAGATTTAGAGGTTAACCTAACCGACTATGAGCTGGAAGGTCTGGACCATGATCTACGACCGCCTTTTGTACTTGGAATGACGTGCCCGGTACTGGAATGTGGGACTAACACGTACACATCAATTTCCACCCTCTGGAAACATTGGTCCAAATTCCACCGCCGTCACATAGTAATGTTCCTTTGTGGCCATAAGTCCTGTCCATTCAGATCACCGACTAAGGGACTGGTCCTTAAACACATAACGTCGAAGAAACATATCCCCCCGCATAAGACGGAGATGGTTGATAACCTGAAATTCAGGGACCCCCGAGATGAACATTGCCCCAAGCGGTCATCGAATCTTAATGTCGAAGGACGGGAAGCGGCCAAAGCGGAGCGTGCGAAGGTTGAGGAGGTGACCCAGGCCATACAGCCGGTAGTGCACAACACCCGGGACGAAATTGTTACCATCGCAGAAGGAAAACGCAAGATCACCATCAACCCGAGATGGATGAAGATGAAATGATCTGTATTTTCTGTTTTATTTTGATATTGTGACCACCCACGTTTATACATATAATTCCATTACCATTCCTGTATAGCTAATATATTTTTTTTATGTATACTGCTGGCGTGGCTCAACTGGACATGTTTACTATCCAAATATTATACTTTGGTGTAACATTTGTCTAGAAGGGGCGAATGTAAAGGCTCTGCCCTTTGTCCAGTTGAGCAGCGTTCACATTCTACACATGTTATTCTAGTATTGCGACATCGCCTCGGAAAGTTCAGGACTGTCAGTACTTTGATTATTGCTTAAAATGGCAATTCATGTCAGTAAAGTATGAGTTATGTCCCTTGACATATTTACTATGTGTATGTCACATTTCATTGACTTTATGATTTAGTTTACTGTTATATCACGTACATATACGTGATATATACGTACACATAGTGATACTGTAATATGCAAATTCACTATATTGAGGTTAAATTAAATTTACTGCATATTACTGAGACTGGTTGACAATTTGTCAACGCCTTGTTTGACGATACCACTTAAAAGGTAGCATTGAACCTAAATCATTATCATTATGTAAAAAAAAAAAAAAAATAAAAATAAAATCATTATCGAGAACTCGCGCCATTTCCCCATACATTTATGTGGATTTTCTCCCTGTATTCCGGCATTTCTGCCGTATTCTGAAACTGTATTGGTCACAATGTCAGTAACGTAAATTGTCTCTAAATTCTCAGATAATAAACATTATAAACGTGTCCACCCACCTGTTTATCATTCCCCAGACAAGCCATAGGAAGAACCGTGTTCACATGGCAAACTAACACTGACAGTCTATTGTATCGCTTTTCGTCCGTCTGTTCGTTCGTCCGTCTGTACGTCCGTACGGCAATTTGTTCAGATGAACATCTTGCTGTACGTCCGCTAGTCCAACGTTCGGCCGTCACAATCAAGGTGAGCTTTACCATATGTCCGTCCCACTGTCAGTCTGTCTTGTGAACACACGGGATTAACTGGCCAATAGGAAACGAGCCATAACTGTTAGAAATTGGCTAGTTCCCGTTACACTTTAATGGCGAGTTGTATATACTTGTATTATGGATATGACCGAACAATGGCACTGCTAGGTATGGTCTGTGTTGCTGTAAGACCCATTTGTACACCCAGTACATGTAGTCGCATGTACTTGTATCAATAATAGATTAATCTATACAACGATTAGTCAGTCATACATGTAGTTAGCTAAAAAATAAAAGACAACAGGAATTAATTTTTGCAACCAACCCATTTGTCACACAACGATTTTCAGACTAGTCCATTGATGAAAAGGGGTGTATTTGTTCTCAAAAATATGAAAATTACTTTCAAAAGGTGCAGATCCTGATGTGACGGCTAGCCACGAGCCGGCTCATTTGGATATACACTGTTTGCCACTACCACTATACAGGCCTGTGGTATTGGAATGGTTAAACAATGGAGCGCGTGGCCGAGTTATCTGGATTGTCGGACTGCTGATCTTACGGTCGTGAGTTAGAGCCTTGGTCAGACGGCAGTTTGTTCGTTCCCTTTTATAGATGTATTAGACTAACTGGCAATCTGAAACGTGATCCGAGCGTTCACATTTTTTATCAACGTCAATTTGATGTGACCAGTATGGTTTAAAGCTCTCCCTCTCCAACACTTAGTTAGAAATCGGCTTAAACAGTACCGAATGTGAAGATGATGGCATCACTGCTCCATCATACAGAATAGATATTGTGCATTTGTGCATTCGTTTTATTATTAATTGTGAAATAATCTAAGGATATCGTGTTAGTCGGACAATACACTGGACATAATATTTAATACAATGTACCAATGTCAGTATCAATATGCCTTCCATTGTCCACAAGGAATGTAGTTATCTCCTGTAAATGACGTCGAAAATTGACGAAATGTTAAGAGCAAATGCATTTGTTATGACCATTTTGTCATCTTTCGGCGTCATTACATAAAATATCTCAGTTTCTGTAAATCTATGTCATGACAAATCGCGCATCCTCTTACTTATAATACATGTACATTTTGTATATACAAAATCTAATGGCTTGTCTCAAAATCGCATTGTTATTGGACTGGCAGACACCAAACTGGAATCTTTCAAAACAATTTTATAAGAGCTAAAATCGGAGATATTGTCCACACCAAAAGACATGTTTTTGTCTTTATTATTTCACTGTATTTTATTGCTATATATGCATATCTGTCCTACCATTTGTTATCCACAACCTTGTAATTTCATTGACATCATAGTCATATACATGTTTTATTTCGGTCGTCGTTTACATCGTAATGAACATTTAAATTTGAGAATATAGAATATTGAAATTAGAATAACCTGACCTGGTGCCAGGTCCATACCATACCAAAGTAACTTGGCCCCTTCCCCTAAAATAGGATTACGAATAATCGTAATACTCACATAATGGGCATAACCAGATTCAACTGTCACATACAAGATTGCCAACGACGTACGTGAGGGCCAAACCATGGGGCCGTTTCACTAAACTTCGTACAACTAAAATGTTCGTAAGTCCAAAATGATGATAGTCTGTAAATTTCACACTAACAATGTTTTCTTGTAAACAATTAATGGATTTACATTTATTGAGCACAGGCTGCAGATGCAGCCTATGCGCAATAAATGTAAATGCATCACATTGATGACAAATGTATGTTGTTTATTCAGATTAAGATTAACACTTTAAGCCACATGACCCCTGAAGCAATACACATGCAATAACATACACTTATGGATAACAAAGACAGCAGGCGATGTATAATCCGTAACTTTAAGAATACAGGAACTACATGTATATATGGTATTCGATGCAACTATGCCACCGTCGAACATTGGCCATAGCATATGGGGAATAGACTGCGGTGAATAGCATCAAGCAATATAATATTTTTGGTTAATCTATGAAAATCAATTTATTTGTGGCATTGCTGCATTAGTCTAGTGTAGTACAAAACACTACAACCTGAAACAACCGTCAACTATCATGCAGTAATTTCTAGTTAATATTCGCAACTATATAAGTATGTACATGTATGCTGTATTAATTTATATTTCCTTATTTACATGTAAAGATACATTTTAATTTCTGATTTGAAACGCTTGGTATGATTTAGTTCTGAGTACATAACTCTAATTACTTTTATTACACTGCATTACCCAAGAGTTATGACAGAGTAGTGTTTCCAAATGTGCGTTTGAAGCGTTCTTTGTTTACTTTCTACTTCGTGGAGAGCGACCTAAGAATGTTGCCAGTACACGCTTTATTACGTAAGTTTACTGTACTATTTGTGTGTCATAATGTATAATTGTCTCTCAATAACAATATAGCGAAGCATGAAAGTCAAGGCGCTGCAGGTTGTTTATATAGTTTAGTGTGCTAAGTGTAAATGATATTGCGCACATCTTTACTGTGTAGGGTGGTGTAGCGATATTGCACAAACCTGTTGCCCATAAAGCGGAAAACGTGCACCTATGTATAATTATATTTTGGCCTAAGTTTCTTACAGTTTGTGAATGTTCCGATTTAATCAGTTCTATGAATTTAACCATACTTGGCATGTTCCATTATTAACCGTATATACATATTTTATCTGAGATCCATATACATTGTGCATTCTACAATTAAATGGTATTGGTCTGCCTGATTCTACTTCTAGATTTTAAAATCGCATACATTTCTATAATAACTCCTGATTCTTTAATTCTTGCTTGCTACTCCTGCATACATGTATTGTTCAATATGTGCTTCAAAACTACCAGAAAACTTCTATATTTCCGACACATTGATTCAACCAAACACCAAGAAATTCGTGGCTCCATAACACTTTATTATATATTTGTGTTTCGATGAAACTATTCCGTTCTGATTTTGGGATTCCCCGCCCCCACCCCCACCCCACTCTTCCAATGCAGCATGTTAAATACAGCCCGACCTTAAATGACATTAGCTGTTGATAGGCCGTTAAACCCCGATAAATCAAATCAAGAACCATCATTCACACAGAACACTCTCTAACCTCATGTAGATAAAATGTCAAAATGGCGAAAATGTGTAAAATTCAACAAGGGAGGTAACCCTGGATAACTTTGAACATTGGTGATATATCATCCGTATCATCTTTGAATATTTGAAACTCTGTTCAAGGGTACACACAGTAGAGCCTTTCTGCTGGTCACCCATTCAACAACAAGTACTGAAACTTCCAGAAGCCCTCGTCGTCAAATTACGTATTATTTTATAATTATTGTATTATGTAACGGATTTTGATGAAATATGGCGCATCGAACACGTCTTGTTAAGCTGCATTTGGTGATCTCGGTACTTTGGCCCAAACTTCTGTCGTTTTTGCGAAGAATCCATTTCCGTGTCTACTGACACCGAAATCGATTCTTCGCAAAAAAAACGACATAAGTATGTGCCGAACTCCCGGGACCACCAAAGGCAGCTCATCAACATGATGAAGACGCGTTTGCTGCGCCATATTTCATAAAAAATCCGTTGCCTATTAAGGGAAATATCGAATAATACTTACTTTGGAATGGGCGCGCTTTCAACGCTTTCAGCCATTGTTGTTGTTGTTGTTGTAACCACGGGATCATACACCTTGCTATGTGTATATGTAAAATATCGTATACATATCGTATGCGTATACTATTGGTATATTTAATGAGCATATCGTATGATCGTATAGTATTGGTACGTTAAATTTGTACAGTATCATCGTATACTCAACAAAACTAGAAACGTCCCTGTTTTATAGCCGGTGTAGCTCTGTCTATGTATGTACCACATGTTCAAAGTACATGTATTTTAAACCGTGGCGATGTTCAGAATACGATCGTGTAGAGTTTAGCCGATACACACGGTTTACATAGCGGCCAGTGACCGGAACGTTGATTTCCACTTTTTGCACGTGCACGCTATACTTGTCATCGATAAGGTGATTCAGTTCATGTCGTACCATTCATGCGATAGGGGCTATTCGGAAAATTAAAAAACTTTTTTAATTTTTCACTGTTTTCGATATGCCACAGCTTTCCGAAAACGAGCGAAATCAGGCAATGGGATGCTTGCGCGGTGGGATGGCCGCCAGGCGCGGTCGCGCCTCGGTTTGGTTGCTGTCGGAAGACGATTGATCGTCTTGCAGCCCGGTACCAGCAGACTGGGGCTGTTCACGACCGGCAGCGACCTGGTAGGCCTCGTGTAACGACGGCTAGAGCCGATCGTTACATTACGTTGACGCACTTACGTCAACGTCGATTGGCAGCCACAGTCACTGCTAGGCGATACGGTGTCTCAGGGCAGACCATTCGCAACCGGTTACGTCGTAACGCCCAACCAATCCGGGCACGCCGCCCGTACACTGGTCAGATAATGACCCAACGTCACCGTGCTGCCAGACTGTTATGGGCGCGACGTCATCTGAACTGGAGAAGGGCTGACTGGAACCGAGTTTTGTTCACCGATGAATCTCGGTTCACAGTTAGTCATGCTGACGGAAGATTACGGGTATACAGGCGTAAAAATGAAAGATTCACCGATTGTTGCATTGTTGAGAAGAACAGGTTTGGGGGAAGGAGGAGCGTAATGGTCTGGGGTGGGATCATGGAAACCGGAAGACAGATTTGGTTGTTGTACAGGGCAACATCAATGCACAACGTTATGTTGCAGATGTGCTAAATGCACATGCCTTACCATTTATCCGTCAGCATGGTCCCTGGTGTGACATTGATGCACGACAATGCCCGCCCTCACGTAGCCAGGGTCACCACTCAATACTTACAGCAAAACAACGTCGACGTCATGCCATGGCCCGCGGTCTCCCCGGATCTCAATCCCATTGAGCACATATGGGATGAGCTGGGCCGCAAAGCACGAGCTAACCATCAGATTGACAATGTTCGCGATCTTACACGGGCGTTACAACGGGAATGGAGGAATTTGCCCAACGCACTGATATTGCGTTACGTCACGTCGATGCGGCGTAAGATCATTGCATGCATTCATGCAAATGGTGGCCACACTCGGTACTAACGAGATTTACTGAATTTGCCACATTACTTATTGAAATTCCATCTCTAAACATTAAGTAACACATTTCTGATTTTTTGTGATTTTTGATTTTGACCCCTACCGCCCTTGGCCGGTTATCTCTCGAATATTTAACAAGATATCCAAATGCAATTTATTGGCTTTGATACAGAAATGAATGAACTTGTTTTTCCATTTTGATTTTTAAAAGTAACCCTTTTGGTTTTTGATGAATCTTTCCTTAAACATGGAGGGACGTTTCTAGTTTTGCTCAGTATATTATACCGTTCGTTTACATTATACAAACATGCTATGCGAATATTATACAAATATACGATATTCGTACGTATATGCAATAGCGGTATGGATATGATATGAGCATAGAGGCCCATTATAGAGACCTCTTATACGTACACTCTATTGTGCAAAAAATTGCAAGCAATCTTAAAATTCCATAGCAAATTCCATTCAGTCCAATGTGAATGTATGTACGCGGGTAGTTTCCGTTATTCCTCTACTACATGTGTAATAAACCATACAGGATATCACTAGGAGGTTTATTATTTGACAGTCCCCACCTGCTGTTAATCCCTTATCTGTTGGCATGAGACCCTGACAAGGCGGTTGTGTATTTTCCAGTTCAGTGCTCGCGGTATTTTATTGGCGATATAATTGGCCTTGCTTATAAGTGTGTGACAATGCAATGGGGCTCGTGTGCAATGTAACCAGCGTACACATAGACCAGTATTTTCGAACAAACTGTAATCCAATAAGTAGGGCAAATAGTATGCAACACCGTTAATGTATCGTATACATTTACGGTAAATGTCTATCCTCTCTAATAGTACAGTTATACCGTACACAAATATGGTATGTTTGTACGATACAAACGTACCAGAATTATACACATGTAGAAACTTCGTATAAACGTAAATATTGAATGGTATGTGTATACCATATTGGTTGGTATGTACTGTACGAACATAGCTTACGTTTATATTATATGCATATCGTATAGAAAACATATCGTATGCGTACAATGTATAATATTGGTATAATACGTATTGGTGACCTGCATAAAAGCGCTACTGTACACATTAAAATTAGTTATCATCTATTCATTCAATTAAACATAAACTATTTGAATTAGGTCCCCGTTTTTAGGGACACCCTGTACATGTAGTTGTTTATGTACTGATTATATTGTATTGCCAATCACGTTAATGTAACTTTGTAACTGAAGGTGTAGTGGCATATATTATATTTGATAAACGGTCATTGCATCGTATCGTTGTACAGGTACATGTGTTTGTGACTGGAGTGTATATTTTCAGTCTCAGTGTGAGGCTTATGTTTGCTAATAATAGATAGACGACGGTATTCCACTAGACCAAAGTGGTAAAAACTGTGTCGCAAATGTCACAGAAACCCGTTTGTTTACACACCTGCGTTCATTGTAGCTTCAATAGCTTCAATAGCTCCTTAGCGATGACCATAGTAGCCGTTTGTCAGAGACACATGCCGCCATAACCTGGCATATTTGTCTTTGCTCAAGGTTTAGTGTAAATTTTAAAATAAATACAAAATGTACTGACCTCGTGGTGCTGCTACCACTGTGCGCCGCCATTTTGAGGCCCGTGCACCTTTTTGACTCACTTAAGGTACCCATGTACCAATATTATGTTCACCGCGCTGGTCTATCGCAATGTGAATTACGATGAAGACACAGTCAGGCACATAGCTGTATTAACGCCCTGCTGGCCCGGGCCTTTAGAATTTTCTGCGAAATGAATGTAAGTAGTATATAATTACAAATGTAGCCAGAAACAGTGCTTTTTTATGCCTACAACATGTTTTAAAATGTGTCAGAATGCACTATTTGTGATATACGTTTCTAAAAATGTATGTGGTGTGGGGAAGGGTTTAGCCGTCTCCAGGCGGTGCTCGTTCAAATTGATCAGGCCTACAGAATATAATTGG
The DNA here is from genome assembly GCA_029237695.1 of Conchocele bisecta. Lineage (NCBI taxonomy): Eukaryota > Metazoa > Mollusca > Bivalvia > Lucinida > Thyasiridae > Conchocele > Conchocele bisecta. The sequence continues at coordinate 73,753,008 of CM055268.1, forward strand.
CTAGCTACACCGCTGACAGTCAAGATTATTGTTTTATCGCATTTTATCAAATTGCATCGTACCTGTGTTGTAATGTAGTATAGTGCAGTGTATACTGAAATATACTATTTCACAGTTGTTTGTTCCGGCATAGTTTAATGTTGTCCCATCGTTAGCACCAGCCAACCGGGAAGACTGTAGCCGATTTCACCAAAATTGCTAATACTTATCTAGCAAAGTGTACGTTGAGGGAGTAATCATTTATTTTTCCCAAAATGGATTATTTCATATAGAACTGACGACTGCATATATTTGATGAGTAAAAGTATGCAGACTTATTTTACTGAAGTTATTACATTATCACAGCTAAACTGTCTGTGATAATGTAATAAATTCAGTATAATAAACATTAATAAAGTTATCCTTAAAGGTACATGCCCACTCAGTAGGCACAACATGTTCTTTATATCAGAGACATCATATGAGACATTTTCTGGAAAAATAAACATTCACTCAACATTACCCCACGTATTGATTGGCATTATTATACATTTTATATCAGACGTAAATGTGCAGTCACACTGATACAAGAGAGATAACCGTGTTTCCTTAAAAAAAAATTAAAATAGCCTGATACCACCGCGAGTCACTGTCAGTAAAATAAATATTACTAAATGATTATATCTGTATAGCGGGCACTTGTAATTTTTAGAACTGGTGAAATAATGACACAATTATACACTTATTTAATTCTTACAAAGAACATATACCTACTGAGTGGGCATGTACCTTTAAATTTGAAAATTTATTCCTCAAAGTGTACTTAGCAAGATAAGTATGCTTAACAATGTTGGTAAAATCGGCTACTGGTGTTGTGCATGTATTACCGGCCATTCCAAATTCAAGCACAGTATGCATGTGAAAGCTTGTGAAATATTTTGTAACTGCCAACTCACTTAATCATCGTACATGTAATAAGCATATTGACCCTTATAGATACAATACTATGTAACACGGTTGCATAAAGAGCTGATCGTGACATTATAAGTTGACAAGCACGACAACATTTCATTCAGCAGTGTAAGGGTTAAATATATAAGTATGTTCGTGCATATAATCGTCAATCAGAACATTCTTGGATCTAAGGTTATTTTGGGACTTGTGTCTGCATGTTGATATCACAGAAATTCTAATTGCTATTCTACTTGGCCCTGACTGGAGAAATGAGAGTTGTGTGGTTCGTAACCAGTGTAGCTCCTGATCAAATAGAACATTTATTATAGCCTGATTACGAACTATCTACACTCGATACCTCGAACTCTCTAATATCAAACTACTGATAAGTCAAATCATTGGTCACAATTACATGGTTTCGCTTAACACAAACTCTCATTAACTCAAAGTTTCGTTAACTCAAAGTATTTTCATCAGTGCCTTTGGCATTAAGTAAACGAGTGTATACTGTATATGTAATTGACAGAATGGCGAACTTGTGCAGATCCTGATCGATCAGTGTGGATGCACCCGTTCATCAGGATGTGCGCTAGTCACTAAGTCTATAAGCTCCCATGTATCCAGCATAGCCATATACGTTTACATGTATCAATATGTGGCAATGTTCATTATGCGATGGAAGGATAAAACAAAATTGTACGAATGCATTTAATATTATAAATACAATGTACATGCATGCTTTATTGTATTTGTTAATTTGTTATGCCTGGTCACACTAAAGTGTGCTGCTACATGACGTATCATAGTCTATAAGGAACTGAGAAATATATAAACAAAGATAAATTACTTATATTTTGTATTTACTGTATGTTATTTTAATATAATTTATATTACTAATGTCCATGTGGCATTTTCATAGAATTTTGAGTTGACAATTTCACGATGGGGATCACGTGGTTTATTTGTTTTTCAATACGACTACGGTTTCCTCCTGGTAATGATGACCGTGTTCCAACGTTTAATAGACCTATGATTCCGACAATACAAACTTTAGCTTTGGTATTGCTGGACCGGTACATGTAGTGTTAACGGCTGAAACTTGATCATCATAAATTGGAAGACATCACAGTCATATTGATGAAATGTCAGATTTACCTCACAACTAATGGGCCGCCATTATGCAAACCAAAACAATAGACCACGCGGTCGCACACCGTGCATTTTTCGTTCTTGCTCAGCATATTCAGAAGTATCGACAGTGGACAGACACGGTCTAATGATGGGATTCAATGTGAGAAAAGGAATGCACAAGGCATACGTTGAGCGTAGCCCCGGATCGGCCTACACGTATATTTATCCAGTCAACACAGTGCGTATTGTTCCGTGAAACACGGTGCCGTGAAACATTTTTGATATCCAGTCAATACAATTTTTGCATTTTACAGCCATTTGTAGGTGTTGACGGGATAAAAATAGAAATAGTAGGTGAGTGCCGTGAATGGGAAAAAATATCTGGCGCGGCACAGAAACGGGATGTGCTCGGCAGAGCCTCGCCCATCCCGTTTCCTGAGCCTTGCCAGATATTTGTTCCCATTCACGGCACTCACCTACTATTCTCTATGTACGCTTAGTCTGGTCAGGGACTACGCCGGTTGCTATTCAGTCAATTTAATGAATAAATAATAATGATCTTTCCGTCACATAATAAACAATTTTGATAATGTTTACGATTAATCTATCGGTTCGTTATGAGAGTACACATGTTGACCAGGCAGATCTACAATCATGGCTATATATGTATTCAGGGAATTGCCATGATACATACAATGTTTTGTAGCATTTCGGAAATTAAATAAAATACAAAGTGACATATAGGAAATGTCAATATTCACTTGCGACAGCGACATGATGACATTACTTGAGAGGATATGTGCAGTTTGGTCAGGTTTATATGCTTAACATATATAATGTATATATTATGGCAGCCATCTTGGACGCCATCTTGCAATTTCTGTATTAATTTCCAGTAAGAGTTATTGTGTGTTTTGATGTGTTTTTGTTAATGATGATATAATGAAAATATGCAGAAAACAATTGTCACTTGTATGTCGGATAACCTGTTGGCCAACATTTAAACTTTCAGAAATAATTGTATAATGTATCGACACACATAACTTAAGTGATATTGTAAGTATGATTTGTCTACAGTGTTCTGTCAGTGCCACTTTACATTCTCAAATTATCAACTTTTACACGAGATCACTAGATTTCGAGAACGCGAGGCGAGATGATGCGAGAGCGAAATGGCGAGATCATCACCTAGCGTCCTCGGTATCTCGCCGCGCGTTCTCGCAATCTCCCAGCTCGTGTACAAGTCTTGAACTTGAACATGTATGGAAACATGCGTGAATGTAAAGTGACTGTAACAGGACACCATGCATGCAGACTTTAGCAAATACAATTTAGTGCATTTTGTACACGTGTGTGTGCGTGTGTCAATGTGTGTCTCGTTTAAGTATACGTGTATGTAACTGTAGTTTATTTTTTATTATATTAAATATTAACCAAATCGAATGTTTCCTCGTGTGCAATCATTATGCCATTTATCTTCGGTTTAATACGTGTATGTGACTGGAGCACATGAAAGTGAGATTGCTTTACGTATCAGTAACAACCAATGTCCTTCAGTATCAGGGAAAGCTGCACTATACGTTTGTATTCATTATTTATCAAGGGTAAAGTAATAATTGACGTAAATATTGCCGAACCCGGACATTCGGTATAACATTCAAATATTGCCTCATATAGCTGATATGGATGTCTTATAGAGGAGAGGAAATTTCACACAAAATAGACCATCTTTCATTTACATTTACATGTAGGTATATCACATGACAATACCTAACTACAAATCTGGGCCCGGTTGCTCAAAACCTCTGTTAGCTTAACAGACTGTTAAATCCTTAGCAATGCTAAGGATTTAACAGTCTGTTAAGCTAACAGAAGCTTTGAGCAACCGGGCCCAGGCTATTAGAATTGCTTTTAAAATAATATATAATCACGCAGTACACCGTTTTACAGCTACAACTATGTTCTCTATGGAACATATCGATGGTCTAGTAACATAAGGTCGTAAGCATAGCAGTTACGACCTTATGTTACTAGACCATCGATATGCTGTAATATTCGGTTACATATGATTGTGTATTCCTATATTATTGACGACCATCTTGGATAGTAATCAACACTGATTAGTGGTATTAAATCATGACGTCATACAAACAAATACATGTAATAGTATTACCCAACTCCCTATATAAGTTGATTACATAGTTTTGAATACTGCCCTGGATTTTGACGTGACTGGGAAATAGTTGCACGTGCCTGGGAAATAGATTCCGCGAGCCTGGGCGGGCAATAAGCACAATTAGTTTTCACCCCTAAAAAGCATGACGTCATGACATGTTGTCGAACATTACGTCATAAAATTATACGCAATTTATATCGATCAGTAGATACGTCCAAAAACAGATGCACGTTCATTGTATCACATACAGTACATTACAGTTTTGGTAATAAAACAGTCAGTTCATGGTCATTCGATGAACAGTCAAAACATATTGCCCCACAGCACCGATGAGCAATAGTTTTGACTATTCCTCTGAATGACCATGAAATAACTGTATACTATGAAATAGATTTAGTTATACAATATTACACAATTATTCATTTTGGTGACCAACTTGGATTTAAAACATGGCATCATTTTACAACTTAAAATAAGTGATGTAGTCGGTTAAATTACGCAGTATGTGGGATCACGTGGTTTCCGAACCCAACTTTCCGACGTGACGTAATCTGTTACGTCATTTTTACAGTACAAACAGACCGTTTTTGATAATATGTTGCGCACCAAATACGATGGCATAATTAGTGTTTTATGGTGGGTTGTCTGAAAGTTATTTACAATAATTTATAACTATCACAAAGAATCAAGTACCGTTTATTTTTTACATCCACGTGCTCTACTTTTTATTTACATTTTAATACGGTAACCGATTATTTGTCAAAACGACATAATTATTAGCTTAACTCCGCCTATACAATAAAGGGCAACGTGTGTTTACCGGGTTTGTTGCGGTATATTTAATAAAGGTATGTCATTCCATTATAAAGATATTGAAGGAAATAACATGTGAAACACGTGATCCCACACCTTGAGTATACTCGCCGCCATTTTGGATATACAGTTTGTGTGCCAATTGTATGTATGTTTCTAAATATACAGGGGGCGGCGGAGCGGGGGGGGGGGGGGGCGGGGGTGGGGGCTATGCCCCCCCCCCAATAATTTTGTTGGGGGGGGGGGGTTGGGGGGGGGGGCTAGCCCCCAATAATCTTCTGTAGATTTTTTATTTTTTATTCTAATATATTTCTGTAATCATTATCATGAGTACTGGTAAACTTTGCTGAGAACTTTGCTGAGAAATGCAGGAAATGGCGTTTCACACCATTTGGATTTTGAAAATTTCCGGGGGGGGGGGGCATGCCCCCGGACCCCCCTAGCGCTATTGGGTCCCTTCGGCCCTCAACATTGCCCCCCCTCCCCCCCCCCCCAATAATATTCGGCTTCCGCCGCCTATGATATAAAACATCAATATCAACTTAATGTATGCAAAAGGTTCCTGTTAGACAATACCGTCTGTGTTCGTGTCCACGCTTACTGTACTTGGACGTGCTACTCGCGAGAAATAGTTAGCATACATTTCAAGAGACGTCCAACTGTCATGCCAATTACAGAACTGATATGGTTCGGCGGAGCACGTCGCCCATATGTGGCTGTGACTGAACAAATGGGGCTTATGGTTTTTTTTCAACGTTTGGACTTCTAGCACACTCTTGATGTCTGAAAAGGACCACAACTATAAGTTAGAAGCATTACGGGTGTTTCATTGTCCTAATAGCGAACAGTGCAGGTCCTGATCAGACTGCGCGGATGCACAGGCTGATCAGGGACTGAACTGATAGCAAAACTCGTAAGCCCCATTTCCCCAGTCACAGCCACATAATTATGATCATATAATCACGAAAACGCTTGTTATTGGATGGCGACATATAGCATATGATCATAATGCGCGTGGAAAAACTGATGGAACAAGGGAGTTAATTCCAAAGCCGCTCCAAGTTTATTTCCATTGACTTCGCTCCCTGTTTACGATTATTCTCTTGTTGTCAAATAGCAATAACGATATGTATGCCACGTCGAAAGAACTAAACACGGACTAGATAATTAAGACACAGTTAGATCACCGTTCGTCCGCATGTACGAGGAGATAATCTGCGAGCTTTAGCGAATGGTTTATCTATCGCACATGCGGACACACGTGATCAAACTGAGTTATCACAACAGCATGGCCATACATTGCCAATATGCTGTGTAAATGCAGAAACAAAACTCGAAAATGTATCAAAGATGTGATAATGTTTCTTAGAAGCATGACGCGTGTTTCATTGATGGAATGGCGAACAATGCCGATCCTGATCAAACTGTGCGCATGCACAGGTTGATCTGGATCTACACTGGTCACAAAATCAATTTCTCTAGCCACAACCACATTATAGGCACATATGGAAAATGAACCTGGCTTTATTTAAAAAGCCGGCTCATCGGATCAACACTGCTAAACATGCTAAATTAAACTTCGCATTTCGAAAACACGTGGGGTAATGGTGAATAAATGTTTATTTTGCCAGAAAATGTCTCAGATGATGTCTCTGATATAACGAACAGCTTATGCCTACTGAGTGGGCATGCATGTACCTTTAAACATAAAAGCATACATTTAGCTATCAGGTTGCAAGAAGCGACCGACATACGTATTTAACCAGTTCACCCTTAAGTAACTGGAATCGATTTTGATATGTTAATTTTGCAACCAATCCAACCGTCACAAAATGATTTTCAGACTAGTCCATTTATGAAAGGGGGTGGCTTTGTTCTCAAAAATATGAAAATTACTTTCGGGTTCAAAGGGTTAATCCATACACTGTTGAATTCTTTTTTTTTTGTTTTATTTTTTTTCATCCGCGAGCCGGCTCATCTGGATCTACACTATTTGCCTATATCACTATACAGGTGCATGTATGCAGTGTTGAAATGATTAAATCGGCTGCTTTGCATGTATACATGTATCTGAAAGATTTTCTTCAAACAATCACTGATTATCCAACGGTGAGTTGTATCCGCACTTCGGTATTGTCCGTTTCCAAATTACATTATTTCCTTCCAAAAGTTTGCTGTGTGTATTTTTCAAACTTCACATTCATTATTTTTCTACAATGTAGATTGGTGTTGAAATTACAACACTGACGCGAAATGGATCACATGCCTACTGGGGCCCGTTTCATTAAACTTAGTACGACTAAAATGTTTGTAAGTGCAAATTTAGGATCGACTGAAAATTTCAATTGATGGATTTATATTTATTGAGCATATGTTGCATGCTCAATAAATGTAAATCCAATAATTGTTTACAAGAAAACATTGTTAATGTGAAATTTACAGACTATCATAAGTTTGCACTTACAAACATTTAATTCGTAAGAAGCTTATTGAAACGGGCCTCAGTAGACATGGGGTCCAGTTCGTGTCAGTGTTGTAATTTCCACACCAACGTTTCACTGTAATAGTGACTGTTCGTGATTGCAAAACGCTAAAAGTTGTATTAGAATGCGGACATACTTGTTTATCAAGGCATCATCTGTACGTATCAAAATAAATCTTCGTAGACCTCATTTGATAAGTTGAAGGTGTTTGAATGCGCAGGTCTGGTATGCATGACAAGACCAATTGTTTGCTTATCTAGTGAACATGACGAGTTTCATGTCCTTCATGTATTCATTTATATTATAGTTACGGATGGGAATTGGCTGGAAGAATCTTCCATACCTGATCATCTTGTAATTGGGCCCAGTCTCTGGAATTACCTCCCTTATCGTGTCACCGTTTTCCGAAGGATTTGATTTAAAAATCCAGCCACATTTGCCGTAAATGACGTCAAAGTTGATGAACAATTCTATGATTATGTGGAATTGTTGAAAATTGAGCAACGGCAGGAGCTCACATATTTTGGTCAACTTTCAACGTCAGAGAATTATTTCTTTTCGGCAATTTCGG